>BPTQ01000003.1:157550005-157566984 GCA_019973895.1 Chrysanthemum seticuspe
ATAGCTTCATTCTTGGACCAAATCAAATGAAACTCTGGTTTTTTTAAACTTCACTTGGTCTATTTGCTTATTATGATTTTTGTAGATTTTTATAAATTTTGTATAAGCCTCAAATTGGCTTGTCTAGTTGGGCTTGTTTGCCCTGTGCACTGACTCAGTTAATACTGAGTCTGCACAGGGTCTTGCAGGGCTTGCCACAAGCTCAGTTGAGCTTATCAAAGTCTCATCTTTGGTTTATAAGCTCTTGGCCAGGTCTAGTTTAGATTCCAAAACCTGGTTTTCATTTTCAGCTTATTGAGAAGCTTGTACTTAAGCTCAAACTTGGTAGCTCAAAACTGTTTTAAGCTCATTAGCTCATTTCCTCAAATCTGTTCAATCAAGCTCATTAGAGGTTAAGAGCAGTTGTAACCTGTTGCATTTTGGTAATTTTAGCAATTTATAGCTTCTGTATCAGCTTGGTGCTTATTTGTGGTTGTTGGCTTATTTCAAGTGCTTATTTTCAAGCTCCTTGCTTAGCAGTTGCATTTTCTTGTACACAACCCCTTGTTTTTATATTTTTCCTAGATTCACAATATTATTTTAGACTTTTCTTGAATTTTTCAGATTTTTCTAAGTCAGTTTGCTATTTTTCTTTATTTAAAACAGTTTTTAAGTCTTTTTAATTAGCATTTAATACAATTAATTCATAAAAGCTTCAAAAAAAATAATTTTTCATTTTTCTTAAGTTAAGATAAATATAAAAAGACAAAAAAAATATTTTTCCAGATTTTTCTTAGTTAAATTTGTATTTTTAAGTAATTTAAGTATTTTTAAATAGTTTTTAATTCATAAAAAATCCAAAAATAATCAGAAAAATACAAAAATAGTTTTGAAAATTCTCTTTTGTTATTTTAGATTTTTCCAAGTCATAATTTCATTTTTCTAACTTTATTTCATATTTTCTTGTATTTTAGACTAGTATTAAATAGTTAAAAACAGTTTTTAATTAATAATAATTAGATAAATAGTTTTAAAAATAATTTTCTTTTTCTAAAAATTTTCTTTTATCATTAGGTTTGTAAAAATGTCATTTTCATATTTTTAGGATTTATATTGTTTAAGTTTCACATTTTCTTTTGTACGTCGCGTAGTTTTTAAATTAAGTTTTATAAAAACATAAAATCAAAAACATCATTTTGCAAATAGTGATAGCGTTTATTTAATATTTTTTTCTTTTTAATTTCTTTTAATTTGCATTTAAGCCCCTGTAGTTTATAAACTTTTTCCTTAGTTATAATCAATCATATCTCCTTATCCGTTCAAATCTTCTCGATCACTATACGTTTGACTATTCTCGCACGGCTCGTTGGGACTTAACGACCTGGGGAAACACTATACTCTCCTGATCTTCATTGCATTTGGTTTCAGACTCTTTTAAGTTTGTTACGGTCGGCCATTCACAAGTGGCCGGCTTGTGTGACAAAACTTGACTGTCTGGGACCGAATCAAATTTTGGCGCCGCTGCCGGGGAGCAGTGCTAATAGTCTTACGTTTAGCAGATTAGTGATTTGAATATTCACTCCTTGTTCATACCATCTATATGTTTATATTTTCTTATAAAAATCCAAAAACCCAAAAACATTTTAAAATCAGTTTTCAACAAACACAAAAAACCCAAAAAGATTTTCTTTCTTATTTTTACAAAATGTTTATCCAAAAATTCAAAAATATCCATCTTTACCCTCTCACATCTTTGATTCTTCATCCCTACCTCTCTGAAAACATTTGATTCTTTCTATGTCTCATCCTCACCCTCTTGGTTGTCAATGGTGTGGTGGTCCTTATAATGGTGGCAATTGCCCCAGTTGTAGCATGGTGGAATCAGGAAACGGGTCTGTCTATAACCAGGATCCCTATTCCTACCATAAAAAAACTGATTTATTCCATCAGCTACCACACTGTGATACTCAGCAGTTTTACTGTTGTGAGTATTGTGGTGGTTCACACTCCAGTTCTGATTGTCAATTGGGAAACACGCTTGTCTATGGGCAGGTTCCTGATAACAATTATAACTACCACACATATGACTCACAGCCACATCAGTTTTACTGTTGTGAGTATTGTGGAGGTCCACACTGTAGCTCTGATTGTCAAACAAGGAATCCATTTCCTTGTAACAATTACAACTCTTCGTATCATGACCAACCTCTACAGTACCAAGTGAATCAGGCACCACCTCAGCCTGAACCACTTCCTCAAAATCTTCTCCTTGATCTTTTGGATTTAGTGAAAGATTTGAAGGAATGTAAAAATCCCCAAGATAATCCAAATGAGAAATCCATGGAAGTTTTGTTAGCCGAAGAAAGGGCTGCTAAATTAAATTCCCAAATTGCCTTTGAAAAATCTATTAGGGAATCAATTGCAAAAGAAAAAGCAGCCAAATCTAGCTCTCGATTCTGTTTTATTCCTGATGACAGTGATGATGAGGATACACTTGATATCCTTCAATTTTATCAAGATTCATCAAGTTCATCAGTTGAAATTCCTTCCATGAAAAATCAGGGAGAAAAGACTATGATGGAATTACTAGCAGAAGAACAAATGGAAAGTATAAAACATATGTATGCTAGTCCTTCTCAACTCCCTCAGTCAGTTGATATCCCAGCAGTTGAGATTCCATCTCAAACAACTGCTATCACACCCGAAGCTCCCACTCACTCTCTGAACATGGGGGACGAGCATCTTGACACTGTTCCTGAAAAGGAATCGGACGAATTCATAAAGTCTAGTGTTGAGGACCTTGTCCGAATCCCGAGAGAGTCACAGGGAACTTCTAATCATATGTGTGATTCTCTTTCCCCTCTTGTCTTCCCAAAAGATCACGTTGAGATGTTCTCCGATTCTAATAATGATGATTTGTTATCTTGTGGAGACATCGTTTATGTGGAAGATTTACCTTCTAAGCTTGTTAGCTTAGAAGAAGAGAATGATGAAGTTACTAACACTGAAATCAAAGATGAAGCACTTCGTGCAACATTACTGAATGTCAGTCTTCTCATTTCTAAAATCAAGGCTTTCAATGAAAAACCTATTTCATCTCCTATCCCCATTAAGGATAGTGACATTCTTTCCGATGATTCTATTCCGGAAATGAAAGCCTTCTGTTTTAATAATATGGGAGAGAAGAGTAGTGGCAGTACCACTTTTCATTCTCATAATTCTCTCCCCGATTATGAATCATTTACATTGGAGGAGTTCACCAGTGAACCCACTCATATCAATTCTGAATATGATTCATTCACCTTCATGGAGTTCTCAGATGAACTCACTCATATCATATCTCTGCCAGAGTATGATAACTTCTACTTTGATCTAGACACACCCGGGATATGTCTAGACCAATTGAGATTAAAAGATGAAATTCATGAAACTATGAATTCTCCTTCTGATGATGATGAGTTAGTCAAGATTGTTATCATGACTTTCTTTCTCTTCTTCACCTATCCAGTGGCTTCTCCTGTTCTTCACTCCTTCGGGAATGAAGAAATTATCTTTGACCCCGGCATTTCCATGTACCATTTGTGAGCCGGGTCTGTCTATGTATATCTCGTCGGTGTGGAACTTTCACGTACTTCAATGTTTATCCAAACATCTTGAATGAAAGTCCGATAGAGATTGTCTCTTCCACTTACTTCCCCATGAACAAATTAATTCGGGGTCGAGTCAAGCTAGCGACTCGGTAATCAAAAACAGTAGTTAAACATGGGTTTTCACCCGTGTGTACCACCCTAGTGTGGGGGAGATGCCCCACATGTTGTATATAGATCTAAAAAATGAACGAAAATTGTAAATATTAAAAAAGAGAATAATTGTTGTGTTTCTACACTTAGCTAGTAATGTTATCTTTTTACATTCTAAGTTTCGGCATAACAGCCGGTACTTTGAATATTGAGGACAATATTCATTTCTAAGTGTGGGGGGGAAATTCTGGCGAATTTAATCATAAATGTACCCTTTTAGTCCATTTTTCCCCCAAAATGGCCAAATTTTAAAATTTTTTTTAGTGGAAGTACTATGTACTAAACACAACAAATGGTAATAAGTCCACCATGTCTAACCCACAAAAGGATTGGCTAATCCAGGAGCAAACGGCTCTTGGTAAAGATATCTCAAATCCGTTGACGGCTTGCAATTTGCCCAAAATTGTATGGTATGCAGCTCACCATATCCTTAAAAGTGAAGAGTTGGCTAGCCCGCAAGTTTATGGCTTGTGGTAAAGGCAGTTTTTTAGGTCACTAGTTTTACAACACAAGCTTATAAGAGAAGAGATAAGGCGGATGAACAAGTATCAAGCACACACACATATAAACTAAGGGACGGTTATGCGTAGTGTATGTGAATGAAGAGAAAACTTGAACAACCAACCCTCAAATGAGGGTTTACAAGAGTTTATATAGGCAAGGAGCTAGGGCAACACTCCCTCTCCTTCCCTATTCCTTATTGGGCTTGGGCCTCAGCTTATGGGCCTTCTACATAAGCTGGACCTTAAACAAACATAAAGGCCATAATAAAGCTACCTATTACATATGAAATATAAATACTTGAAATACTGTTTAGGAGTGATTCCAACAATCTCCCCCTCAAGTATATATGAATGTAAACGGTGAAGGCGTTGATGTAATAGTAGCTGTGACGTCTTCTGACATTCTTCTTTCTTGTGAGAGGAATTGTCTTGATTTGAACAATCTCCCCAGTGTAGAGAGATAGTTATCTTTGAACAGTTATGCTTCGACGTCATCTTTAACTTTGTTCTTTGATCTTTGTTCTTTGTGGTGAAAGTGATAGTATGTTGTTGTCTGCATCAGTCTGCCTCAGGTCTGCTTCGCTGCTCCAGTGTCTCCACGTCATTCTTCAACATGCTCACACGCTCTTAGACGGTGGAAATCAATACTGATGAAGTTCTTTAAGTCTTTATCATTGTAGATTCTTTGGTTTGACGAAGAATCATTCTGACGGTTGTGTTGCTTTTGAATAGAACTTCCATTAGTGTTGATGTTGGCGTGAGCATGAGAAGAATCAGCACGATCATCCCGCTCCAGAGCTTCCATAAGAAGAAAACATTTCAAATGGTTAGTAATAAGCGGTTTCCGGCACTAACAAGTTTGAACTTCGAGAGTGTTAACAGCATAGTGTGAAAACACAACTCTAATTCTTACAAAGGCCGTTCCTGAACTGGAGTCCCACAAGTGAGATAACGCGATGTACCGAAGTACATCTACAGTTCAGATGAGTCGCTGAGGTACACCGAAGCATCGCCTCACGACTGTAGACCGTTTGAGACACACTCCGCGTAATCCACGGGGAGTTACCGAAGTGACCTGCTGTCAGGGCTGTATGATGTTGACCCTGGCAGGAGTTTCCATTCAATCACTAAGGATCACAGATGTGAACCTCTCATAAATGTTCTCGACAGATTGCTAAGATCTGTGAAGGACTCGATATGAACCACTGATGATCTTATTTGTTGATCATCAAGTGATTAAATGTCAAGTGTTCCTAAGAGATCTTTTGATGAATCTCGTGGCTCTAGACTCAATAGTGCGTTTTGGTTTTCCTGAGCGGAGACTAGGGAGAGGGTCTCCTTTTTCAATACCAGCGATCTCTAAGAGAAAGCCAATAGTTTATGTAGGGTTCCCTGTGAGAATGAAACAAGTTTCTGTTGAGAGAAACTTGAGTGGCTAAGAAGGTTTAGTGCATGCGTCACTGGGTCCATGACGACTTTTAATCTTCAATACCGGTGTCACTAAGTGACAACCAGTAGCATATGAATTGAACCCGGTGTCTGCCCTAAGTTGAATAATCTGGAGGGCTATTTCTTTTCACCCTTTACTTTACATTTCTTTTTGATTCTTCAACTCCTTCTTTCCCCGATTCTCATTTTCTCCTTTTTATAATCATTCCTAAGGACTTCTAACACTAACTAATGGTAGTGTCCTTGGGTAGATCCCTCCGGCTCTGGCGGATCATAGGACGGTTATTCCTAACCTTAGTCACCTTATAACTCCATGACTAACCTATGTTTGCCATTAAAACCACTGTATGTGAAAATATCTCTCAAAGGGTTTGTAAATGAAAAACATGTTTGAACCACTGTGAGAGATAATTTTTTGCATAAATACTCCCCCTCCACATGTGCTTAATAGTTTTAATGGTTAAATGCACAGTGAGGAAAGAGCGCGCATTTTTTGAATTGATTCACTGAAGATAGACAATCCCCCGCGAGACACGGTTACGTTGTATAGTTAAAGAGTTACATTGTCAGCTTTTAGGTGACAACTAGCTCTAATAACTATCTTGAAGGTGTAGACAAACCTCGAAGGTTGTCATACCCGTCAGAGTTCATGTCTATCAAGAGTTTCTCGAATGGTACTTTCTACTTGGACAAGTCCTTTGCGAGACACGTTTACATCACTAGCGAACTAGCTTGAAATTATTACCCGTCCAGGACAAGTCTTTTCGAGTTACTAACAGTTTAGTACCGTCAATTCGTAGGTTAAGTCTGAGGTACACGGATTCATTTGCATTTTGTACAACATATTTCTTATCACACAATTTTCTCCCCCTCAAAAATGGCATATGAAAATGTATTTTTGAAACGTTTGAGAATAAATATGACCATTTCGAGTTTTGCGGGAAGAGTGACCACTGTGAACAATTTGTGAACAAAGTTTTTAGTTCAAATACTCCCCCTCAACTAGTGATATAAACGGTTGAGGTTTTTAAAATCATATGGGGAAGTACTTGTCTTTTTTAGCACAACCTTGAAAAATGAAAGGTTTGATAGGTTTTACTCAAAAATAAGAAGCTTTCGCTCCTTTTATAAGGATTGTGGCACTGAGGCGTACCACAGGGTCCTTTCTTGACCATTACGGGTTGTACACTGTTATGTGTGCACAAGCCATTCACACATATAAAATCATACATCCAAAATCATATGAAGGAAACAATTCAAGGGGTACCAGGAAGTGCAGTGATGTTCCCAGGAGTGCGCACAGGGCGTTGAAAGCCGGTGATGTTATTCCTGGGTCGACCACCAACATAGCTTTCCAATCGTCTGAACTGATCCCTTCTGAACAACCGTTCATCAATCATGGTGATGATGCGTTTCACATCCCTCCTGTCTTGAGAATTCCAGCGTTTAGGATTCCCAACTTTCAGGCGTATATCCTTCAATCTGTACGCCAATCCATCCCTAACCATCTTCAAGGTATGATCCCCGAATTTGTGGAGCTCACTACACGCCATTAAGCAGTTTCTTCGAAGTTCACTGCGGTAAACAACGCCGAAAGGTTTGCTGATGAGCGTGAGTTGTTTAAGCTGGTTGATGTCGGGAAGATCAAGCTGTGGTGGAGTGAAGTTTACACGTTTCTGATATGATTCAACAGCCATCTGGATATCTTCGACACGTTCTTTGATCACGATGCGTCTAATGAAGATGAGAACTGACTTGATAAATTCACGTTGAACTTCAGTTGAGAATTGTCTCATACGACCCTGTACTTTGGCAAGGTACATGTCTTCGATGTCGTTGAGGGACAAGTTCTCAAATTCAGCCTCGGAGAATCCATAGTCCTGTTCATCTTGTCGTTTGACTATGATATTCTTCAAGAATGTGTAGTCCTACTTAGACTTGAGATCAATGTGTTTGATGGCCACGATGTCCTTGGAGCTATACACTTCATGTTGAGACTTCTGAACCAGGCAGCTTCTGTAGTAGATTCTTCAGCGTTCAGGCCAATGATGAATCCCATACAATGCATCTTGGTCGTATGCTTGCACGTTGTCAGAAAACAAGTGAGTTGCACGTTCCTCGATAGCTATGCAGTTAGAGTAAATGGCCGCTGGGAATGGAAGAGTCAATGATGTAGTGTATTTTCTCGAACCATCGCCACCATGGAGAAGAAATTCCATGTCTTTGTTGAAGAAATATCGGAAGGGAATCCTTGGTTCGTCTGCTTGGCCAATGGTCGGTAGAGGTTTGGTCCAGTCGGTGTAGTATGGAGGATTGTCCCTTTGTGTGAAGTCAATGTTTGCTTCCGGATTGAGCCAATCCATGTTGTTAGACATAGCTCGAGCGATGTTCTCAAGATGATATTCGACCTCGAGGGCGCTTTCAGAGCTGTCTTTCCATAGTTGAAAAGCTTCATTCTTGATTCGCTTCAATTCAGATTTCGTCATTTTCTTCACATGGAACTTTTCTTGCAACAGTTTTGCATGCTCCAATGTTGAACCATCTACCAATTTTTGGCCTGCATCAGGGTAGGGAGTTTGATTGACAAGTGTGGAGAACCATTCAAACTCTTCGGTTTTATCGTCATCTAGCCATGATACAACTCCAGGCTGAGTCGTCTTCTTCTTCCTTTTAGAAGGCCTTGATGATGATACTGGTTTCTGCACTTGTTTGGGTGAGGTGGGTTGTTGTTGGGGCTCAAGGACCTCTTCATCGTCACCACCCGTATACTCAAAGTAGTCACCAGTTGTATGAGTCAGGGGTGGTAACTCGGAATCGTCCCGAGGTTTATCAGTAGAAGACCGAGGTGGAGGAGTTTTATGTTGAGAAGAAGTCCGTGGTAGAGGAGGTGGCATAGATGTAGATTGACCAGACTGCTTCTGACGTTTAGGTGCAGAGTCCTTATCCTTATCATCGTCATCTCTTGGCCGTTTTGGTTGATCGGCTGACTCCTTGCATGATGAACTGAGTTGAAAAGCAAGTAGACCTTCGAAAAATTTAGCTTCATCCGAAGTAAACGTTCCAGATCGCTTTGACATTTGCATCACTAGTTTAGAGATTAACTCAGATTCAGAGAGATCAGCTTCTTTGGCCATTGTATGTTTAACCAATGCGACGATGTTAGGGGTGAGTTGTCTGGAGAATACTTCTCTAGTCACACCGGGGACAGTGTCGAGAAGAAACTTGTGGGTTTGTTCTCTTGCTGACTTCTCCAGTTCCTTTTGGACATTTGGAACGATATCCTGAAGGTACTTTTGAGTGTAACCTTCAATCATTTCATTCAGTTCCTCCTGACGATGACTTTTCATGAATTCCTGAATAGTCTTCCTATCTTTCCGCATCTTGTCATTCTCATCATGTAAGTACTGCATTTGTTCAGCATACCAATTAAGTTTTCTTTGAAGCATGTCCTTCTTTCTAACTTGTTTGACAGCTTTCACAATTCTTGCATGTGTTTGAGAAATCCAAGATTTAGGTGGTTTCTTCACGGATTTGGATGATGATCTGGTTGACTTCGTTGATGGTGGTTGTGAAGAGTGAGACGAAGAATCAGATGATGAGGAGACATGAGGAGACTTCATGTCCTTAGGAGTTTCTGTGGTTTTCTCCTTTGAGTGGGTTGGACTGTCTAGAAGAAACTTTGAATAATCATCCTCGTCATCCTTAGACTTTTCTTTCTCAGTTATCTGTTTCTCAAAATCATACACAATAGTGTCCTCCACAGGCTATTGTTGTTGCAGAAGAGTGGTGGCACCAGCTCCCTTATCGGGTTGATTAACCGCATCAGGAGATGGTTTAGAGTGGGCAGCACCACTTGAACCTCCGGGGCCACCCATTTGATCTTTAGCAAATTCTTCGGCCTTTTGAAGGTGTCTGACTTTGTGAAACTTCTTCCTGTATGATTGATCCAATTGCTCTTCTTCATCTTCAGAGCTTTCATCCTGAGGTGCAAGTGCAGGAGTCTTCCCTTTAATAGTTTGAGGACTTGGAGGTTTTGGTACTGAGGGATTTTCATCCTTTGCAGTTTCAGAGTATGAGATCTCTTCATCTGTGTCAGTGGCCTCAGAGTCCTCGTCCCTGAGCTGTCTTTGCGGTTCAAGTGAAAGGATCGGAGTGGCTTCCAGAGAAGGAACTTTCTTCTTAGGGGTGGGTTTCCTCTTTGGAATAGGTTTCTTCTTTGGAACATTCCTTTGACTCTCTGTACTTGTTACACTTCCAGCACTTCCTTTTCTGGTTCTCCTTACAGGTGTTCCAGAAGATTTTTCGTCGAGGTGACCAACTTTGCCTTGTCTGACTGCTTCCAGATACCTTTGGTACGATTCTAGCTTTCTGACATCTTCAGTTAGAAGGAAATCTGGCAGCACAGCACCTTGTTTCTTTGTAGACGTTTCCTTGATTCTAACAGTGAGAATGGGTTCCGTCAACATGTCGTGATTGTCGGGGTCATTGAGCCTCTTGGGAATGTCAGGATGAAGTCCAAGTGCTCTCTGGATCAACAATTTAGTATATCTGATGTAGGGAATCTTTGAGCCAAGTTTGTTGAGAAATGACATCATGTCATCCCAAATCAGAGCTTCGATAGCGATGTGTTTCTTGTTGACCAATGCCCAGAATATTTGCAGTTCCATGAGCTTGGGGTGCTCATATCCGCTGTCACGACCAGAAACAGACTTGGTGATGATCATGTAGAGAGTTCTCCAGGGTTGAGGAATACTCTTAAGCTCTACGTGAGAGTGCTTGTTGATTACTCCTGTAGCCTCATCATAACCGATATTGATTAAGAATTGGAGAGTGAGCTCTTCAGCAGGTGAGGCATATAGTTTGGTCGGATCGACATCAGGAATTAGGAGAACAGCCCTTAAGTCTGCAGGTGTAATGGTGACTTGTTTGTGATTCAGAGTCACCGTCACAGCAGTTTGTCCTTTGACCCTTTCCATAGTGTTCCAGAACTGTTGGATGTAGATCTCAGGAATGGTTGCAGAGTGAGTAAGCATGTTCTGATATGGATGAGTCCTCAGAATATCAATAGCAATAAGACACGAAGATTCAGAGCAAGTGAGGGTGTCAAAGTCAACACGGAGGTTATTCTTTCCTATCTTCATTGGATAGCCATGAGGATAGATATCAGCAATGGAGAGAACTTCAGTTGCATCCACACTCATTTGTTCAGCCATGTCGTGATCTGAAATAACATTAGCCAAAAGAACCAACATATCGAAAGACATAATGTTAGTCAACAGAAGGTCTTATTGTCTAGATGTTGAATGTACAGTGATAATGATTGTTACGAGTCCTAAGTCACTTGTATGTTCAATAGTTCAATGATATCGTGAAATGTTTCGTGAGTTAGTTAACTTTAAGTTTTAAAGTTTATTTTATCACTTATTGTTCACAACATATCAAACGATTTAAGTTTATTAGTGACATTTTTGGATTCGTGATGATATGATAAGTTTATTTACAAGTTTGTACAAGTAACAATTCATCATGAAGGTCAATCCAAGGTTAAGCGTAGTTTTGGCAAAGATACGCGTAGACAGGAATGATATATGCTTAGGCGTAAACTTACGCGTAGAATCCTAACTTACGCGTAAGAAATGTTACGCGTAGGAAAAGGAGACCTTATGCGTAGAGCTTATGCGTAGGCATATATTAACCTTACGCGTAAGGTTACTCGTAAGAGTTGACCTTATGCGTAGAGGTTACTGTTTACGCATATCCTTCACAGGATACGCGTAGTCCATTGTAGAACCTTACGCGTAGCTGTTACGCGTAGGATTTTCTTACGCGTAACATAACTACGCGTAGGGTAATCCTTATGCGTAGATAATCAAATGACCTTGATTCTGAATTCTAAGTGTAGCAATCCTGAAATAAATTTATCAAATCATCAATATTAGCACACATATACATTTCAATAACAATACATGGCATGAATCATGCATAAATCAGTTACGCGTAGAAAGGCATACGCGTAGACTAAACCCTAATTCTACGCGTAACAAATCTAGCCATGGATTATGCACCAAAGTTTTTCTGGTATAACATAGAAGTTGTGAGAGCATGTAGACCAAGTATTAACACTTATTATGCAGTGAATCAAAAATACCCAAAGTTTATGAGCTTTAAACCCTAGTTTCGAATTGATGACCAATTCGTGTTTCTGGGTGGCTATAGACTTTGGAAATTATCAATTTAGCAACGCAAGAGCATAACCCAGCTATCTTTTTTAACCAAAACACATCACATTCAAAAATACCCAATTCGACTTATAAACCCTAGTTTTCAAAATTCATCAATTTTAGTTTCTGGGTGGATTTTGATGGTTAAAATGTTATCCTTGATGTGTAAGAAACGTTTTGAGACAATCCATTTTACCCCAAACATACACACAATGATTGTGTGTTCATACGCTTATGCGTAGAACACATAATCATGCGTAAAAGACGTTTTAGCCGTAGGATTTGAATGAAATTAAAAACCTTTGCTTAGAAACATGTTTTACACAAGAAACAACTTACAAAGTGATGATCAAATAACCGGATTTGAAGAATGATTTTTGAGCGTAGGATTTGTATGGTTATGAGTAATAAATGTGAGGATTATGTTAGGTGGAGGTGTTTTTTATTAAAAGTAACTTTAAGTTTTTGGCAATTTAAGTCCCTCCACCTTTATCTTTTTCAAACCAAGCCATTTAACTTCCATTTTTGGTTACCAAACGAAGATTTTAAGAAAGAAACATGACGACACTCCCCCTCGACTTGAGAAAATAACGAAAGGTTATTAATTAAAGTCCGAGGAGTGTATTTGACCCAGAAAATGTACCACCATTAGTAACAGAATCAACCGAGATGTGATAACATGCAAGTACACAGATGTTTTGAAACAGTTAATAGATTATTTTCTCCCCCTCAACACTTGATCGAAAAAATACTGAATTTTGAAAGATTAAAGTGTTGACGGAAGAAATGTACTTGCCATGTTGAAAGAAAGATAGATTAGGAGAATATTTTTGTTGTTTTATCGGATTTTATATTTTTGTATTTTGTTTTTGAAAAATTTATTTACAAAAGATGTTTTGGTGTTTGACAGGTTTTTAAGACTGTTTTAAGAGGTCATCCAATTCCTCTTGAGTCAAACACCTCATACCAATTCGGTGGACCAACTCATTAAACCTAGCGGGAGGCAAGGCTTTGGTGAGCAGATCTGCCAATTGGTATTCAGTACCCACAAAGTATAATTCAACGGTACCCTGTTCCACGTGGTCCTTGATGAAATGATAGCGTAGATCGATGTGCTTTGATTTCGAGTGCTGAACTGAGTTGCACGAGATTGCAATGGCACTCCGATTGTCGCAGTACATCGGGATTCTGTCAAATACGTAACCATAGTCTTTGAGTTGTGTTCTCATCCAAATGACTTGAGCACAACACGCGGACATGGCTACATATTCTGCTTCGGTTGATGACAGCGATGTACAATCCTGCTTCTTTGATTGCCAAGACACCAGTTTATCACCGAGAAATTGTAGAGCTCCTGAAGTACTTTTCCTTGAGTCTAAGCATCCTGCGTGGTCAGCGTTTGAAAAAGCGATTAGTTCAAAACCAGAATCCTTCGGATACCAGATCCTTAAATTAATGGTTCCCTTGATGTATCGGAGGATTCTTTTAGCCTCAGAGAGGTGGGTTTCAGTTGGTCGCGACTGATAACGGGAGCATAGATAAACGGCAAAGAGAATATCAGGTCTGCTAGCTGTTAGATACATGAGGGACCCAATAATACTTCGGTATTTGGTAGGGTCCACTAATTTCCCATGTAAATCAGCGTCTAACTTCTTGGTATGAGTCATTGGTGTGGCATAAGTATCACAGGTTTTCTTTCCAAATTTGTTTAACACTTCAAGGGCATATTTGGACTGACTCAGAAAAATACCACGGGGTGATTGATGAACTTGCAATCCTAGAAAGAATGTAAGTTCACCCATCATGGACATTTCAAAATTTTTCTTCATTAGTTTTGCAAAAGCGATTGAAAACTTTTTATGTGTAGACCCAAAAATGATGTCATCCACGTAAATTTGAACAATTAAGATATGTGCCCTGTGATATTGTATAAAAAGAGTTGGGTCAACCGAGCCTTTGGTGAAATTATTGGCAATGAGGAAGGATGATAGCTTATCGTACCATGCCCGAGGGGCTTGTTTGAGACCATAAAGAGCTTTGTTCAGTTTGTAGACATGATTCGGGAACTCAGGATCAACGAATCCATCTGGTTGGCTGACATAGACCGTTTCTTTAAGTTGCCCATTGAGAAACGCTGTTTTGACATCCATCTGATAGACCGTCATGTTCATATGAGCCGCGAACGCGAGAAATATCCGAACAGCCTCAAGACGAGCAACCGGAGCAAAAGATTCTTCAAAGTCTATTCCTTCTTCCTGACGATAACCCTTAGCAACTAGCCGTGACTTGTTTCGGATAACATTCCCTTCAGCATCCAATTTGTTTTTCCAAATCCATTTTAAACCAATGATGTAGACTCCTGTTGGTCTTTCAACCAGTTCCCATACTTCAAGACGTTTGAATTGGTTGAGTTCTTCTTGCATGGATTCAATCCAGTTGTCTTTTGTCATTGCGTCTTTAATGTTTTTAGGTTCAGATTGGCAGACAGTGAGTGCATAAATGCAGTGTTCACCATCTGAGTGAAGACGTTGTCTCGTAACGACTGGTTGATTCGGGTTGCCAATAATATTAGCCAGAGGATGGTCTTTAGTCCATCTATGTGTAGAGGGTTGATGTTGGTATACATTGTGCAGATTCTGAGGATTCAAATGGTTTGTGGAAGATTCCGCGACATCTGGTGCAACAGTCTCATTGGCAAACGGGTTGAAGAACGCATTTGGATCAAAATCTGCAGGTGGGGGTACTTCATTCAGAATATCATCAGCTGGTTCATCACTGTTGGAAGCGGTGTGTTCAACTGTTGTGTTGGAGTCAATTGGTGTAGGTGCATCTTCAACAGTAGTTGTTGTAGCAGGTGTATCAGGTATAGGAATATTATCAGGTTGTGCAGCGGATACACCAGGAGCACGTTCATCAATATCATCGCAGAACAGAGGAGCAAATAACCTTTCCATTTGTTGACGAGTTAGCTGAGGGCTTTCTTCAGCTGATGATGGGGGTTGAGGGAAGTTTAAACGGTTGTGACCGGGTTCTAAGCTGTTATACTCAGAAGCCATTTCCGTGAGTTCATCGAAATGAGCATGAATCGTTTCCATTACCTCCTTAGTTCGACGATTCCAGATTCGAAAACCTTTAGAATTGTCACAGTATCCAATAAAGACTCCAATATCAGCTTTGGCTTTGAGCTTTCCAAAATCATCACGATCATTATTCGGATAGCAAAGGGATCCAAATACATGAAAGTGTTTGAGGTTCGGTTTATAGTTGTGGACAAGCTCGAAAGGTGTTTTGTTGTGGCGTTTTGTGATCATAGAACGGTTTTGAGTATAGCATGCAATAGATACAGCTTCTGCCCATAAGTAATCTGGAAGTTTAGCATTGATTAACATTGTTCTTGCAGCTTCCACTAACGTTCGGTTTCGTCTTTCAACAACTCCGTTTTGTTCAGGTGTCCGTGCAATAGATGTTTGATGCTGAATTCCTACTTTCTCATAAAATTCACGAAGGGTTTTGTTAACAAATTCAGTTCCTTTGTCTGTCCGAATAATCCTGACGGTGTTGCGGAGCTGAACCTGTATCTTTGTGAGAAAGGTGATGATCATTTGTGGAGCTTGGTCTTTGCTACGAAGAAAGTAGACCCAAGTCCATCGTGAGTAGTCATCAACAATTACTAAGATGTAGCGTTTGCCATTGATCGTTTGCACGCGCATCGGGCCACACAAATCCATGTGAAGAAGATGAAGCACATGCTGAGAGCTGTGTTCCACCTTTGAAGGAAAATGAGCACGAGTGCTTTTCCCTTGTTCACAGGCTGAGCAAAGGTGATCTTTTGATACCGGAATCATGGGAGTCCTTCAACTAGTTTGTGTCGAGCAAGGTTGGTGATGGTTTGAAAGTTTAGATGTGAGAGACGACGGTGCCATAGCCAGGATTTTGTAGATGTTGCCTTTGAAAGTAAGCAAATGGGAGAGGAAGCAACCATGTCTTGCATAGAGATAGTGTAGAGACTAGAATTACGCGAGCCAGACATAAGATCGTTTCCTTGTAGATCACGAATGAAACAAGTTTTCTCCCTGAAAGCAACCTCCAAATCTCCATCACAAAAGTGGCCTACTGAAAACAGATTGTGACCGAGGCCTTCCACATAGTAAACCCTGCTGATTTCGATGTTCCCATTAACATAATCTCCGTAGCCCATGATGGCTGCGAAGTGATCGTTCCTGAATCTGACAGTGCCAATGAACTTTGCAATAAAGTTTGATAACAGTTTAAGGTTGCCTGTCATGTGTCGGGAACATCCGCTATCAACAATCCAGAGAATGATCTGTATCACCTGCATTACACACAGACGACACAGATGGAATAGAAGTAGATGTGGAACCCGAAATGTTAGAGGGTTCCGAAGCAGATATTTTAGACATACACACATTGAGAATTTTAGGCATCCACTTAAATCCTTGTGTGTTATATATCCATTTCTGCCATCTATAACTACTCTTCGCTTTAGTCTTAGTGAAAGCACTAGGTGGTACTACATTCTTAGGAGGTGAAGCGGTAGCTACTGTGATAGCAATGGTTGCCTTAGAATCTAAAGAAGGTGGTTTACCAAGCACAGACTTAGAATGATTAGTGGGCCTAGAGGTATTCCGATTCTTAGGATTCCCACGAACCATTTGGTGGAAGAAATCTAAGATTCCGTTGGTAACGATAGTGTCATCGATGGCGAAGTGGAGGATTCTTACATCATGGTGGATCACGAAAGTGATTCTGATTTCGCTTCTCATCAATATCTACCGTCTTTACCTATATATTGTGTGTTCCTAAATTCACCTACGGATTTTAAGAGTTACACACATACAGATTTTATAGACGAAGCCTTGGGAGATTGTAAAGCCCAAGGTGTAGATGAAGATAAGGTAGACACAGCAGACACACATTACGTCCACTATGTCTAGTAAGAGACCTAACAACTATCGCCTACAAGGGCTGTGTACTGTCCGTTGGAATTTGACAATAGTTTGAAATAA
>BPTQ01000003.1:157569089-157606998 GCA_019973895.1 Chrysanthemum seticuspe
ACCTAAAGAACCTTATCACCCATTGATCGTAGTTTCCTGGAGTGAGCATTGGAGGTCTATCAAGTGATCCAGCTTCATGAATTGATTGTTGGCTGCTTAAAGCTTCACACATCTTAGCAAACCAAGTGGGTTCCTTCATAGTGCTTCGTGATGGATGTTGATTGAAATCGTTTGTGTAGGGTAGAGTTTGAAGACTTGGTGGTGGTTGAACCATTTGTGGTTGTGGGATTGCACCAAGTTGTGGAGTATGTTGCTGATTAAATTGTTGTTGATAAATAGCTTGTTGTTGATTCCATTGTTGATGTTGTGGAGTTAATTGTTGTTGTTGTTGATGATTATAAGTGTGAGGGAAATAGTTAGAGTATGGTGGTTGAGACATGATGATAAACTTGTGTGGTAAAGATGGATCTTTGTAGTCGAATGAACCTTTGTTGATGAAGTATCCTTAGGCGTAGAAAAGACAAGAACCAAGTAGCACTTATGCGTAAAAACACCAAAAGTTACGCGTAACAATGAGGAGTTACGCGTAGGTTTTAGCTTACGCGTAAGTAGGGAAAACACTAAAGTTAAGCGTAGACAAAAGTTAGGCGTAGAAACGTAGGCGTAGGATTACCTTATGCGTAGACCGTAGTTTACGCGTAAAGTGAATCTTATGCGTAGGAATTCTACGCGTAAGCTTATGCTTATGCGTAATTTTAGGGTTTTTGCCCAAATGATCTTTTACACTTCACAGTGCAAAAGATATCCAAAGTCGACGTATTTTCAGACTTATCCAAGTAAGAAAACACGGATTAAACCAGAAAATTGAAGATCAAACCAAGGAACAATCTTACGCGTAATTTTAGGGTTTTGATACGCGTAGGATTACTCGTAACTTTGATTCTGCCCAAATGTGTTTCTAAACCAGTTTTTTGTTATGGAATAGCTTCAATAGTACCAAAAGAGCACAAAAGTGTGAATTTTGATGTACCAAAACTGCTAAACAGGTTACGCGTAGAACGACACCCACGAACAAAAACTAGCTTATAAACGTAAATCCACGCGTAAAGTTTGAAACTTTTTGCCAAAAACAAGTATTTTAACACCTCAAAACATTGAAAGTACAAGAATCTTGGATTAAAAAGTGTAAAAAATGAGTTTTTAAGATAACCAAAGAATGCGTTATCTCTACGCGTAAGATCCAAAACCAAAACTTCAAAAACAAACGAGTACACCCAACTATTTGGCTCTGATACCACTGTTAGGTCACTAGTTTTACAACACAAGCTTATAGAGAAAGAGATAAGGCGATTGAACAAGTAAACAAGCACACATACACAATAAGAGAGGCACGGTTAGGCGTAGGTGAATGTGTGAAAAGAAAACTTGAACAACCAACCCTCAAATGAGGGTTTACAAGAGTTTATATAGGCAAGGAGCTAGGGCAACACTCCCTCTCCTTCCCTATTCCTTATTGGACTTGGATCAAGCTTATGGGCCTTCTACATAAGCTTGACCTTAAACAAACATAAAGGCCATAATAAAGCTACCTATTACATATGAAATATAAATACTTGAAATACTGTTTAGGAGTGATTCCAACACACTGAATCCCTAAGACTCCTCTCCAACTACTTACACTGAAGACCAACTGAAGTAGAAGACTGAAGAATGTAAAGACTGAAGAATGAGCGGGACAAGGCGGGATAAGTTTGAATCAGATAAGACGAAGTCCTTATTAACCAAAGTCAACTTTCCCTGAATGGCAAAATATCAAGCTCAGTGTCATCACTGAACTTAGGAAAGTAGTCTTGTCTCTTACCTAGAATAGTATTTGTAAACAGAGACAAAATACATCAGTATTTTGTCTTCTATATGATGTCAGTTTGACACTTAGGAAAGAGTCAAATATCATACATGTATAAATAACATAAGAGATGGAGTGAAAAGGTTAAGCTTGTGAATTGTAAAAAACACACATACACGCAAGCCATCTTTTCACTCCTCCAAAATACAACTTTATCCCTGAGATTGCTCAGTGGGTTCTAAGAGTTGTGCTCAGACTTAGCCTGAGCTTAGAGAGGAGTCACCAACCTTTGTCATTTCAATCCCAAGTGATATTCCGCAAGTACTTGGGTAACGTATTATTTTTGATTGATTTCTAATAAAGAATATGATGTTGAAAATTACTTTGTGTGTTTTACTTATGTTAATTTCAGTCATTGTTCACTATTAACTTGTTTTATAGTCTTAAACTGTTTTAAACGATAGTGAACGGGGAACAACAAGTGGTATCAGAGCAAGGCTAATTATAAAACAATTTTTAGGCCGCTCTAAAAGTTTTTAAATTAGGATCCTAAATGGCTGAAATTGATGTACCCCAACTAGTCGATAAAAAGGGTGGAGCTTATTCAGTTGTTGCCCCTAGACTTGAAGTTGGCAAATTCAACAAATGGAAAAGGCGAATGCTTTGCTATTTGATTGGGATGGAACCTTATCAAATCAAGTGTATAAATGAAGGTCCATTTGTCCCAAAGACTGCTGAAGGGTTGCCCAAACCTGAAGCTCAGTGGACCCAGGATGAAAGGAGAGTGGTCAACCAGGACCAAAGACTCAAAAGTATCATAATATCTTGTCTTCCTGAAGATATTATGGAGTCTGTTATAAGTTGTAGTACAACTAAAAAAACCTGGGATGACCTAGTTCATAGTCATGAAGGACCATCTGATACCAAGGAAAACAAGATAATGGACCTGAAACTTGAGTATAACACCTTCAGGGCTAAGGACTCAGAAACTCTCTCTCAAACTTACACCAGGTACAAAACTCTTTTAAATGAACTGTCAAATGATGGTGTTAAGTTGTCCAAACATGAAATCAATGTTGGTTTTGTCAACAGTCTCCCTGAGAAGTGGTTGAATTTCTCTCAGGGACTTAGGAATGCTAATCATATCCAGAATCCTGAGCTTCCTGAAATTTATGAGAAATTTGTCTATGAGGAAAACCTCATCAACAGACGATACCATGACTTAAAGAAGTCTCAGGAAGTCAAGAAGTCCCTGACCACCACCTCATCACCAATATCAACTGCTTTTTATTCTAACAATGTTGTTCAAGATTTTCAGGAAAATTCTGATGATGAGCCCGATGAGAGATCAAGTGAGGAGTACCTAAATGACCTGAACATTGAATTTCAGGAAAGGGCACTCCTTGCTAACTCTCGAAGGTTTATAAAAAGATACAAAGGTTTTTCAAATGCCAAAGCAAATGAGGACACTGAATGCTTTAAGTGTCACAAAAGAGGTCATTTTGCAAAAGACTGTTTTTCAAAAACAATTTCTGAACCCTCTTATAAACCATCAGGCTCAAATCAGTCCTCAGGCTTTAGCAAATTTCAACCAAAAATCTATCAGTCTCATCAAAACTTTCAAAACAAATCTGATCAAAACAAAACTGTTGATTTTGAAGCTAAGTATAAGAAAGTCAAAGCTAAGCTTGCATTGCTCGAGGCCAGTCCCTCAGAAACAACAAAAAGTGTTCAATCTGTGCAGGGTAAAAACAAAGGCCTTGTTGCTGAGACCTTCGACTGGGATGAAGAGCCAGTGTCATCAGATGATGAAATGGTGCATGTCAGTGCACTGATGGCCCTCTCAGAAGAGGACAAGCTAGCTGTTGGAAAGAATCATTCCAGGAATGGAGAATGGGTCAATATCACAATGAAGACGGTAAATATTCTACTTTCTATGGATGATGACTCTGATTGGCAGTGTTTCATGAATTATCTTAATGTTGACCTTAAGTTCGTAGAGGAGCAAAGACTAAATCTTTTTTCAAAATACAACAAGCTAAGTTTAGAATTAAACAAGTGTAGGGATGAACTGCTTCTTTTAAAACAAGCTAAGCTTGAGGCTGTCACTTTGCAAATTCAAAACACTGAACTAGTTAAAAGAAATGAGGCTCTTCAAGACGAACTCAAAAAGGTTCAAGATATTCTTGATAGTTGGACTGCTAAGAATCCCAGGGTCTTTGATGCTGTGGGAGCCCCCAGTAGCAAGAAGAGAGTCTTAGGTGAAGATTATCTTCCTGACTCTCTCAACAAAAACCAGGGTCCTAAGCCATTTGTGTCTGGTGGTATGATTACAACCATGTTGACTACTCCCAAACCGAGTGATTGGATTGAAATGGTCAATCCTGAGAGTAAGCTTCCAAATTTCGATTCTGGAAGGATTCTAAAGCCTGAAAGCCAAGCTCTAAAGAGCATGCTTGGACTCCCTGATGTGCCTAGTAGTACTGAACGCATCTCTGAGTCTGAAGCAGAATCTCAAGCACCGCTTCAACCACTGAAACCTCTTCAGGGTGCTGCACCAAGCTCTGAGCTTACTCCATTACAATTCAATCCTCACTCACCAAAAGAAAGGACTGGACTTGGTAGAACCATCCTGAAAAGACCAACAAAACAAACTCAACAAGAGTCTACTCCTACTGAGACTTCATCATCCTCTGTTCCCACTAAAGCTGACCAAATTCAGCAACTGACTGAGCTTGTGAGAAAGCTAACGGAAAAGATGGAATCCATCGAAAAAGCTGCTGATTCAATCAAGGAAACTAAGTCAGCCTCATCTAGCTCATCAAAGTTAAAATCCACCAACAAACCCAAGCAGAAGTGTGAGCTGTGTCATTACACCAGCCATACCACTGACAACTGCTATCGAATCCTTTTTTGCATGATCTGCAAAAAGGATGATCACAGAACTGCAGACCACCTACAGTATGTCAGTCAAGAAAACTATACCAAAGTTGGTCATCAGTATGCTTCATCCTCCAAAACTGCTCCCAAGAATAGAGCAAAACCATTTCCTCTTTGCCCTCACTGTGGGTTTAATGATCATCATCAGGATGATTGTCTCATGAACAAATGCTGTGATATATGCAGTAATCCAGCTCACGAGACTTCCCAACATGACAGTGTCATTCATGCAAGGAGAGGTTCAAAACAACCCAGAGTCACTGAGTCTTCCTCAGTCTCCAAATGCAAAACCTGTGGTAGCACAATGCACTCAACCACTGACCATGAGTCAATCACCAAATTCAAAGATACCTTGAGACCCAAGCCCACTAGTAAGTGGGTCACTAAGAGAAACTAATTCAGTTTACTACTTGTGTAGAGACACGCCAGGGTGCCTATTTGGCATCTAGACAGTGGATGCTCAAGAAGCATGACTGGTGTGAAGTAGTATCTGCACAAGTATATAGAGGAACCAGGACCCAAGGTTGTGTTTGGTGATAACTCATCATGTCCCACTGAAGGTTATGTTTCAGTAAACTGCAATGGAATAGTTTTTGCTAGAATAGCTTATGTCAATGGTCTAAAATACAATCTCATCAGTGTCAGTCAACTATGTGATGCTAAGTACATTGTGCAATTCAATGACAAACAAGGTACCATCTTCAATGCTAACAAGGAAGTGGTGTTGATAGCTCCTAGGAGAGATGATGTTTATGTGTTAGACATGTCAACACTCTCCCAAGATGGAACTTGTCTCTTTGCTAAAGCCACTGAAACTATCAATTGGCTGTGGCATAAGAGACTCTCACACTTAAACTTCAAAAACCTCAATAACCTGGCAAAACAAAACAAGGTCCTTGGCTTACCATCACTGGTTTTTGCAAAAGACAAACCATGCTCTGCCTGTAAAAAGGGTAAACACCACAGAGCATCATTCAAAACCAAACAAAATTTCTCCATCAAAAGCTGCCTTTACCTCCTGCACATGGATCTCTTTAGACCTGTCAGTCCCAGATCTAATAATGTCATTCATCAGGAAGATTGAAAACCAGAATGACATTACTGTTAAACAAATCAGAACTGACAATGGTACTGAGTTCACAAATCAAGAGCTTGAGAGTTTCTGTGATGAAAAAGGAATTTCTCAAAATTTCTCATCTCCTTATACCCCTGAACAAAATGGGGTCGCTGAAAGGAAAAACAGAACTCTCATTGAGGCTGCTAGAACCATGTTAAATGGCTCAGCCCTCTCAAAGCACTTCTGGACTGAAGCAGTCAAAACTGCCTGTTACACTCAAAACCGGTCAATCATTGTCAAAAGACATAATAAAACCCCATATGAGATCTTCAAAGGTAGACTTCCTGACATCAGCTATTTTCATGTGTTTGGATGTCCTGTGTTCATTCATAACCACAAGGATCATCTAGGCAAGTTTGATGCAAAAGCTGATGATGGATATTTCTTAGGATACTCACTGATCTCCAAAGCCTTTAGGGTTTTTAACACAAGGAGAGAACAAGTTGAGGAAACCTTTCATGTCACTTTTGATGAAAGTGCTGAAAGCATTAGATTCACCAACACCTCAGTGGAGGAAATAGGAATTGGTGACTCATCAAGATATCCTCCTGATGAGTACAACACTGAATTCAATTCCTCATATCAAGCTGATGCTGACATCTCATTTTATATCTTACCTCACAACCTTCCCCAACCAACTATCAGTGAATTCATTGATAATCAATCAGTCCCTACTAGGATAGGTAATACTGGACCAAATGTTCAGGAACCTGTGAATCAAGAAAACCAACCTGAACAAGACATCTCAACAGATGTTCTTAATGATTTTGTGGCTCAAGCACCAGAACTCACTCCTGAGTCTCCAGTGACCTCTTCAAGCTCAGATCCTAGACCACAAAGTAAGTGGAAAAAATCTCAGGACATAGAACTTGTAAACATTATTGGTGAAGCCACTGAGGGCATGCTCACTAGAAGTATGGCTGCTAAGTTAACTGCAGCTTCAGCCAATGAATGTCTATATGCTAATTACCTATCAGAAATAGAACCCAAAAGTGTCACTGAGGCTCTAAAGCACCCAAGCTGGGTTCAGGCTATGCAAGAAGAACTGCAACAGTTTGATAAAAACAAGGTCATGACCTTTATCAAATGTCCTCAGGATGCTGTAGTCATAGGAATGAAGTGGGTTTTCAGAAACAAAACTGATGAAAACGGCACTGTCATTAAAAACAAAGCCAAACTTGTAGCCAAAGGTTACAGTCAACAAGAAGGCATTGACTATGATGAGACATTTGCTCCTGTTGCAAGAATGGAAGCCATCAGGATCTTCCTTGCATATGCAACATACATGAACTTCAGGGTCTACCAAATGGATGTTAAAAGTGCATTCTTAAATGGTGATCTCAATGAAGATGTGTATGTTCATCAACCTCCTGGTTTTGAGAGTAGTGAATTCCCTGACTATGTCTGCAAGCTTGACAAAGCCCTTTATGGACTTAAACAAGCTCCCAGGGCATGGTATGAAACTCTCTCAGCCTTCCTGATACAAAACAAGTTTGTCCGAGAAAAGATAGACAACACCCTGTTTGTCTATAGGACCAAACAAGATGTGATACTGGTTCAAGTATATGTTGATGACATCATCTTTGGCTCAACAAACTACAAACTTTGCAAACAGTTTGAAAAACTAATGACAAAGAAGTTTGAAATGAGCATGATAGGTGAACTCACATACTTCCTTGGACTACAAATCAGGCAAACTGATAAAGGAATCTCCATCAGTCAAGAGAAGTACACCAGAAATCTCTTGAAGAAATATGAGATATCTGACTGTGCCTCAGTGAAGACACCAATGGTCCCTCCTAACAACCTTGGACCTGATCTCACTTCCAAATCAGTCAACCAAACCCATTTTAGAGGGATTGTTGGCTCACTGATGTATCTAACTGCTACTAGACCAGACATACAATTCTCAGTCTGTCTAATAGCAAGATATCAGTCCAATCCCAAAGAATCCCACCTCACTGCAGCCAAAAGAATACTCAGGTACCTGAAGGGAACCCTAAACCTTGGACTCTATTATCCAAAGTGCTAAGGGTTTGATCTCAAGGGTTACTCTGACTCTGATTATGCTGGCTGCAACATGGACAGAAAAAGTACCTCAGGGTCCTGTCAATTTCTTGGAGGAAAACTGGTTTGTTGGAGTGCTAAAAAGCAACAATCAGTGGCTATGTCTTCAGCTGAAGCTGAGTATGTGGCCGCTGCAGGATGCTGTGCCAATGTTTTATGGATGAAAAGTCAACTCAGTGACTATGACATCCATTACAAAATGGTACCCATCTTCTGTGACAACACCATTGCAATTGCAATCTCCAACAACCCCGTCCTTCATCAAAGAACCAAACACATTGATATCTGATATCACTTCATCAGGGACCACATAATGAAAGGAGACATAGAACTCCATTTCATCCCTACTGAATATCAACTGGCTGATATCTTCACCAAACCCTTGGATGAACCTACCTTCAGGAGACTGAAAGTTGAATTGGGAATGCTTGACATTGAAAGTCAGGCATCTGAAAACAAATCTCAGTAAGTTCTCTGAAATGGTTCTTCCTCCCTGAACGAAACCCAATTCTACCTCTCACTGAATGAGTAAGACTCGTTCAGGGACCCCGACAGTTAAAATTGAGCATTGAGTGAGTAACTAAATGATGCAAGTATCAGTTACTTAAATGTCCTAGGTTGGTAACTATGCCAATTTAATATAGGAATATATGTCTCCTTGTCTTACTGTCAACCATATCAAGGGTCCCTCACAAACTTACCTCATCCCCACTTGGCATTAAATGCCTCCTCTTACATGAAATATCTTATTGATATTTTGTTACTGCAAAAGTGCACTTTTACTGTGCACTGCAACTGTTCCCTTGAAATACGGGATTTTACTGCGGGGAGTGGTGGGTGGCATTAAATGTGGAATTTCAAACGTTTTCAAAAACCGTCTTTACATATCCACGTTTATGCAAAAACCACCCCTCTCACCACTCTATAAATACCCTCTTCAAAACCTCATAAACACACACAAAAGATTTCTGCTAACAAAACTCTGTCAAAATCTCTTTTGAAAACTCAGAAATCTTTGTGTTCTTCAAAACCTTTTCTGAAAAATCTTCCTTGTAAACCTTTACAAAAGTTTGTCATCACAACTTAAGAGATTCAAACCTTTGATTGTTCTTGTCAAGTTTTTCTCAAAACCCTAAAAACTATTTCAAAATGGAAATGGCAAGAACTCAATCTCTTCAGTATGCATAACAGTGGGCAGGGGATCTTACTAATGTTGAATTTAAAACCAATAATGTCATAGCCAATTTTGAATACCCACAAAATGTCCCAGCCTATAAAGACATTATGAAATTTTTGTTTAACTGTCCACTAAAAATGCCTTTGTTCAGTGTCCCTCTATTGTTTACCAAAACCTCCTCAGGGAGTTTTGGGCAACAGCCGTGGCCTATGACCCGACACCTGCTACTAATGAGACTGACCTACGACCACTAAGGGAGTATCTCATTAAGTTCAGTCTTTTTGATGGGAAACAATCAGTCACCCTGGATTACAAAACGTTTTCCACCTCTTCATGGTTAGACTATAATAAGGGTGTTTATGTCGCCCATCCTGAACCCACAATAGTGAAGGATGGGTTAAAACAAATTGCTTTAGAGCCAAACTTTTTGGACAGAACCCCAGTCACCAAAAATTCATTCCCCGTGGCTTGGAGGATCTTGTTCACTTTTGTGATTCAGGTCCTCGGCGGGAACCACTCATCAACTGAACAAGTTAATTCTATTAAGTTGATGATGGCTTACTATTTGATGAATGGGGTAAATGTCGACATTGGGGAGATCATTTACAGTGATCTCGTAACTAAGCTACAGAGCAAATCTAGGGCAAAATATGTCTCATATCCTAGATTTGTCTCTTGTGCTTTACAAGTGTTAATGGGTTGCAATTACCCTCAGGAAGAAAATTTTGGTGCTTTACCTGGCGTCCTGAGCAAATCAAATTTTCAAAAAGACCCATCCCTAGTCCATAACATTGAATTGACAGCCCATATGGTTGCTGTAAACAACCAGGAGGGATCAGTGTCTCCAAACCCTGCTCCTAAAAAGAGAAAAGGGAAGTCTCAGACTGGGACTAAGACTAAACCCAAGTCTCATGGCCCTGAGGCTTCTGGAACACAGCCTAAGAGGCACAAAAATCCCCAGACTGAACAGACACCCATTGGTGACCAGGCAACATCCACCCCCGTGACAACGGACACTGATACATCACAGTCAGTGCCCTTGGTCACAACCACTACTCCCCAAGATCCAGAGGGAAACATACAACCCGCTGGTAGGGGAGCACCTTCCATAACGCCCAGTGATGACATTAGCAAATCCAAGCCTTTGTCTGAGGGAAAACTGAATGATCCCAAAGACTCAGGGGGAAACAAACAACCCACTGATAGGGATATCACTGCCACTGACTCCGCTAAAGGCACTGGAAAACACCCGCCAATGTCTCAGGGGTCTCAAGAGGACAAAGACTCGGAGGGACAGAAACAACCCGCCGATATGGAACCCAAAACCAATCCTGACTCCAGAGAAGGCACTGGGAAATGCCCACCAGTGTTTGAGGGGTCAACGGGGGACAAAGACTCAGAGGGAAACATACCACCCGCTGATATGGAACCCATCACCAACCCCCTATTAACCGTTGCTGATGTTACTGGAATACTCTTCTCTGAAGATGAGCTTGCTGACACTGATGATGAAATTATATCAGCTGGAGAAGAAGTGGACGCTGAGGTTCAAGCTGAACAAGAACCTCAGCCTGATCCACAGGAGCATACTGAATTACCCTTCCAGCCTGACAATGATGACTCCTCTTCCTCCACTGATGAGTTCAAAAGATTTGACAATGTTCTTCCACTCACCGAGAGGCAGCTTGTTCAGTGGATCACCAAAGCCTCAAGAAGGTTATACTCTGGGGTCACTGAAACATTGTGGGAACAACATACTGAGGCTGGTGCAAGTTATGCAGATCTGAAGGCTGAGGTCCAAGCCTTTGATGAAAACGTTCATGAGCACATAGACTTAATATATGACACCATTCACAGACTGGATGAAAATTTGGCTAAATTTTTCAAACAACTTCAGGGTGTTGGCACAACGGTAGATGAAATCAGGGAATCTGTCAAAGAAGACCCAACGCTCAACTCTAAAGTGCTGGAGGCTACTGAGGCGTACTTGAAACAATCATCCAGCCTCACTGAACTGATCGAAACCCTAAAATATGCAAATGTTCAGGGTATTCAATCTTCAGTCCAGTCTCTTCAGGCTACATTGGGCTCTTTGACTACTCAAGTGGCTACTTTGACTCAGGCCTCGTCTTCTATGGCCTGGAATCTTGGACCCAGAATGACTGCTTTGGAGGAATCTCATGCTAACTTGGAAGCCAAAGTCACTGGTATTCAAGCAGATACTTCAGACATCAAGGTCATGATTATTGAAATTTATCAGGCCTTCAAGGGTCAAGCAGCTCAGTCCCCCTCAGCACCAACACCAACTCTTGCCCTCGCTGAGGCTCCGGCAACAGTTGAAGGGGAGAAAACTGAAGAAACTCCTCTTCACACTGAGGGGGAGACAACACCACCAATATCTGCAGCTCCAATCTCATCATCACCACCAGTCTCAGCAATACCAATCTCATCAATCCCTCCACCAACATCAACAACAACAACACTGACAGTGATCACACCAATAATAACAACAACACCGCCCCTGGAAGCATCCTCTTCTTCAGGCTAGAAAAAAGGAAAAGGCATAATGACAACACCACCTGAGCCTGAGAAGATTCCCTTTAAGATCGGCGACACTGAATACCTGCTCACACCACAACAGCTAAGTGCCTATCTTGCAAAAGAAGAAAGGAAACAGAAACTTGCTGAGGAAGAAAGAAAAAGCAGAGAGGCACTGGTAAAGGTAGTCGCTGAAGAAGCTGAAAATGTTGGAATAGATGCTAAGAAGCTTAAAAAGGGTCAGGCATGACAGAAGTTCAAGGATGCTCAGGCAGCAAAAATGGCTGAAATGAAAAAGCAGTTGGAAGAAAAGAACAAAAGAACTGCAGCCATCAGGAAGGCAAGAATTGACCATTACAATTGGACAATGTCAAGCAGAAGACTGCCTGAGAAGATCACTGATGTCAAAATCATCCCCAGATCCAAACCACTGGCAATGAATGTCTACAGAGGGGATGATAAGAGACATTTCGAGGTTCATGATCCCCTAAAATTCACTGACTTTGGGATCACTGAACTCGATGAACTTGGTCCAATAATAGAAAAGAATCAAAATACGGTGGTTAAGGAGCTGATGAAGATGCTCAGTAAAAGATATGAAAGACTGAGGGATACACCAACACAACTAGGAATTCAGCCTGTCTTAACTGCACCACAAGGATCTCAACCACAATCATCCACTCGCAAAAGGAAAAGAGTTGAGTTCCAGCCTGAGATAAAAGTGCTTGGACTAGAATGCAACAGGGAGCTGCCTGAAGGTGTTAAGTTCGTGAACTGTCTAGTGATTGAGAAGCCTGAAAGAGGGCTATTCCACATTGATGTCTATGGAAACCCAGCATTTCAAAGATAGAGTGATATTGATCAGGCTGGTGTAGCTGCAATGCTGAGCTACATACCAGTGGCCTCTCAGATCCAAACCCTAGCAAACATCAGGTTCTGTCAAGACCTGAATGCCAAGATAAGAGACCATCCTGACAGGGAAACACTCATCACCAAGAAAGTCAAGCTTGAAGCACTGGGAATCCATCTGGACTGACATCATTTTGATTTATCTTTTGTACTAGTGATAGGAACCTTGTAATTTGATCAATAAACGATGTATGTTTTGTTTAAATATTCATTGTTCCTTATTGTATTCATTAGTACATTCAGTGTAAGAATAAGCCATTTGCTCACTTACACTGATCAAACACTCAGGCTATTTGCATATCCAAATAGGGGGAGACTGTTGGGTTCAGTAAATACCCAAACCCCTTAATCTAGGATTTGAATAGAAAATAGCCCAAGCGTTTAGGCTGATAAACACTAACAGGTCACTGATTGCACAGTCTCTCAGTGAGTCATCTTTAGGATACTCAGTACGAGGCGAAGAAGAAGTCTCTCCACTCAGTAAGGCGGAACTTAAAGGGTGAATAATGAGTCAAGAAGAAGATGATGGATTCAGTGAGTGATGACAATAACTCACTGAATCCTTAAGACTCCTCTCCAACTACTTACACTGAAGACAAACTGAAGTAGAAGACTAAAGAATGTAAAGACTAAAGAATGAGCGGGACAAGGCGGGATAAGTTTGAATCAGATAAGACGAAGTCCTTATCAACCAAAGTCAACTTTCCCTAAATGGCAAAAGATCAGGCTCAGTGTTATCACTGAACTTAGGAAAGTAGCCTTGTCTCTTACCTAGAATAGTCTTTGTAAACAGAGACAAAATACATCAGTATTTTGTCTTCTGTATGATGTTAGTTTGTCACTTAGGAAAGAGTCAAATATCATACATGTATAAATATCATAAGAGATGGAGTGAAAAGGTTAAGCTTGTGAATTGTAAAAAACACACATACACGCAAGCCATCTTTTCACTCCTCCAAAATACAACTTTATCCCTGAGATTGCTCAGTGGGTTCTAAGAGTTGTGCTCAGACTTAGCCTGAGCTTAGAGAGGAGTCACCAACCTTTGTCATTTCAATCCCAAGTGCTATTCCGCAAGTACTTGGGTAACGTATTCTTTTTGATTGATTTCTAATAAAGAATATGATGTTGAAAATTACTTTGTGTGTTTTACTTATGTTAATTTCAGTCATTGTTCACTATTAACTTGTTTTATAGTCTTAAACTGTTTTAAACGATAGTGAACGGGGAACAACACTTAATAACAACAACAACCAGCACATCCTTATCTGCCCTGATAAACTCCCAATTCCAAACCTCCAAAACAGCCAAACTGAACCCATAAATTAGATGCCAAATACTTAACATGATTAACCAAACATCATCTGTGCTAGGCACACACCATGTTGTATATAAGCAAATCCTAGTGTCATCTGAGCTAGGCTCACACCACACAGGACAGACTTGCAACCCCTTAGAATTCAAACAGACTAAACCTGCATCAGCACCAAGGACCATACCAACTCTACTATAATAATCAAAATACCTACTAGACACAGCAACAACACTATAATTCATCCCCATATAACTATGCTCAGAAGAAAAGGAATACCTAATCCAAGAACTAACCCCCCACAACAAACTAGAATAATCCATTAGACATGTTTACTAGAGGGAGTTTTAACATTACTCTGTAAAACTTGAAAATTCCAAGTCTCAGCAGCTTGCATCACCTGAATAGACATTTTAAATTTAAGACTAATAAGCCTCATTCTAACCAATTCCTTGATACTGCAACTGTAACACCCCGCCTTTTTTGACCACAATATTGTCCGCTTTGCCCGCAGGCTCACGACTTTGTTTTTGTGGCCTCATTTGAAGACTTCCCGGCAGGTCACCCAAGCCAGTACTACTCTCACATGAGCACGCTTAACTGCCAGTTCCTAAGAACTCCACCCGCAGTAGACCACAAAACGCGTTGTGTCATCGTAAGGCGAATGTTATCTTATAAGCCCAGCATCTCTCCAGGCCACAACCGATGTGGGATTTGCCTAGGGTGTCACAATCACCCCCCCTTAGGGACTCATCGTCCTCGATGAGGTTTGCCCCACCATCCCGAACGGCTCAGGAGTGGCTCTGATACCATCTGTAACACCCCGCCTTTTTTGACCACAATATTGTCTGCTTTGCCCGCAGGCTCACGGCTTTGTTTTTGTGGCCTCATTTGAAGACTTCCCGGCAGGTCACCCAAGCCAGTACTACTCTCACATGAGCACGCTTAACTGCCAGTTCCTAAGAACTCCACCCGCAGTAGACCACAAAACGCGTTGTGTCATTGTAAGGCGAATGTTATCTTATGAGCCCAGCATCTCTCCAGGCCACAGCCGATGTGGGATTTGCCTAGGGTGTCACAGCAACAAACATCTTCATGACTTCTGGACTTTCCTTGGAAAATTCTCAGATTTCTCTCTTGCCATATAACATAAACCATAGCCCAATAACTAACCTTTGAATAATACTCCAAATGGACTTATTAATAGGATTGCAAGAAAGAAAACAAATAATCAGATACATATCATTAAAATCAACAGCAAGCCTCATCATACCTTTGAAGAAGCTCCAGACTTTAGAAGAAAACTTGCATCCAAAGAACAAATGATGATGATTATCCTGCACCTCATTACAAAGAGAACACTTGAGATTGTCCATCCCCAACCAAATAGCCATTTTATCCTGAGTCTTCAATTTATTATTAATAGCAAGCCAAAGAATGAAAGAGTGCTTGGGTATTTTCTGACTGAACAAAACAATTTATACCAAGGAACAGTGGGCTTATGAGGAATAAGGTCAGCCCAGACAGATTTAACAGAGAAAGGAACCACCTTATCATGATTAGAAGCCCACATCACTTTATCAGGCCTATCCTTAAACACAAGAGGAGGGGGAAGATGAAATAAGAAAGGGAATTTAAATCCCAACACTTAGGCCACACCCATTCCCCATTAACAATCAAATCAGCAACCTTGCAGTCCAAAGATAAACCAGCTTCATACACATCTCTTTTAGAAATATATTGACTTAAAGGCCCTAAAAAGCACCAATTGTCAAACCAGATAGAAGTGGAGCAGCCATCACCCAATCTAGTTACAAAATGTCTTCTAAGCACATCTCTACATTGCAAAATCTTCCTCCAACCCCAACATATATCATTAGCACTAGGAACATCCCAAAAATTCCTGACTTGAGACCTTCTATCAATCAACCTATAAGCATTAATCCATTTCACCCACAAAGAGTCCTTAGACAATATATTCCATACATGCTTAGACATTAAGGCCAAATTCCAACTTTGAAGAGATTTTATTCCAAGACCTCCCTGAACCTTCAGACAACAAACATCCTCCCATTTTACTTTAGCTTTACCCTTCTGCAGAATACCCTGGGACCAAAGGAAACCCCTCATAACCTTCTCAATCTCTCGGGGAGACACTAATAGGAAGGATGAAAACAGAAGACCAGAATATTTGGATAGAACATAACACGGACTGAATGAGTTGCAGTCTACCAGCAAAAGACAGAACCTTATTCTTCTAGTTAATTAACCTCTGCTTAACTTTATCGATAAGCGGATCACAATACTTCTTATAAAGCCTAGAAGAAAGTAATGGGACCCCCAAGTATCTAAAAGGCAAAGAACCTTCCGAAAATGGCATAATGTTCATAATGGCCTTCTTCACATGAATGGGAACATTACCAAAGAAAGCAACACTTTTATTCAAATTAGGCACCAGACCAGAAACACTACTTAACTCATCCAAAGCCCTTTTAAGCACAGAAACAGAAAAAGCATCACCATTTAAAAAGATCATGAGGTCATCCGCAAAACATAGATGAGTAAGCTTGACCTTACTACACTTCCAGTGAAACTTAAACCTGACATTACTTCCAATATTCCTATTTATCATTAACGAAAGAACTTCCATAACCAATGTGAACAGATAAGGGGATAAGGGATCCCCCTGTCTTAACCCTCTCATACCTTTAAAAAAACCATAATGATCCCCATTAACACGAAAAGTAAAGGAAGGAGAAGAAATGCAGTTCATAATCCAATTAACCATCTTCAAAGGAAATCCAAAATGAATAAGGCATTGCCTAAGAAAGCCCCAATCCACTTAATCAAAAGCCTTATTAATATCAATTTTAAAAGCCACTTTAGAAGGACCACACTTCCTATGATAATTTCTCATCAATTCATGAGTAAGTGGTTTTAATACTTTGTGGTATAAAAAGAATGATAACTAGGTTTGATTAGAGGTGGCAATTTGTGCCCAAAATAAAAAAATAGGTTAAATGAGCAAATTTTTAAAACATTTGAGCACATTTGGGCCTTCTCTTTTTTTTGAAAGAGTAGTGATTGACATGCCTAATTGGCATGCCTAATTTCATGCCTAACTATTAGACTACAACACTTGGAGTGATCAAAGGCTATCATGAAGAGAGAGAAACACCATACTACACTTGTCATATGTTGAGTGGATTAGACATAAAATTAGTCATGCCATTTAGGCTTGCCAATCATTTTCCTTTTTGAAATGGGCATGTATTGCCCATTTAGAAGTTAAATGGGCATAATGGGCACATGTTTTTCTCAAACATTAGATTGTTTTTAAAGAAAAACTTATATTTAATTTTTTAAATATAAATGAGGTGTTACGTTCGAGGAATTTATTTCGTCGTTTTTGGTCTTTTTAAAAGCGATTCGTATAACATGTGCCCGTTTAGCCCGTGCCCGCCCGTTTTGCCACCTCTTCGTTTGATATTATTTTCCATCAACCCTAGCCTCACTCATCTCTTCTCCCTCTCTCACTATCAACTCCTGCAGCCACCTCCACCTCCGACCACCCCAATGCCGCTACTTCGCCGCCACTTCTTCCGTCGTCCAGGAGATGTAAGGGTGTTCGCTCGCTACAATTTGGAAGTGTGGGCACACCTAGGGTGCTGTTTTGGGTTTATAGTGACTGTTGGGTCACGTATATGATTGTTTAGGTGATCGTGTTCGTGTATTTGTTCTTGGTTGGTAGTCGTGATTCATCTCCTCTGTCTCATCTCTCATTACCCTCTCGCTCTTGTGGTATGCCGACGTAAACCTCTCATTTATTTCTCTTTGATTTCAAATCGATTGTAAATTGTTTAAATAGGTTTTCATGGATTAAAAAGAGATTAAAAACATTTTTTTAAAAACCTATTCGTGTGGTAAGAATCTATGCAAAATGGCATTTGTTTGATTTGTCAAGATTTTACGGATACAAACAAGATTAAAACGTTTTGTTAAAAGATTTCGTGTGGTTAAATTCATGAAACGGTGTTTGGATTTAAAGTATTGTCGTTTTCGTATGGTAAATTGATTTGTATAGGGGTGTTTGTTTGTACCGATTTTAGGATCGGGTAGTACTCGTTTTGATCCGTTGGTTAGAGTTTGGAATCATTGTTGATTTGGTTTGTATCTGGGTCAAGACCATTTTTTGGTCACTGTTTGGTTTTTCTAGGTAACTATTAAACTTGGTTTCGCGGCTTAGGTTGGTTCTAAACAAATGCGTATTTTGCGATAAATGACGTTTGTGGTTGTTTGTGCGCGGGAATAGAGAAACCCCGTATAGAGTGTAGTGTTGTGTGCCTCCGATTAATACAAAACCCCAAGAATGGTCATGTGTCGCTCTTGGTTCAGTTAACACCCACGTAGGGTGTGTTTGTTTACTTGTTTTATATCCAGTAACACAAACAGTTAAGGGTGTGTAATGTTAGCAGCTATAGGGTTCGTTTGCAGATTATGTTTGTGTGTTTGTATTAGGGGTGTTCATCGGTTCGGTTATCGGGTTATTCGGTTCGGTTAGTTCGGTTAATTTTTTTTTCTGGGTATAACCGAAAACCGAACCGAACCGAATTTAAATTTGATTCAACCGAACCGAAAACCGAACCGAATAACCGAAAACCGAACCCCTATAACCGAAAACCGAACCGAATAACCCGAATTACATAATTTTAATTATTTTTTAATTTAATTATATATATTTCTAGCACAAAATATTTTTTTCAAACTTAAACCATGTTATATTTATACTAAAAAAGAGTTTTAGTGATTTTTTTTCATATATATACATAGAAAAAATATATATTTTATATGAATTCGGTTTTCGGTTTTCATTGCCAAAACAATATTCAAACCGATAACCAAATATTTAGTTCCATTCGGTTTTGACCAATTCGGTTCGGTTATGAATTCGGTTAAGTTATTTTCGGTTCGATTCGGTTTCGGTTTTCGGTTACTGTGGATATTACCCAATCCGTGAACACCCCTAGTTTGTATCTGAGTTGTGAATTTGTGTTTGTCTTGGATTTAAGAGTTGTGTTGGATTGGATCCGTTTAAGTCAACAGCCCACTTAGGGAGTGCGTTTGATAACTTTGGTTTGGTATTGTGATGGGCCGAGGCCCAGTGTCAACAAAGGGTGTGTTAGTTTATTAACGAGCCCAACAAAAATGTAAAAAAAATAAACAAAAAACGAAAAAGAAAAAGAAAAGAGTGTGATGAGTTTTAATATTTAAAAGTATTTTATTTTGTCAAGGTGTTATTAACTTGTAACAAGGATTGCCCCGAAACCGCCGCAACCACTTGATATTTATCGACATACTTGTTTCGCGTTAAACGGTGAAAAAACCTGTTGATGTTTTGACCTCAGAGAAAGCAGACTGGATCACAGACAGTAGTAATGAAACCAACGTTATCACATACTGTGAGCTAGTCTCTTTCTCCGAGGTCGGTAAATGCAGCTGCTTTGCTGAACCTGCAAAAAAAATGTTAGAATAAGTGTGTGGAATAAAAATGGTGCAAAAAGGTACACACGCAAGGAAAGGAAAGAAAACCACACGAATGATACAATGCTTCATGAATGTTAAAAAATCATACCGTGAAATTTACCACGTGATTTCTGATGGCTGCTGGATTAGTTTACTGCAGCAGAAGGTACCCTTCTCCAACACAATCCATTCCAGGTAGAAGACGCTGGTTTCACGAACACTACCCATCGTAAATTGAAACAGTGTCTGAATAAATCATCACCATAGTATCATTATAAATTGAGAATAAAACTTTACCACCTAAAATTTATTTTTATTTTTTTGGTTTGCAGACATGGTTTTTAATGGCATAAATACATACACGTAGGTCATGCCAGGCTGCAGGCATAGATTATGTTAGTATCTATACATAAGTTTCTTTTCTTGAGGTGTAATCATGACTTTTCCAGCAATTGTTCTCGAATCTCTCATCTTCACAGTCAGCCATAATGTCGCCACCAGTGGTTGAAGTACCACCTGTGGTGCAGTCAAGGAGCGGCCCAGCAGGAGAACCCGGCTGAGAATTTGACTATTTTTCAAGATAATGACCATGTGACTGGACCTATGAAACTCCCGAAGTAACACCAGATGGAAATATTTAGTTATGAAGACGGTATTTCTACAATTAGCAGCAAAAAAAAGACTATTAGAATTTTTGTATAGAACATAAATGAATTTGAAAAAAGAAGTTAGAAAAATAAGCTTACTTGGAGATGGCTTTTTAATTCGTCACTGGTGAGACCATCTACTTGGATAAGCTCTCGAATTCGCTTATGTTTGGCTGCTGCAAGACAATTAGAACCAATCTCGATTTTGAATCTATATGTCAGTTACAACGATACATAAAAAATGGAATGCATGAAATGGGATTTCTAATCATGTGAAGGCTCTCATCCTAATTGTCCATAAACATTTTAAACTCTCATCACATGAAAACTGCAAATCCTTTGAATGACATTTTACATACTATTCTTGTAAGTTATCAAGTCAGCAAACTATCTCTTTTTCTAACAATGCAATTTTCATGTGACATTAGTAACTAAAGACTGATCCTTATTCCTTAAGCGAGTTATAAAATGACCTTTGAATAATCAAATACATTTTAAATCACAACTTGTATCAATTATCTGAGTTAGTAAGTAAGAGTCGTGCCATCATTTTTCGGGTAAAGGGGATTACCCCGGCAAAATAAGTCATGCCATCATTATCACTGCATAACACGGATATGATAATTCAGTTTTGTAGGACTAAGCTTTTGAACCACCTAGTTGTTCCAATGGATTAGCAAAGCGTCTATGCAACTCCGGAGACCAGCATCTTCTTTGTTATGTGTTTAGAATTCATCATGTATCATATATCCGTCAGTGTAGCTACAGTGATCCATTACGCCGCAAAAGAGGAACAAAAGAATCTAAAATATCGGCACATACGTAACGTTAAACTTATGAAATTTTAAATCTTTTCGTACCTAACTTGCTTGTAGATTAGATCCCTGCAAGATAAAAAGATTACCAACACAGGTATCAGTAAACATACGTCCAAAAATCCATAGATACATAAAGCTATCGTCATTGGCCTTAGCTAAAAAATATGACACACAGAAGCACACAAACTGAAGTAGTAGTTGGGAAATAATAGTAGAGGTCTCGAGTATAAGAGCAACATACAAACAGATAATAGTGGAAGTGCTATTAGCCCAATGTTTTAACATGCCACAAAAAGAAGGCAAAAACAAATTAGCCCGACATCAGAATGACATGTAGCAACATCTGCAATCTAAACCGCAATCAAGCACTAACAAAGTAAACATCCAAAAAGCAAGTGCCAACGAAACACGCGTGATGGGCTAGATTTTAACATTTGGCCCTTGAACCCTATTGGCCCATTAACGGTTAATATTGGCTCTTTAGACCAATCTTCATACATGTATATTTTATACAAAGAGCTCTCTATATATTCATATGCATATAAACCATAGTATTTCCCAATGGCAATTGTATATAAATCATATATATATATTGTTGTTCAGAAAATGATTGTCAAGTACAATTGGGTTGTCTGAAGATATGAGAAGGTTATAAATCAAATACATTACTTAACGGTGTGAGTATGGTTTAATTAAATTAGCTCAAATATGAGAAGATTTAAGCGGCTTTTAAAACTTGTTGCTAGTACTTATAGGGAGTTAACTTACACGTATGCGCTTTCGCAATTAGGTGAAGAAGAGCACACATTATGTGCATCAGGATAGTTTATATCAGGTGGGGCCATGCCAGTAATGCGCCGCCATTTCCTTTTCTTCAGAACAGCAATAACAATACATAGACAAAGCTGATACATAAACAGAACTGAATAAAAAATGGATACATGCAACCATGGCCATGAAATTTTATAAAAAATATCATGCTTACTTGCCTGGGTTGATAGAACACGGATCATTAGTATTCCTGTATGTTCCACGTAACCATTCACATGTCTTTCTACTAGAAGATGTAACAGCAAGGTGAGGCAGGAAAGTTAGCATAGTCCTATATTCTGTTTCTAAGTATTAGTGCCTTATCAGTAAACTACATAGTTATACCAGACATTTACATCCACTAAATCCACAGACCAAGCTTTAATGGCAATAGCTTCACAAAAAAGGATGACACTCAGACATAATAATAAACATACATATTGCATTTTGGAAAAAAGTGATTTAAGATTAACATTATTTTAAACAACCTTTTTACATCATATCTTTCAACCTTGTTATCCTGTCTACTAAAAGGTCAAAACACGAACCTACACAACTGACAAAGAACCGAAGGTGGACACAAATATACTTCTGAAAAAATCAAATAAATGTGCAATAGCCATAGGCGGCATATCTTTTCTACATCTGGCGAAACAATAGCCATAGTAACGGTGACACAACATGTAAAAAGAATACAACACAATCAGATAACTCGCCACAGCGAGCACTCCGTGTTGGGCCGTGCTGCACAACTGTTTTTTTGAAAACCCCCCTGCGGCGGTAGAGGTACAACTGTAAAAATGATGTTCAAAAGTTAATTTTATTCTCCTAAATTAGACTCATACCCAAATGTAACATAAGCTCAATTTTCAAAATACCAAACTGATAAAAACACAAAGACAATCAAAACTATAATATTAACAACAACAAAAAAATTAAGTAAATTAGAAAACCATACCCGCATATTGCACACACCATTCCGTCTACAGTTTCGACAGAAACATCATCTTATCACCTTCAACTTCTGAAAAATCCAAAGAATGGTACTTTTTTAGCACTAAGTAACATTGTTTCTCTTCAACTCTCATCATACACCTATGAGAAATCAAGGCTTCATTTATCAAATTAGGCTAAAAATAATGAATTAAACATACACCGGTACAACAATTCAACTAAACATCAAAAATTAAGGCGACCTAATTCCAAAAGTTCAAATAATATAAAACACACAAACCCACAAAAACCTATCAATTTACCAATTCTTAAAAAAAACGGAACAATCTAAAAAAAACTTGCTATTGGTGGTTGGTCGGAGGTACCATACAACATTCACATGCCCTTTCTTTCTGATGGGTGGGACCCAATTTGACTACATGACCAAGATAATCTGTATGAAGTTTTACATTACACTTGGGAGGTATCCGTCTACCCGCTAGTATGGTATCATCTAGAAATTAGAAGTCAGTTATGACATAATTTTTGAACTATAAGAGAAATAAGAAAACAAAAAGTCTAATTACCAAAATCATGTTCACCCCCAGGTTTGTCATCATGTTAATTGTTGATTATATTAAATGGTATCCATAAGCCAATCTCACGTGGTAGCTCAACCCATATAAACTCCAAGGCTCTTGCAAGCATATCTATAAACATGTACCCTTGTTATACTTGACTCTTGAATGTCAATGGAAGTAAAGTGATAAATATATCGTCCAAAGAGGGGGGGCCCACTTGTAATCTGCAAAAAACACATTAGGGGTGAGTATGAATCTTGAACCATAAAACTAAAGTAAGAGTAACACTATCGTTTTTTCACTTAGTCGTCGTGTGGATCTGTCCTGATTTGTGGATACTTGAATATTGTCCGATCATATACATTGGTAAGTTCTACAAATTTAGAATATGCTGACCGACTAAATATAAAAACAATATGTAGCATTTGAGCACAGTCTGTCTTCTGCAATTTCAGTATCATCAACATTTTTAGAAGAAAATATAATCATAACCTAACTCATTTGAGCCAATTAAACACAAAATTTCACCCAAATTGACTTCTTTGATATAACTACTAATATAACTATAACATAAATTCAAAATTACCGTGTCTGATCAGTAGAATCTAATGATGCTAAAAATGAAAGATAATATGATGCATCAACTTCTTGAAAATCTCCCCAAAAGAAACGCATTACAGTATCAGTAAGAGTAGAATATATGGTAAAACTACGAACACTAACAAATATATAACTCAGTCCAGTACCCTTCACGATATCCAAGCTTTTGATTAGTGTTTTTTTTTAACAGGTCAAGGAGGTTAAAAAGTGAATAGACAGCGTTTATGGGTCAACCCAACCCATTATGACCCATACTTAAAGTTACCCATTTCAAGCCAAAACTATTATTACTAATTACCCAACCGCCAATCTTGTCAGCGCTAACACAAAAGACAGTAATAAAGGGAGGAACGACACAAAAATCACCTTTGATATGAAGAATGGGCATAACCATATACGACGACACAGGCACAGGACATAAGAAACCTCTACATGCTAACAACTGTAACAAAACAAAGTTAACAAAACAAAGTTAAGAGAATCGGAGATACATGTTCGACATTTGTATAAAAAAATTCCAAAATAAGAATATACGAACACACTTCTAGATTGTTTGATGGAAATAGCTCATTCTCGCTCACTTCATCATGTGGGCTTAGAGAGGACCTTCTGATCTTGTCTGTGCCAAAAGAAGCCCAAGTCTACAAATCACAGAACAACAATTAATAACATAGCATACATAAAAAGAAAATCACAAATGAGTTGAAAGTATGAATCGAGTGGCATAAGACATAAGTCTTGCCTAACATAGTCTTCATTTAACGCATTTACAACATCAATCTCCGCTTCAACTTTCAGTACTTCACTATTGTTAATACAAATATCGTCATTAAACGTTATTTATATTTTTTTATCTTTACCTAAGTTTTGTTAATGACAAAAGTAAATTTAATTTTCATAAAGCTTAAAGCTTGTCAAGTTTAATAGATATTAAAACAAGCTTTTTCAAACAATATTTTCATCATTTAAGCATTTACATTGTGACTAATCATATCTTAATATGAGTCTAAGCATAATGTATGATAGTAGTTTTTAAGAAACTAATGTTTTAGTTTCTTAAAAACTAAACATTACTTATGTATTTGCATATTTCTAAAAATAGAAAAACAACACATGACATCATGTGATGCATCATGGAAATCATTGGAAGATTTAATTAGATATTTTGTGTAGATTTGTACTCTTCATATCTTACACAATCTTGCATAGATATGGTTGACTTTGGCAAGATATTGATATCTTGCTGTCAGACCCCGGCGGCACCAAAATATATAACGGACGGAACCCTTTCAAGGGGTCCACCGTCCGTGGTGCCTGCTGATGGTTTTGGCTATAAATAGCAAAGCCAAACCAAGTAGTTTTTCATCCCTTTCTATCATAATCTCTTACATATCTTCTCTCTAACCTTTCTAACTCAGTTTCATATCATATTAGTGATCTCTTTTGTAGCAAAGAAGATCAAGTCACATTCAAGCTTCAAACGAGAAGTTGGAAGTCTTGTTTGTTTAGTGTTGTATGATCTTGTGTTGATTCATACTTCATTGTTGTATTAAACCATCATAATCTTGTGAGTGTGAATGGTTAGTATTTTAGTCCTCAAAATACATTGTGTGTGGGAGTGGTTGTACCCTTGGAAAGAACTCGACATCTAGCTTAGTGTCGAAAATAGTGTAAGCGAAGTGTAAAGGTTTCTCTGCCGGTGAAAGGAGCTTGTTGACTAGTGAAGTTAAACTCTTGAATGTGAGACTCGGGGAGTGGAGTAGGGCAAGGAAAAAGAGTCCTTGTAGACCGAACCACTATAAACAACTTGTTGTGGTTTGATCATTTCTTTCCTTATTTACTCTTTACATATTGCTTGCATATTTCATTAACATATCTAAGATCAATATCAATTGATCTTTCAATATGTTTCAAAACAAAGTTTTAATTGGTAAACTATTCAACCCCCTTCTAGTTTTCTACAATTGGTACCAGAGCCTCGTTGCTCAAGAATTTCTAAAATAACTTGTATTTTATAAACTTGAAACGATCAATGGATTCTGAAAACTTTAAAGAAGGGCAATCTATGCAAAGACCACAACTCTTTGAAACTAATGGATTTATCTATTGGAAAAACCGTTTTGAAACATATGTAAAATCAAAAGATATAGATCTTTGGTTTGTTATTGTTAAAGGGGATTTTAGTTCTACAACAAAGGATATTTCTGTTGATGAACAAAAGAAATTAATTGCTAAAAATAATGAAGCTAAAATGATGCTTTATAATGCTTTGCCTTGAAAAGAATATGAAAGAATTTTTATGTGTGAAACCGGCAAAGATATTTGGGAATCTTTGATTGTTACACATCAAGGTAATTCACAAGTCAAGGATAACAAAATTGATCTTCTTGTTTAACAATATGAACAATTTGTTATCCCTGAAGATGAAACCATTGATTATGGCTTTGCTCACTTTAATACTGTTATTACATCACTTAAAGTACTTGATGAATCTTTTCGTAGTAAGAACTTTGTCAGGAAATTTCTTAGAGCACTCCATCTCAAATGGAGAGCTAAAGTGACCGCTATTCAAGAATCAAAAGATCTCTAAAAACTGTCACTAGACGAGCTAATCGGTAACCTCAAAGTACACGAAATGGTGATGGAGAAAGATTCGGAGATCATCAAAGGAAGAAGGGAGAAGATCAAATCCGTTTCTCTAAAAGCAAAGGCGGAATCAAGTGATGATGACGAATCTTGCTCCGGTAGTGAAGATGAGGAGTATGCCATGGCCGTTAGAGACTTTAAGAAGTTCTTTAGAAGAAGAGGAAAGTTTGTAAGACAACCTCGAGAAGAAAAGAAGCCATTCCAAAAAGATCGGGATGAAAAAAAAGGTAAAGGTGAAAGAAAGTGTTTTAGATGTGGTGATGCAAGTCATCTCATAGGAGAATGTCCCAAGCCACCTAAAAGCAAAACTCAACGAGCTTTTGTAAGTGGTGCTTGGAGTGATAGTGAAGATGATGAAGAATCAAGCAAGGAAGAGATCGATCTAATGGCACATGAGTCAAACGAGGTACTTTACGACTCTTCTTATTCTTCTATTGATGATGACACTTTGCAAAAACAATATAATCAATTGTGTGAGCTAAGTCTAAAAATCATAACTAAAAATAAATTTTTAAAAACCAAAAAGGAATTTTTGGAAAATGAAGTTTATGAGTTAAAAGAAAAAGAAAAACGACTAGAAAAGGGAAAGGCAAATGACGATGGTTGTAAATCATGTTAAGAGCTTAATCTCGAAATAGAAAAACTAAAGCTCACACAAGATGTTCTAATCGAACAAAACTCTAAATTTAAAAGGTTTAACAAAAACATCGCTCTTGCCGATGAAATAGTTAAAATACATAAAAAACCAGGAGACATGAATGGGCTGGGTTTTAATGAAGTATTAATACCAAAGAGTCAAAACAAAGCGGCCGAGAAAGACGAACAAACTGTCAAAACTGCTACAGCACAGCACGGACCAGACGGAACCAAAATAAGGGTTCTGTCCGTTGAAAAGAATGGTGTCGTGGGTACTTCAGCAGGACAAAATGTTTGTAATACGGACCGTACTGAATTTGTCAAAGTAACAAAGAAAACCAAGGATAGTGTTAAACTAAAACCAACTGTTACATCAGGAATAGGACTTGCCAAAAATGAATTTAGATCAAAAACTACTCAACAACGATATAAAACACCTTTTGCCAAACGCCCCTTTCGTAAGAGCAACCACAACGTACAACCCAACTACCAACACAACGGTTGGAATCAAAACTTTCCTAAACCATATCAAACTCCAGATTACATGTCATGGAACCCTTACCCATCGTTTCCATACATGAATCAAATAAATGGTATGTTTAACCCAAACGGACCCATGAGATATTGGGGACCAAATGCTTGAGTTATTTGCTTCTTAGGTATGCTTGAAAGTTGGATTGGAACCTGATGAATGGATAAAAGATAGTGGATGCTCACGGCACATGACGGGCAACAAAAGTCTCTTCTCATCATACCAAGAGTATGATGGAGGTAATGTCACTTTTGGTAGCAATCTCAAAAGCAAAATCATTGGCAAATGTACGATCGCTCATAACTCCCTAACTATTGAAAATGTTGCTCATGTAGATAGGCTAGGATTTAATCTACTTAGTATTAGCCAATTATGTGATAAAAAGTATAAAGTACTATTTGATGAAAATAGTAGTAAAATACTAAAAGATGGTATCACCATAGCTAAAGGAGTTAGGAAAAATAACATATACGTCATGAAAATAGATAAAACATCTAATGACAAACTTTGCCTAACAACGTTAGATGATAGCTCATCTCTTTGGCATAGACGCTTAGGTCATGCTAATATGAGACTTATACAAAACCTATCTTCAAAAGAGCTAGTTAGGAATTTACCAAAACTAAAATATGACCAACACTTTTGCGACGCTTGCAAAATTGGTAAACAAACCCATAGTAGTCATAAATCTAAAAATATGGTGTCCACATCTAAGTGTCTAGAATTATTGCATATTTGGTCCATCCGCTATAAGAAGCTACGGAGGCAACTTATACACTTTGGTCATAGTAGATGATTACTCAAGGTTTACTTGGACGTTGTTTTTGAAAACTAAAAATGAAGCAATAAAAGATGAATCATGGGTAATTGCCATGCAAGAAGAGTTAAACCAATTCGTTAGAAATGATGTTTGGAAATTAGTTCCTAAGCCCAACGATCAAACTATAATTGGAACGAAATGGGTTTTTCGAAATAAAATGGATGAAAATGGTGTAGTATCTAGAAACAAAGCTAGGCTTGTTGCACAAGGTTATAATCAACAAGAAGGGATTGACTATGATGAAACTTATGCACCGGTAGCTAGACTCGAATCTATTAGAATATTACTTGCTTATGCATGTGCTTATGACTTTAAATTATTTCAAATGGATGTTAAAAGTGCATTTCTTAATGGGTTTATTAACGAAGAAGTGTATGTTGCTCAACCTCCCGGTTTTACCGACTTTGAGAAACCACATCATGTCTTCAAACTCAAGAAAGCATTATACGGTCTTAAGCAAGCACCAAAAGCTTGGTACGACCGACTTAAGACTTTTCTTATTGATAACAAATATACTATGGGATTAGTAGATAATACCCTTTTTACCAAGAAAAAGGAGTCACATATTATCATTGTTCAAATATACGTTGATGACATCATATTCGGATCAACTTGTCAAGAACTATGTGATGATTTCTCTAAAATCATGCACGACGAGTTTGAAATGAGTATGATGGGTGAATTAAATTTCTTTCTAGGACTTCAAATTAAACAACTAGAAGATGGCATATTTTTTAAGCAATCTAAATATATAAAAGACATGCTTAAGAAATTTGGTCTTGAAGATTCCAAACCAACTAAAACACCCATGTCCTCGGACACTAAACTCACCAAGGACGAGGAAGGTGAATCCGTAGATAACACTAAATATAGAGGAATGATTGGTAGCCTACTCTATCTTACGGCTAGTAGACCCGACATTATGTTTAGTGTTTGTCTATGTGCTCGCTTTCAAGAAAACCCAAAGGCATCACACTTAGAAGCCTTAAAAAGGATTTTTAGATACATTAAGGGAACAACGTGTTTAGGATTATGGTATCCCAAAGGAACGGGTGTAGAAACCATAGTGTATGCCGACTCGGATCATGCCGGTTACTATGTCGATAGAAAAAGTACAAGTGGTATTTGCACTTTTGTTGGACATTGTCTCACCTCATGGTTTGCAAAGAAGCAAACGGCTTTAGCCATCTCAACTACTGAAGCCGAGTACGTCTCAGCCGGAAAAGCATGTCAACAAGCTCTTTGGATGAAGCAAGCTCTCGTAGATTACGGAATTCATCTCAACGATATTGTTATACTTTGCGACAACAAAGGAGCCATCGATCTCAGCAAGAATCCCGTTCAACATGCTCGTACAAAGCATATTGAAATCCGTCATCACTTTCTTCGCGACAATGTTCAAAAAGGAAACATCTCAATCGAGAAAGTATCCTCCGAAGACAACATTGCCGACATCTTAACTAAGCCTCTTAAACGAGAACCTTTTAATCTCCTTAGACTTGGTTTAGGGTTAATGGAACCAAACATGTAGGATAAACATAGCCCAAAACATTAGAATAGTCAAAACAAAACAATTTTGTTTTGTATCTGCTACTGTAGCCACGACACCAAACGACAACACGGACGGAACCAAAAATTTGGTACCGTCTGGTCCGTGGTGTCTACAAACGTAAAACTGCTACCTACAAAACATCCTCTTCCTCAAAACCCACTTTACTAAAACGTGTAAACATTAAACCAAGCTCATTGTTGACACCTTCCCACTTACTAATCACCAGAGATAACATCATTGTAAGTATCCTAACTACATTTTATCTCTTAATTCTGAGTCTAGGATTCTTATTTGTGCACAAAACCATTACAAATCATTACATGGGGTTTATGTATGCTTTTGTACTAAATATGAATTCAATTGGAAAATTGCATAACTAGTCATTGAAATTAGGTACACATTATCATATTGCATAAACAAATCATGCTTCCCACTAATCAATAGATAATGACTGTAAGGCCTTATTCAAATAACCAAACACCCCATGTCAAAAATTTTGAAAAACTTCTCACGTGTAGGAAAACAATTTTTCATTGTTAATACAAATAGAAACGTTAGACTTTCATCACTTGCATGCTCTTGAATACTAAAGGTATTGCATAACTAATATGCATTCCTGGGTATATTCAAATAAAGCCACATTGAATTAGGAGCATTTGGGTTATCTCATGGTATTTGCCAAACACCCCACTAAAACCATTTTTATGCATAAAATGAGTCGAGATAACCGCAACTCCAAATCGTCTTCATATAGGCACACACTAGAACCAAAACGTTAATGTTTATCCTCATTTTTAACATATTAATTCTTGCTCCTAGGAACAACCATGGTAGCCGCAAGATTCTATGATCAGAAGGACACCCTTGGCTACATTCCCAAACATCACAAAACCAAAGGACTTTCCAAGGAACAAGTAGAAATCTTTAAGAGTCTAGAATCAAGGTATTTCCATGAGGGTAGAACCATTCACCCATCTTTCATTGAAAATACCAATCTCCGTGAAGAACTAGCCGCCATTCAATTCGATTGTCTTCTTGACATCGATGAACCAATTTGTCCTAGGTTTGTGTTAGAATTCTATGCTAGTGTGACCGGCTTTAGTGATGAAGATGATGATGCGTTTTGTCTTAGGTTTAAAATCAATCAAAACGATTACACCATCACCTTAACCAACTTTGCTCAATTACTAGGAATTCCCAACCGAGGGACATGTGTCTACTCGGATAAGTGGTCACTCACAACTCTTGATGCAATCAATGACTGCTCTCTTCCCTACCGTACACCTCTAGCAAATAAGGATGTCATCTGTGAGCACCTATTTATCCCAAGGGGGGACACAACTCGAATCACCCGAAAAGGAAAAGAAGTGAACCGAGATCCATATGGAATGGAGCTGAATGAACTTAAGCCCGAATTTAGAAAATGGGAAGAACTACTTAGAGCCAACGTCATTAGAACCATAGGAAATAGGGATCACATCAATGCTTGTCTTTTCCATATGCTCTACAACTTGTCCACCCGTCAACTATTCAATTTAGCCTACTACATCGCTAGGAGAATGATTGATATTCCAACTCAAGGTTCGGTTGCTCTTCCATACGGGATGCTTCTCACCCGTCTCTATAGAAACTTTGCACCAATTCCACCAAGCCCAAAAGGGATGCACCTTCACTATGAGCTCATCCCTCACATATTTGTACCTTTGAGTGATGCACGAGTTGCTAAGACAAAAGGCAAGAGAGCAAAACCTCCAACTCCATCATCATCATCATCAAATAGCTCCGATGATGGTCTTCCAAACTCTCGCCTTCTACCTCATGAGTATTATGCATCTCTTCCCGAGATGGAGAATGAATCAGTGGAGTTCAAGCAAACTAAGGGGATGTTCAAGTGCCTTGGTAGAATGATGACCAAGATCTACAAGAAGTTGGATAAGTGAGAATCGTTTTAAGGAGCGTTTGGAACAATACATTATCTCTAATGTTTGATACAATTTGGTTTTTTTATCTTGTAGGATGATAATATAACTCGAAAAAATGATGTATACTAACAATCTTATGCAGGGAGATAGCACAAGTATGCTATCAAATTTTACCCATTTTCACTATAATGTGAAAATCACTTGGCCTTGCTCAAAATCTATGCTCCATTATGTTTGTACATGTGTTATTTACTTTTCCTAACTAGAAATGTTTAGTGTCACATGTTTTGAGAAAAATTTCAGGTATCAGAAAAGTCCCCGATACCTTAAAATGCACTCTGTGAACTTTTCTGCACTGTACGGATCAGACGGCAGCAACGATTTGGTTTCGTCTGTTATAAGAAATGGTACCGCCGTACCTGTACAGGCGGAGGGACCAGACGACACCCTTTTTAGGGGTCCGTCCGTGTAAAATTTTGGTGCCGTGGATCCTCCAGGTAACTTTCTGAATTTCGATTCTTTCGTCATTCCAAATTACCATCCATTGCTTGTAGGTCAATCTTAACTAGTTTATACCCTTATTAGAACTAGTATAATTCACTTAGGGATATAATAAATCCATTTCCCACCAAAATTCAAAAATTTGAAAAATTCACCCAAGGAGCCCTTTGGCATAAAGGAAGGAACCAATTTTTGGTACCTTGAAATCCGTGGGTAATCTGATTGTTAGGAAATTCCACTCATTAGAATACATTTATTTCAAATCTTTGCTTCTTCACTCCATCTCTCTTGTATGGCTTGACTTGGGTGATATGACTAGCATTTAACCCACTTCCAAATCATTAGGAACCTCATCCCTTCTATGGTTTAACATCAAATCAAACACATTTCTCTATAATTTTTCATTTCTATAAATTGAGAGGTTTTACCATGATCATCCTCACACCTTCTTCATTCTTACCATCATCAAGCAAAGAAAAACACAAGTCAAAATGACAAAATCCTCTCCTAAACCTTGCAAGAAAACCGCTAGAATTAGCGTGAGGCCTTGTTGCTTCGTAAACTTGAGCTCCTCATCCGAGTCTTCTCCACTCACAATCTCATCCCCCATACGAGATGATACAAGCCTAACTTTGGCTACTCCTACTCAATCACCAATTGTGATCACCACTCCACCACCCATAAAAACACCAACTTCACCACCACCGACACCCATCCAAACATCCAAAACACCCTCACCACCAAAGTCTCCAACTCTCATTCCTTTGGAGTTATTTTCCACACCACCCACTTCTCCAAATCCTTTCTTGGAGGACTTGGAAGACTTGCCTCCGAGGCCAAATCATCCACCACCATTGCCATCCTTTGGCACAATTGAGCGGATTGCTCATGAGTCACCTAGGCCATCTTTTGACCCAAACACCCCATTAGGGCCAAAACCTCTTCTCTTCCACCCCATTCACAAAGACATCCATGGTCCTTTGTATGGGGACCAACCACTCCCTACATCAATGTCCCCTCACATAGAGGACATTGAGGAGTGCATGTGGGATGCTAATCCCACAAGAGAGGAGATTCAAGCGGAACTCCAAAACCTCCACCAATTCAAAGGCATGGTGGATTCTCACCTAAGTAAGACTATGCAAATGCAAAATGCTTTGCTAGCCTCCATCATGACCACCCCAAACATCACCACCAACACCAACACATCTATCATTCCACCACCACAACCTCACCAAACATACTATCCACCTAGGCATGGTTGCTCAACTTGTGAGCAAACCGCCCAAACCGTTGATCGAACACGGGTTATGGTCCATGACTTCCAAGAGGAAATGAGGTTCATCCTCAATCACATCTTTGAGTGCCTCAACACTCTTTCTCATCCACCATCTCATTAGAATGGTCATAGATTAGCATTTCTAAGTTTTTTCTTAGGATTATTTCTCTTTCTTGTACTAAAACACATCATTGTGTTCTCTTTTCATGATTCTTATTCATGAAAAATTTTAACTAATGAATGGTGTTTTCTATATTGTTGGTGCCTCTACATAGTGTTTGGAAATGCTTGTGAATGATCATTATTACAAACAATTTTTTTGTAGCTTTCTTTTTCACAATCCATGTATCTTCCCATTAAGCACCCAATTTAGGGGGAGCTTTGATCAAGGGGGAGATAATGGCTCGGGCTCATTACATTCTGCATCGCCTCTTCTTTTTGTTGAGACAAAAAGGGGGAGAAAATATAGAACTTGTTTACATTTGTTATATTTGACTTTTCTGAGAAAGTCAAACTGCATACATTGACTTTCTGAAAAAGTCAAACATGATACTTCATTGGTAATACTTGACTTTTCTGAAAAAGTCAACTGCATACTTTGACTTTCTGAAAAAGTCAACATCATGCATTAACTAGTGAAAACTTTGACTTTCTGAAAAAGTCAAACATCATACACTTGCATTATCATTTCCTTTTCAAGTTCTAAAACTAATATTTTTATAACTCTTGCACAATCTTTGTATCTTTTATAAAAATAAAATTTATATTTTTCATCCCTTTCTATCATACTCTCTTACATATCTTCTCTCTAACCTTTCTAACTCAGTTTCATATCATATTAGTGATCTCTTTTGTAGCAAAGAAGATCAAGTCACATTTAAGCTTCAAACAAGAAGTGGGAAGTCTTGTTTGTTTAGTGTTGTATGATCTTGTGTTGATTCATACTTCATTGTTGTATTAAACCATCATAATCTTGTGAGTGAGAGTGGTTAGTATTTTAGTCCTCAAAATACATTGTGTGTGGGAGTGGTTGTACCCTTGGAAAGAACTCGACATCTAGCTTAGTGTCGGAAATAGTGTAAGCGAAGTGTAAAGGTTTCTCCGCCGGTGAAAGGAGCTTGTTGACTAGTGAACTTAAACTCTCGAGTGTGAGACTCGGGGAGTGGAGTAGGGCAAGGAAAAAGAGTCCTTGTAGATCGAACCACTATAAACAACTTGTTGTGGTTTGATCATTTCTTTCCTTATTTACTCTTTACATATTGCTTGCATATTTCATTAACATATCTAAGATCAATATCAATTGATCTTTCAATAAGTTTCAAAACAAAGTTTTAATTGGTAAACTATTCAACCCCCCTTCTAGTTTTCTACAACTATTTTCCACCAATGCATCCGTGTTCACTGCGTCATACTGCCAAAAAAACATAATAACAAATTTACCAAAAAACCCTACATTTCAAAAACCCGCAAAACTAAACACAATTAAACCGAAACTGATTCGGTATAACCAAATCCTTAAAAAACAAAAAGAACCCCAATTGAACATTTGAAATATTAAAAATTTTAAACTTAAATTAATTGGGCATCCTACATGCCATTTGATGGTCAAAGGCTGGTCTATTGATCTTCTTCTCCATATCCATATTGTCACACAACCTGAGAAATGAAAAACGTTAGTCCATACTTACACCATCTGATTCAACATGAAGTCACTAACAAAAATAATTCAACTTAATAAGACCATTTCACTTTATCACTTCCTAAACTTCTAAAGAATGTAGGCCCTTAGTTGTCAATCACAAAACAAAAACATGTCTTTGAATGCAATCAGGGAACCAAGCAAGACAATTCCAATTTGTGTTATCCCATCAAAACTGCATTAGGTAGACAAAATATTACCCATAGTCGATACTTACACCATCTTATTCTGGAGCAAATATTGACTACATTAACCAAAACAATTCAACTTAATAAGACCCATTCACTTGATTACTTCCTAAACTTCTAAAGAGTGTTTAGAGTGTTTTAATTACCATCCACAAACATAATAACTATAAACTACATCATATATGCAGAATTAGACCTAACATGTTTTAGACATGGTTCAGGAATTTTGTCAAACAGTTTGTAGGCATTATTATACTCCCTTTTTCTAACTCACATTTTAACTTGACTAATTTACAGATAATGTCTTCGCCCAGCAAAGAATTTGCTCACCTCAGAATCCTCCTTGAAAATATGCTATCTGCCACCTACAACTTCGCTCAAGACAATTAAGAAACACAGGACGGGTGTTGAGACTGAGGAGAAGAAAGAGAAGTGAATCGTCGATTCTTGAGACTGAGGAAACGAAATAGCGCACCACGTATCAGGGAGAAAGCCACGTATTTCGTGAGAAACGGTAACAGGCCAGGAAAGCGGAGATGGACGTTGCAGTTGGGCTAAAGAAAATAGCGGAAGCCCTAAACGACAGTGAATGACACCGTTTCATATCCTAAAATTAATATATATATAAAATATATTTTACAGGTTATTGAGTATTTGACTAACGTGATCTATTTGGTTTTAACTCGTGTGATATTGGTACGTTTTGAAAATGGAACTTGAGATTGTTACTTGGATTTGGATAATAAGGATACTTAACGAACTTTATTATACAAATTGTGACTTGACATATGATTGATTCCAAACAGTCAAGTCTAATCACGCAAGTCTGCCACTTGTGAATGGCAGCCGGTAACAGACTTAAAACTGCTCAAAAACCAATGCAATGAAGATCTGAGGAGTATAGTGTTTCCCCGGGTCGTTATGTCCCAGCGAGTTGTGCAATGGATTATCAAACGTTTAGTGATCGAGAAGATTTGAATGGATACAGAGATTTGATTTATGATTATAACTACAGAAATAGCCAACAAATTACAGCGGCTTAAATGCAAATTAAAGGAAATCTAAAAAGATAAAATCTATTAAATAAACGCTCTCACTATTATTAAAATGATGTTTTTGTTTTTTTGTTTTAATAAAACTTAATTAAAAACTACGTGACGTACAAACAAAAACGTGAAACTTACACAATATTAACCCTAAAAATATGAAAATGATATTTTTATAAACCTAATGATAAAAGAAAATTATTAGAAAAAGAAAATTAATTTTACAACTAATTATCTAATTATTATTAATTAAAAACTATTTTTAACTATTAAATAATTACCATTAAACAACTAAAACTCAAGAACATCGTATAATATCGAAGACACATTGACAACACCTGACACCAAAACTAAACCGAATAAATTCACGAATAAAGTATTCGTGAGGGTAACGTCTATGTTAAAGGATATGTATTCGTGAACAAAAAGATAAAAAGGATCTAAGTGTCATAATAAAATTCAAATAGAACTTAAAAAGTATAAAAAGGACAGGACAAACGATAAAAAGAACTAAATTAAGTCAAAAATCATGAAAAATTAATCGTAATTTATGTTTATTAATTCTTTTCAGAGTTTTTTTATTCAAAAGTTAAAAGAATTCAAATCTATTTATATTTTTCATTTTTTTAATTAAAAGGTATAAAAAGTATCAAATAAATCATTAAAAATCATTAAATTAATCAAAAATTTATCAAATTTTAAGTATTTTTTATCTTTTTATTAGTCTTTTTATGTTTTTATCAAAACTTTTAAGATCAAACTATAAAATCTAAAAAGATTCAGAATTAAAATAAAAAGATCGAAATAAAGGATTAAAGAACATAAAATCCATTAATAAATTATCAATTTTTATCAAAAATTAATTATTATTAATCTATTAATCAACATTTTAATTAAAAGAAAAAGATTATTAAAAGAAAATAGTAATCCAAATATTTTTATAGTAAAAGTATAAAAATCCCAATTATAACACATTCAAAGTGCAAAAACAAACATGCAGTGCATCAAAAATTAATTCAAAATAATTTTGTTTTTTTGTTTTTGTAGTAAAATTATTATCACTCTCGCAAATAAATTATCTAAAATAGAAAAATCTAAAGGAAATTAAACGTAAATTCGGCGACATTAAACAACCGATAAAGACATCAATATTAGTATTTAGTTTAGAGACATAGGTAAGTTTAGAAGAGCTAGTGATTTGCAAACTATTAGGTAACGTGTTGAGCGACCCTGTATTGCTGGGCCCCTTTGTGATATGAGGAGTCTAGAAGTAACGTAACCAAAAACTCGTCAAAATTCAGACAATGGCCGACGGTAAGTGTTCACCGTC
>BPTQ01000003.1:157607554-157668722 GCA_019973895.1 Chrysanthemum seticuspe
CTAATGCAACCTAAGTTCATGAAATCTAAACACAAAATAAGCCTTTGGTTTCCAAAAATCTCAACAGATATGACATTAAGACTGAATCATGGTGATTTTGACTTTTGGTGTTCTAGTGCACAAATAGCTTACCAATGTGACTATATTACAACTGCATAGGACCTAAGCAACAGGGATTACCCACTGAACTGACTTCTAACTCACTAAAACCGGCTGAACCAAACACAACTTTATAACTGTTTTGTGAGTTAAACAAAGCCAACTACTTACTCATCTTATGCAGACACCTAAATTTAATCTAGCTAACCTAAATACCATTAAATAAACAGGCCCAAACCATGTAATGACCAAAGATTCAAATACAAGAGCAATATGCACATTTGGATAAAAATTGAAATTTAGATAAACAAAACTCACAAGTATCCAGTACTACTGCAGCCTATACCAAACCCAACATTGCTTTTCTTTACCAAAATCAATCCAAAACCAGCTTCTGCATTAACCATATACCATTTCCATGCCAGCTTGATAAAAAACGCTTCAATCTTTGACTTTCGTTGACCATAATCCAAAAGTGCTTGAAACTGAATGCAAGTTTACAGAAAGCTATAAGGAGCTTTTGTAAGCTTGTTTTAGCTTAAAAATAAGCTAATAAGAACCTGTGCAGAGTGATTTGAAATGGAAATTTTTCACAGTGACCATGAAACAAGAATTCTTATCATGAACTTTGAATTAATACTTGGAAAGAGTTGAAATACAAGGATACACCTTAATTTGATACACTGAAACAAGATACAACAGATTCTACACTAATTTAAGAACTTTAAATTAAAAACGACATTTGAAGATAAAAACTAAACTAAAAAACTCTCTTTCACTTCTTCTTTTGCTTTTCTTTTATACCCAATCTCAATCTCTCTCCTCTCTGATGAAATCCCACCAATCCTAGCCCTTGGATAGCTTCAAAATGATCTCAACCATTTAAACTTGATTTTGGCGCCAATTTTCTTGTCTGCCCATTGGAGGTTGAGTGAGAGGGGGGGGGTGCAATTAATGAGCCTTGGAGGGTAGTTGTGGAGTGGGGAACATGGGGAGATAAGGTGATGGAGGGGGGATGGGGTTTTCTGGTTTGCAGGCAAGGCAGGTGGAAGAAGACTTTTTGGCGGGCAAGTGGTTTTTGACCAGAATTGACTAACAGTATTAATAATGGGGGGTTCACAATTCAGTTGACAGGGGGTCCAAAATGGTGCAAGGGGTCCAAAATTAAGTTAAAGGTTTTAAACTTCAAGGACTTAATGTGTAAAATCTGAAACTTGAGGGGCCTAAGCTGCCAATTCAGAAAAGTCATTCCAAGGGACCACAAGTGACAACTTTCAAAAGTGCAAGGACCAATTTTGCCATTTTCACATTTTCCAGGGACTAATTCTGCCAATTTCCAAACTTGGAGGACCATTTTTGTAATTTTCTCAAACTTTTTATATTTTTCACCAAAGGACTAAATTTGACAAGTTTTGATTTTAAAAGGACCTTTGGTGACTTTACTTTTGAAATTATGTGCTCAGGGACTGTTTTTGACAACTTTTGATACTTGGGGGACTGAAACTGCAATTTTTGCAAATTTGATATGTTTTTCATCTGATTTTGATATTTTTGCATTTAAAACACATAAAACACTGATTTGTGATATTTTGATCATTTTGATGTGTTTCTGAGTGTTTTCAGATGATTTTGCAGTTTATTTTGTACAAAAATGATGAGTATTTAGATACTCATCAACATAATTGGATCGTTATCGGATTTACGATATTGGACTTTGGACTTGTTGGATATTTTTGGACTTGAGACGGTATAATATATTAGACTCGAAATGAATTTAATATTGTTAGGTTCTCATTTATGTAACACAAGCATCAATATAAGAAGTAGAGATGAAGAAGTGATCGGTTGAACAAGTTAACACACACACGAATGAATAAAGAAAAGTTATGCGTAGGAAATGTGATAAAATGAACAACCAACCCCCAAATGGAAGTTTACAACATTATTTATAGGGAAGGAACTAGGGAAACATGCAAGTTCCCTTCCTTTCCTTATTGGGCTTGGGTCAAGGCTTATGGGCTTTCTACATAAGCCTTGCCTTAATTATAAACATAAAAGCCTAATTAAGCATACTATTACATATTGTTTACAAACACTTGAAGTATAATTTAGGAGTGATTCCAACAATCTCCCTCTAAGTGTTGGTAATTAATGATTAGAGTGAAAAACGTTGTAGGTGCTGATGCAATAGTTGCTTTGACGTCTTCTGACATTCTTCTTTCTTGTGAGAAGAAGTTTCTTGATTCCAACAATTTCCCCAGTGTAGGGATCTTGTTTACTTTGAAGTTTTTCAGCTTTGACGTCTTCATTTTCTTTGTTCTTTGATCTTTGATCTTTTTTCTTTGTGGTGGTAGTGATAGTATGTTGTGGTTATCTGCATCAGGTCCGCTTCGTTGCTCCAGTGTCTCCACGTCTTTCTCCAACATGCTCACACGCTCTTTAACGTAGAATTTTGTTAGGATTTAGTAAATCAAGTTATTAAAGAGTCGATCACCTCAAGTATATGTAATCGTTAGAAAGCTCGTAGTCGTAGATTATTATAATAGTATTTAGTTTAAGTAACACCTTGGAGGACGGACGTGTCTTTACCCACTGTATGCCTGATCCACAGCCCGATAGGTGGCGATTTATGTAATGACTATAAATACTCTCTACCTCCCAAGGTAGAGAGTTGGAGCTCATAATAAGATTTTTCTTTCTCTCACTAAAGTTCCCTAAACCTCTAACTTTCTCTCTCTAGAATCATATTGTACGCCTATTTGATCTTATGGTTTAGTGTGTTTATGAAATCCAATATGTTACAAATGGTATCAAGAGCCATGGTTTGATCATCTCTTACATATCTTTGGATTTCTAGTGACTTTTAGGTGGTTTTAGAGTTTGAAAAAGTTTAGTGGTTTTTGCATCATTTGGATCATTTCTAGTGTTAAAGTTTGAATCTTGGGTGTAGTTTTGTGTTTAGAATCATTGTATGTGCTTGGGTTTTGAGTTGGTAAGCTTGAATCATCGTGGTTGGGTTGTTTTTTGATTGAAAAGTGGTGTTTATGTGATTTTCTAGCTAGCGACTTGAGCCACGGATAAGTTATCTTGGTAGCGACTTGCTTTGTAATTTGGTAGCGAGTTGTAGCTGAAGGTCTTAGCGAGTTGAGCTAGCGACTTGTCTATTGAGACAAGCCGACAAACAGTACACTTAGTGGATTCTCCACTACGGGTAGCGACTTGGTGAAAGTTAGCGACTTGTACTTAAGTTTGTTAGCGACTTGGTGTTAGCGATTTGGTGCTTAGCGAGTTGCTCTTTAGCGACTTGACAACTTAGCGACTTTCTGTCAAAATTTTGCTAGCGACTTGGTGCTTAGCGAGTTGTTATTTAGCGACTTGATTGTGTCTTAGCAACTTGGTATTATAGCGACTTGGTGCTTAGCGACTTGGTTCAGGTTTTCTTAGCGACTTGGTTGACTCTGTCTGTAATACGGTTTTCTCTTGATTTAGTAAAATCCCGTGAAAGAATCTATTTCTCGGTTTAATCATAGAGTTATAAAATCCCGTTTAATCTGTCAACATGTCTACCAACGTTCCTACAATCATCTCCACTGTTGCCGAGGATGTTCAAGCAGCTGGTTCAGATACTCATCCACCCATGCTTGACAGAACTGACTACGACTTTTGGGCTCAACGAATCAGATTGTACTGTCTTGGAAAGGAAAATGGGGTTAACATTCTCAAATCCATTGATGAAGGACCATATCGGGTTGAGACTACTAGAGACATAATTGATACAGCTGAAGATGGAACATTGATTTACGGAATGGACAGACCAAAGATGTATGATGAGCTTGATGATAAGGAGAAGAAGAGATTCGATGCAGATATCAGGGCTTCTAACATTATACTGCAAGGTCTTCCAAAAGACATCTACAAGCTTATCAATCACAACACTGAAGCAAAGGCTATATGGGATAATGTCAAGATGCTTCTCTCAGGTTCTGAATTGACTGTTGAAGATAGAGAATCACAACTATATGATGAATTTAAGCATTTCAAGATGAAACCTGATGAGAGTGTCTATGACTACTATGTGAGATTCCATAAACTTGTGAATGACATGAGGAACATCAAAATGACTATGCCTAACATTCAGCTGAACTCAAAATTTGTGAATAACATGAATCCCAAATGGCACAAGTTTGTCACTTCTGTGAAGCTCACTAAAAGATTGAAGAATACAAACTATGAGCAACTGTATGCCTTCCTTCTCCAAAATGAGAGACACACTATGTTTGAAAAAAGGATTCTGGAACAGTTCAAAACCAATCAGGGAGAAACAATTTCATCTAATGATTCAACTGCTTTCTACTCAAACATTGGAATTACCACCAAAGCATCTCAAGTTATACCCATGGGTAATGGTAATCACAAACTCATTCCCGATCCTTTGTTCAAACAAGCTGACGCTGATGCACACGTGGGAAACTTCATTAATCAACTGGCTCTCCTGATTAGTCAAAACATGAACTCTCTTCCACACACCAACAACAATCTCAGAACTGCATCCAATCCACATAATCAAGCCACTGTCAGAGATGGGAAGGTTATGGTGCAGCCAGTTCAAGAAAGGCAGTACGAACAAGGAAGAGGTGGAGCTGGTAGAGGTTATGCTGCAAATCAGAATAGGGGAAAGAATGGAAACCAGGGTCAAGCAAAACCAATCAAATGTTACAACTGTGGAGGTGAGGGACACATTGCAAGGAACTGCACATCGCCAAAACGTCCTCAGAATGCAGAGTACTTCAGGGATAAGATGTTGCTTGTGCAAGCTCAAGATAATGGTGCAGCTTTGGATGAAGAGGAGTTGTTGTTTTTGGCTGAAGGAAATGCTAAGACATATGATGCAGATGTGGATGAGCAACCAATTCAGGAGATAGGCCATAATCATCAGAATGCCTTTCAAGTAGCTGATTATGATGCATACGACTCTGATGTTGATGAAGAACCTACTGCACAAACCATTTTCATGGCTAGCATTTCTCCAATGGTCTCTCCTAAAGTCTCTTCATCACCACAAGCTGGTCCATCCAAAGACAAAATCATTTCTGAGGTATTAAAATTATACGATGAAGTTGATGAGCAAAAGATACATAACAAAGTACAATCAACTGTAACTTTTGAGTCAGATATTGAAAATATAGGTAATATTAATGTTGTCCCATATGATCAATATGTGAAACAATGTGAAAGTGAGATTGTACCAAGTGATGCATCTTCTGCAGTCAACAATGATTATGTTTTTGATGAATTCACTGCATGTGCCCCTGATGATTCTGTCATCTCTGAACTGAATGCCTATAAAGAACGTGTTGCTATTTATGAACAACGTGCAAAATTTAAGTTGACCACCCGTGAGCAGGAAATGGATGACCAAATGCGTACAACTATTAGAAAAAGTAGGTTTAGAGAAGAAGTATTAAAACAAGAGTTAAACTCCTTACAAGAAAAGCTTTCTAAAACTGCTAAGCAAAAACAAGAACTTCAAGAAAATGTTAAAATGCTTAAGCAAGAATTCAGTGCTAAGGAATAAAAACTTTTGAATGATTTTTCTAATCTAAAAACCTTGAAAAACAAGCTTGAAAATAAGTTGTACGTACAAGGAAATACCATTCAGACTGCTCACTTAATCACTAAGCATAGAGTCTTAAGCGATAAGCATAGCATTCCCCTTGTTGAGGAACCAAATCCAGAGGTCATTAAAAAGGCTAGAAATGCTCATAAGGTTCTTTATGATGGCAATGAAATCCTTAAGCCTAGACAGAAACCTAGTTGCGTTGAGTGCACTGAGGAAGATAAGAAATCAGATGAAGTCACTAGGGAAAAGATGAACAAGAAACTAGATGATCCTAAATGTAAAGAGAAGAAAATAAATATCACACCCCATGATTACAAGAGGGAGAATTGGATTTCCTTGAACATGTTTAAGCCTCAGACGTTGTTAACACCCGAACAAGTGTTCTGGAAAAAGGATTTAGATAAGCAAAAAGCAGAGAATCTTGTTGTAACGAACCCTCCCTTTAGGAAAATACCTTCAACGACTGTGTATCCTCCCAATACACCAATGCATTTAGTACCTAGGACTATTGCCACTAAAAGCAAGACCTTAATCAGTCAATATGTTATTTTTCAACTATTTGTTGATTTTGAGAAAACTTGTAAGAAAAGGATCACACCCACTGGTATAACTGAAGGGGAAAGGGGTTTTGAACAAACGAAAGAATGTTATTTAACTGAAGTCATGCCCTTCTTTAAACAACTAAAAGATCAATTTGAAAGTCTTAAAAAGGGAATGAATTTAGACATTAAAGAAATGGAAAAGGAATTTGATGCAATGATCGTTGAGGTTAGTGACTATGAGCGAGAACTAAAATATAATGAGATTGAGAGGAAGAACTTGCATACACTGAATGAGAATCTGATTTCTGAATGTGTTGCTCAAGATGTGTTTTTCACTGCTACAAATTGTTCCATTAATGCTTCTCAATTTCATGAATTTTCTGTTGCCCTAAAAGTCTCCCATGATCGTGTCATTGAGCTTGAAAAGACTAATTCTAAACTAAATGAGAAAATTGAACTAGATGATCACGACAATTTGGTTAAACATTTTTCTAAACTAGAGGTTGAGCATTTTAATTTACAACTAAAATATCAACATCTTAAAGAAAATGTCAAAACTTCAAATATCAAGACATCCTCAGATGCTCCAGAGTTTGATGCAGTTTTTCAAATAAACAAACGTGATGAACAAATTCAAGCTCATTGTAACACGATCAAAAAGTTGAAAGCCCAAGTCTCTCAATTAAAGGGTGAAAAGAACAATGTGACTGGCTCCCAAATGCCTCCTCCTTTAGATTCTCAGAATTCTCAAACGTTTCATCTTCAAAACTTAGTAAATGCATTACAAAAGGAAAACGAAAGTTTTCTAGAAGAAAATGAAAAGGTTAAACGTCATTTCAATGAGTTATTTGAATCAATAAAGGTCACTCGTAACACAAATAACGAACAAATAGCTTCATTGCAAAAGGAAATTGAGAATCTGAAGAGCCAGGTAAAAGGGAAAATGCCAATGACCAATGGGGAGAATGGTGTATCAAAGGTTCACTCTTGTAATAAATATGCTTTGTCTGTGAAATATGTTCCCCCTCATCTTAGGAATAACAAACTTGTAATTCAAACATATTTCTCATACCTTAAGGATTATCTAGAATGTCTCCGTGAGATTGTTGAAGAGGATAAGTTAGAGAAACCACTTGATAATGCAATTGGGCATGCATGCTTATATGCCGAACGATCTCAAGAACTTCTAGAATGCTTAATCACAATATGCCCTAAGTCCTTAGGTGAGAGAGTTAATCCTTTGATTCCTTGTTCTATGCCTAGTGCCAAGCATGAAATCCATTCAATGCCCAATGCTATGAATGTGAACCTCAATGTGCCTTCAAGAAGTTCAGATTCCATATCTATTAGTACTAAGAAAGCGAACTCTAGTGTGCCTTCTAGGAGTACAAATCCCAGCACTTCTAGTGTTAAGAAAGTGAACCTTAGTGTGCTTGCATGTAGTTCAGATCCCAACACATCTAAACAGGAGATGCAAAGAGTAGCAAAACCAACTAATGTTCCCATTCCCTCTACAGGAGTAATCAGTGACATTAAAGCGAGCAGGTCAAAGTCTCAAGACAATATAAGGAATGATAGGACCTCGCAAGCTAAGAATGTGCATTGGAAGAGAGTAGAAGACCAACCTAGGAACTTTAAGCTTGAGTCAAATAAAACGAATCGTGTTGATTCTAGTATTAGCCATAGGCGTACTTTAATTAATTCGAATTCTGATACTATTTGCAAACCTTGTAATGTTGTCTGCTTGAATACTGTTTCTAATCATGAATGTGGTGTGAATGCTTTGTCTAATGCTGTCAAATTTCCAGTTAACATTGTTAATGCAAAATATCATGCTAAGAAGGCAAAAAGGCAAAGGCGAAAGAAAGTTAGAAAATAGTGGAATTCCACAGGAAGAACATTTTGTAAGATAGGTTATCAATGGATACCTGTTGGCCATAAGGATAATTAGGCAATGCTCACTAGAAAATGGATGCCTACGGGTAGAACTATTCCGTTAAGAAGTGAACATACTTTGAATAGGGCAAATACGGACACTAGTACTGCATCTATTCATAATGATTCTATTGCCTCAATTTCTGATATGAATGTTTCTATCTCTGATGTGGGTGTTCCAATCACTGTTACTAACCGAATGGGACCCATTCTTGCATGGGGATCCCAATTATCCAGTTATCCATTCTTGTCTGTGTTCAACTGCAGATCGTTCAAATCGTTCTGTGGTACCTGGACTTAGGCTGTTCCAAGCATATAGCTGGAGACCGGTCGCGGCTCATGAACTTCGTGAGTAAATTCATCGGGACAGTTAGATTCGGGAACGACCATTTTGGAGCTATTATGGGTTATGGAGATTATGTGGTTGGTAAAAGTGTGATTTCCAGGGTATATTATGTGGAAGGTCTTGCTCACAATCTGTTCTCTATTGGTCAATTGTGTGATTCCGATCTAGAAGTGGCTTTTAGAAAACATACTTGCTTCGTTAGAGAACTTGATGGTGTAGAATTATTAAGAGGTACTCGAGGTTCTAACCTATACACCATCTCTATCGATGACATGATGAAGACCTCCCCAATCTGCTTGCTATCAAAGGCTTCTAAAACAAAGTCTTGGTTATGGCATCGTCGTCTCAATCACTTGAACTTCGGCACCATAAACAACCTTTCCAAAAAGGATCTTGTCAGAGGCTTACCCAGATTAAAATATGAAAAAGATCATCTTTGTTCAGCTTGCCAATTGGGTAAAAGCATGAAATATGCCCACAAACCAAAACCCACAAATTCTGTAATGGAAGTTCTTCATACCCTTCATATGGATCTGTGCGGACCAATGAGAGTGCAAACGATAAATTGGAAGAAATACATTCTAGTAGTTATTGATGACTACTCTCGATTTACTTGGGTAAAGTTTTTGAGGACAAAGGATGAAACTTCAGTTGTCATCATCAAACTAATCAAACAGCTTCAGGTTCGACTCAACAATACAGTTAGAATTGTTCGAACAGACAATGGCACATAGTTTGTCAACAAAGACTTAATTCAGTTTTATGAAAGTGTTGGAATCAGTCATCAAAGAAGTGTTCCACGAACTCCTCAACAGAACAGTGTAGTTGAAAGACGAAATCGAACTCTTGTATAAGCCGTAAGAACATGGTTATTTATTTGAAGGTTCCAATGTTTCTATGGGCTGAAGCCATTGCCACTGCATGCTACACCCAAAATCGTCCCCTTATACACACCTCTCATGAAAAAACTCCATATGAACTTGTTCATAAACGAAAACCTGATCTCTCCTACCTTCGTGTGTTTAGTGCTTTGTGCTATCCAACAAATGACGGTCAAGATTTAGGTAAATTAAGAGCAAAGGCAGATATTGGAGTTTTTGTTGGGTATGCACCAAACAAGAAGGGTTACCGAATCTACAACAAGAGAACCCGAAATATCATGGAAAAAATTCACGTTACGTTCGATGAGCTGACCGGTCAAATGGCTCCTGGATAATCCAGTTCTGGACCCGCACTTCAAAACAGTCCCATTGGTTCATCCCTTGTACCAAACCTCTCTCCAGCAACTCCATATGTACCTCCATCTGAAGATGATTTAAAGAAATTGTTTGATCCTATGTTTGATGAACACTATGAGCCAAGTGCTAATGATGTGTCATCTCCTTCAACAGAGGCTGCTCATATCCCTGTGAATGAAGTCAACCCTTCAGTTTCAATATCATTAAGTCAAGAAGCGCCTGCTGCTGATCACTCAGTCTCATCAACAAATCTTCAATCTTCGAATGTACATCATGGAATTGTTTCTGGCATCAATGAAGAAGTTAATCCCTTTGCTACTCCTGAAGATGCTCCATTTGAAAACATATTTGCTCCTGAATCTTCATCAGAACCATCTTCTTCAGGAGACATCGACATCGTTACTTCAGTCCCTCAACAACAGCCACATGAACACCTCAGAAAATGGACTCACGATCATCCATTAGACAACATCATTGGAAATCCCTCTCGTCCAGTATCCACACGGAAACAAGTTGCAACCGATGCCTTATGGTGCTTCTTCAATTCCGTACTCTCTAAGATCGAACCAAAAGATGTTAAAACCGCCATGAATGAAGAAAGCTGGTTCAATGCCATGCAAGAAGAAATTCATGAGTTTGATCGACTTGATGTATGGGAATTAGTACCTGCTCCAGATTGTGCTATGATCATTGCTCTAAAATGGATCTTCAAGGTGAAACTTGATGAGCATGGTGATGTGTTAAAGAACAAGGCTCGATTGGTTGCTAAATGATACCGTCAAGAGGAGGGTATTGACTTTGAAGAATCTTTTGCTCCTGTTGCTCGTATCGAGGCAATCAGAATCTTCTTGGCTAATGCTGCTAGTAAGAACATGGTAGTCTATCAAATGGATGTAAAGATGGCATTTCTGAACGGAGATCTTAAAGAAGTCGTCTACGTCAGCCAACCCGAAGGCTTTGTGAATCCAGAGCATCCTACTCACGTTTATCGTTTGAAGAAGGCTCTGTACGGTTTAAAGCAAGCTCCAAGGGCATGGTATGATAGGCTATCAAAGTTTCTTCTATCTACCGGATTCAGCAAAGGAGCAGTTGATCCAACATTGTTCACCAGGAAGTCAGGCAAACATTTAATTCATGTTCAAATTTATGTTAATGATATCATCTTTGCCTCGACTGACCCCAATGAGTGTGACCGTTTTTCAAATGAAATGGGTTCTAAATTTCAAATTTCAATGATGGGACAAATGTCATTTTTCTTGGGATTACAAATTTCACAAAGTCCCGGAGGTATTTTTATAAATCAATCTAAATATGCAAATGAGATTTTACAGAAATTTGGATTCGATTCTAGTGACCCTATTGACACTCCCATGATTGAACGTACAAAACTAGATGAGGACCACTCAGGGATCATGGTAGACCAAACGAAATATCGTAGTATGATTGGATCCCTGATGTACCTTACAACTAGTAGACCAGACATCTTGTTCGCTGTTTGCATGTGTGCTAGATACCAGGCTAAGCCTACTAAAAAGCACCTTGAAGCGGTTAAACGGGTCTTTCGGTATCTCCAAGGTACCATCAATATGGGACTTTGGTACCCGAAAGACACCGGTATGTCACTAACAGCCTATGCAGATGCTGATCATGCAGGATGTCAAGATACTCGTCGAAGTACTTCTGGAGGTGCTCAGTTTTTGGGTGATAAGCTTGTGAGCTGGTCTTCAAAGAAGCAAATGAGTACTTCTATTTCCTCTACAGAGGCGGAATACATAGCCATGTCATCTTGTTGTGCTCAAATCCTATGGATGAGATCCCAATTATCTGACTATGGCTTTGAATTCAACAAAATCCCTCTGTACTATGATAATAAAAGTGCTATTGCTCTCTCATGCAACAATGTACAACACTCAAGAGCAAAGCACATCGACATTCGACATCATTTCATCAGGGAGCAAGTTGAAAACGGTGTGGTGGAACTTTACTTTGTGAGGACTGAATACCAGTTAGCAGACATCTTCACCAAAACTCTTCCTAGAGAACGTTTTGAGTTTATCCTTCCACGACTGGGTCTTAAGAGCCTACAACCAGAAACACTCAAACGTCTTCAAGAGGAAGAAGAGGAGTAAAAGGTTTCCTTCATCTATCTCTTGTATATATTATTTGAAAAACAAAATACAAAAATATAAAACTTTCAAAATCTATAAAAATTTGAAAAATTTAAATATATATATATATATATATATATATATATATATATATTGTCTTTTTGTCATGCTTTTCTCAGTTCGATAATATCTACGGTCTTTGTGCTGTCATTCAAAGAATGACACGGGACTTTAGATGTTGTTCGAATTTTTATATAAAATATATATATATATATATATATATATCAAAAAATTAAAAAATATTTTTGGGAGAAAGAGAAACAATGGTTTATTGTCATTTCAGGCAGTAACCCGCTTTTCAAAGATAGAACAGAGCCATACTTTATCTTGGTTTTCAAATTTTTTGCTCTGATTCTTTAAACTAATCCTTACTATCTAATGAAAACTAGTTGTTTTGAAAAATAACTCGGACTCTATTTTTGATAATCATCTGGACTTAAAAGTTTGTCAAAATATCTATCTCGCAATCAACAACTTATGTCATTGATTGAGTAAGAGAATGATTTCAATTAAATCAAAAAGTTATTTGTCATACAATTGTTTTCAAAAGATAATCATGCATGTTTATTCAATGGAGTTTAAAGTCTTAAAATCCGATCCTTATCAGATAAAACGCTTTCATAATCAAGTCACAATTCTCCTTAAAAGTTTTCAAAATCAATTTAAATCTACAGAGATCACAAATCTCAAATGATTTGATAATTGTGATCGGGGGAGAATTTGTGATTTAAATTGGATTTAATCTGATAATTCGGTAAATGGTTTTATAAGGATGTACAAGCTCTCCTTCTCACATGTGCCAAACGATTTCAAATTTTCCATGCACATGTTGAGGGGGAGCATCTATCTTAAACCACAAATATTTGAAACGTGATCAATTTGTCTCAATGTGCAGTCTTTTCCTAATATGTGCAAAACATTTTCTAATATCTATGCACATATTGAGGGGGAGCAAGCTTATGAAAACCTCATCCTTCCCCAAAATGCTTTATCTACTTGATTTAATTAGGGAAGTGATGTTGATATTTTTTAGAAAATGGTAATCAAAGAAGTTAATTCTTTCTCTTGCCTCCGTGTGCAAAACGATTTCAAACACTTGATGCACATGTTGAGGGGGAGCTCTTGTTCTAAAAATATCAAAAAACAACTCAGGTACAAAATGCTTTGATAATATATCACAAGTATCTGGATTGATTTTCAAATGGTTTTCAATTGGTTCCAATGGCAGATGAACAATACCAAATAGACCGACCAAATTTACTTTATGTACGGTGATATAAGGATGATAAGGTTAGGTATTTGTTCCCATGATCCGCCAGAACCGGAGGGATCTACCCAGGGACAATCCACTAGCTAGTGTAGAAGTCCTTAGGTATATTGAATAAAAAGGAGAAAAATGAGATATGGGAAGAGTGCGGACTGAGACTGAGCTAGTACTGGAATAAACCCAACAAGGTTCTAGCTATGAAGTCTCGGTAAGCACTGAAGGGGTTGAAGAATGAAAAAGAATTGAATGAGAAAAGGGTGAAAACAAATAGCCCTCCAATTATTCAACCTTAGGGCAGATACCGGGTTCAATTCATATGCTACTGGTGGTTACCAAGGTAACATCGGTATTGAAGACAAGACGTCATGGACCCAGTGACGCACTGCACTTCAACTTTCCAAACCACTCAAGTTCCTCTTAAAAGGGCTTGTTTCATTCTCACGGGGAACCAACATTATCTATCGACTTTCTCTTAGAGATTGTTGATATTGAAAAAGGAGACCCTCTCCCTAGTCTCCGATATAGGATCCAAATATGCACAAATTGAGTCTAGAGCCACGAGATCATCAATAAATCTCATTAGGACACTTTCAATGAAGACTCTCTGTTTCACACAATGTGGAAAGAGAGATTATATCTTGAGTCCTACGCATTATCCTTGTGGTATTGCCAGAACATCTGAGTGATATGCAAACATATTCACAATGAAGATGGAAAGCAATCTGGAGCCAACATCAAACAAGCTCCTGGTAGGTGGCATGTGAGATCTATTCAATAGATCAACCATGTGACAACTGAACAGAAACAATGGGGTGATTCAATCTTTTGAATCAATCCTGGTTCAGGTTATGGATTGACGGATACCTTTGAAAAACCGGTCTTTGTGCTTAAAAACTCTTTTCTTTAGCACTTCGACCGTGTACGAATATTTCAAATCAAAAGGTGTTTATGATTGATAATTGATTTTCATTAAAACCTTCGTTGTATTGCAAAAACAATTTCTATTGTGCGATACACGATTGTTTTTCAAATCTCTTTTCATCAATCAGAGAATCTCTATTCGTTGGTTCACTCACTCCATGTTGTCTTCTTTGAGACGTTCCGGTTTGAGAACAGCTAGAGCAGTTGCGAAACCCTGTCAAGGAAATTCTTCAGAATTATACATGATCACAGGCAGTACTTGTACTGATCAACGGGGAACCGTGGGCCGTGTACCTCAATTCAACGAAAATGATCAAAGACACTTTCGTGCGCTTTATTGCTAAATGTTTTATGCAGGTACGCCCTACGTTTGCAGCTGATCAGAATGAAGCGGTCAATCCATAGCCGCATGCTCACTCAACACATTCATCTATTAAGAAATCATGATTAGTGCATCAATGACTCTGATATTTTCACTCCATGCTTCTGCTACGCTGCTGCCAATATCATGAATCAACGAAAGCTTCCGCTACTCTGATGAGAATATATCATGATCCAGAATGTGAGCATGTCGTTTCGTTTGTCACAACATCACATAATACCAACACCACAATGGATGTCTCAGAGATTTTTTTGTTAGCTGATGATCTCAAAAGCTAGCTCAAAATTATTATCACGTGGATCAGTAAAAGACCTCCACTTGTATTAACCAAACATGTAATAAGAAGAATCAATGACTACGAGCTTCGGAGCAAAGTACTACATCAAGAATGCAAGAACAATCTTTTAATATAATATCTGTTTGTATTCAATGTATGTTTAATGTGTGTTTGAGGTGACCTCCCTTAGGGGGAGATTGTTAGGATTTAGTAAATCCAGTTATTAAAGAGTCGGTCACCTCAAGTATATGTAATCGTTAGAAAGCTCGTAGTCGTATATTATTATAAGTTAAGTAGTATTTAGTTTAAGTAACACTGTGGAGGACGGACGGGTCTTTACCCACTGTATGCCTGATCCACAGCCCGATAGGTGGCGATTTGTGTAATGACTATAAATACTCTCTACCTCCCAAGGTAGAGAGTTGGAGCTCATAATAAGATTTTTCTTTCTCTCACTAAAGTTCCCTAAATCTCTAACTTTCTCTCTCTAGAATCATATCGTACGCCTATTTGATCTTATGGTTTAGTGTGTTTATGAAATCCAATATGTTACAAATTTCTGTACTGATGTAGTTCTCTTAGTCTTTAAACTTTGTAGATTCTTTGACTTTGACGAATAATCATTCTGACTTTGTGTTGCCTTTTGAGAGAACTTCAATTAGTGTTGTTGTTGGTATGAGCAAGTGAAGAATCTGCACGATCTTTTCCTCCCGCGAGCATCCATAAGAAGAAAACATAAAACATGGGTTAGAAATAATCCAGCGCTTACAAGTTTGAACTTCGAGTGTGTTAACAGCATAGTGTGAAAACACGTCTCTAATTCTCACAAAGGCTGTTCCTGAACTGGAGTCCCACAAGTGAGATAACGCGATGTACCGAAGTACACCTACAGTTCAGGTGAGTCGCTGAGGTACACCGAAGCATCACCCCATGACTATAGACCGTTTGAGACACACTAAGCGTAACCCACAAGGAGTTACCGAAGTGACCTGCTGTCAGGGCTGTTTGATGTTGACCCTGGCAGGAGTTTCCATTCAATCACTGAGGATCACATGTGTGAACCTCTCATAAATGTTCTCGACAGATTGCTAATATCTGTGTAGGATTCGATAATGTATCACTTGCGTCCTTAATGTTGAACGACAAGTGATGAGATGTCAAGTGTACCTAAGAGATCTTTTGATGAATCTCGTGGCTCTAGACTCAATAGTGCGGTTTGGTTTTCCTGAGCGGAGACCAGGGAGAGGGTCTCCTTCTTTAATACCAGCAATCTCTAAGAGAAAGCTGATAGTTTACGTAGGGTTCCTTGTGAGAATGAAACAAGCTTTTGTTGAGAGAAACTTGAGTGGCTAAGAAGGTTTAGTGCATGCGTCACTGGGTCCATGACGACTTTGATCTTCAATACCGGTGTCATCAAGTGACAACCAGTAGCATATGAATTGAACCCGGTGTCTGCCCTAAGTTGAATAATCTGGAGGGCTATTTCTTTTCACCATTTTCTTTACTTTTCTTTTTAATTCTTCAACTCCTTCTTTCTCCGATTCTCATTTTCTCCTTTTTATAATCGTACCTACGGACTTCTAAATTCTAACTATTGGTGGTGTCCTTGGGTAGATCCATCCGGCTCTGGCGGATCATAGGACGGTTATTCCTAACCTTAGTCACCTTATAACTCCATGACTAACCTATGTTGCCATAAACCATTTTCATGTAAAATCTCTCAAAGTGGTTATGAGTAAAAGCATTTTGTACCACTGTGAGAGTTTTGTATTTTTCAAAAATACTCCCCCTCCACACGTGCTTAAGTATTTTGACAGAAATCTGCACAGTGAGAGAAGAGCGCACGCTTTTGAATTGATCAACTCAAGATAGACAATTCCCTGCGAGACACGGTTACATCACTGACTAGGTCAGCTTGAAGTTGTAAACACTCCTTGGAGAGGAGGTTTGACCCGTCAAGGTTCATGTTTACCAAGAGTTTCTCGAATGGTACTTTCTACTGAGACAAGTCCTTTGCGAGACACGTTTACATCACTAGCGAACTAGCTTGAAATTATTACCCGTCTCGGATAAGTCTCTTCGAGTTACTAACATTTAAGAGCTCGTCAATTCATTGGTCAAGTCTTTAGCACGATGATTCAATAGCAATTCACAACATATTTCTTATCACATAATTTTTGTCCCCCTCAAAAATGGCATATTAATGTTATTTTTGACGAAATTTTGATGTCGAATATGTCCATCTCGAGTTTTGTGGGAAGATTTCTACGAAGAACAATTTGTGAACAAAGTTTTTAATTAAATACTCCCCCTCAACAAGTGATGTTAACTTTTGAGGTTTTGAAAATCATAAGGGGAAGTACTTGTTCTTTTGAGCAAAACTTTGAAAAGTGAAAGTTTTGATAAGTTTTAATCAAAAGTAAGAAGCTTTCGCTCCTTTAATAAGGATTGTGGCACTGAAGCGTACCACAGGGTCCTTTCATTACAAGAACGGGTTGTGCACTATTATGTGTGCACAAGCCATAGTCAAATATAAATCACACATCCAAATAATGATAAGCGAAACAAATCAAGGGGTACTGGGAGTATCAGGTAGTCCGACAATAACACTAGGAGTTCTATCTGGACGTTGGTAGCCTGTTAGAGATATGCTCGGACGCCCACCAACAAAGCTCTCAAGTGTCCTTATCTGATCCCGTCTGAACAACCTTTCATCTATACTGGTAATGATCTTCTTCACATCCCTCTTGTCCCTAGAATTCCATCTCTTTGGTGACCCTATGCCGTCATGTATCTCCTTTAACCAATAAGCTAATCCATCCCGAACCTTCTTTAATGTGTGATCCCCAAACTTATGAAGCTCTTTGTACGCCATGAAGCATTTGTGGTGTTGTTCACTACGGTAAACTACCCCAAATGGTTTCCTGATAATGGTGTATTGAGCAAGATGGTTTATCTCGGGAAGGTCTAGCTATGGTTTTGTGAGATTTACACGCTTCTGGTATGATTCCACGGCAAGTTGAATATCTTCTACACGTTCATGGATAACGATGCTTCTAATGAATATTAGCAATGACTTGATGTACTCGCGTTGGATATTTGTAGAGAATTGTCGCATTTGTCCTTGTACCTTGGCAAGATACATATCTTCAATGTCATTTAGAGACAATCTCGGAAAATCCGCTTCAGAAAAGTCATATTCCTCTTCGTCTTGTCGTTTGACCACTATTTTCTTTAGGAATGTGTAGTCCCACTTTGACGACAGGGTAACATGTATAACTGCAATGATCCGTTTGTCACTGAACACTTCCTTTTTTTACCTAAGAACCTGGCAGCTTCTGTAGTAGATTCTTCTTCGTTCAGGCCAATGATGAATCTCATACAGTGCATTGAGGTCATACTTTTCCACTTTGTCAACAAACATGTGTGTGGCTTCTTCCTCGATGGCTATATTATTAGAGTAGTTGTTGTCGGGAAAGGGAAGGTGAGTGAGGTAGCCTATTTTTTGCTGACATCGCTACCGTGCAGAAGAAATTTCAAGTCATTTTTGAAGAAATAACGGTAGGGAATCTTAGGTTGATCCGGTCGGCCAATGGTAGGTAGAGGTTTGGTCCAGTCTGTGTAGTATGGAGCCTTGTCTGGTCTGGTGAAGTCGATATTAGCTTCAGGGTTGAGCCAATCGATGTTGTTGGACATGGCTCGTGCTATGTTGTCGAGATGATATTCGACTTCAATGGCACTGTCTGAGCTGTCCTTCAGTAGTTGAAAAGCGTCGTTCTTGATTCGCCTCAACTCTGCTTTTGTTATCTTCTTCACCTTGAACTTTTCTTGTATAATCTTCACATGCTCCATCGTTCGACCATCTACCGGTTCTTGACCTTCCGGTAACTGAGGAGTTGCATCAACAAGTTTTGAGAACCAGTCATACTCTTCAGTGTCATCTTCATCTAGCCATGACACAACATTGGTATTTTTCTTCTTCTTTGGCTTTGATGATGACGCTGGTTTCTTTGTTGATGTAGAAGAAGTTGGTTGTTGTTGGGGCTCAGGAATTTCTTCATTGTCACCACCAGTGTATTTAAAGTGATCACCGGTTTTCTCTGTTTGTGGAGGTGACTCAGAGTCCTGAGGTTTGTCTTTTGTAGGAGAACGTGGTGGAGATCTTCTAGCGGTGGAGGTCCGTTGGGGTGGTGGAGGCATAGAAGATGAATCATCATTTTTCTTCTTTCGTTTCGGCTCAGAATCTTTATCCGCATCATCATCGTCTCTTGGACGTTTAGCCTTTACTGCCGACTCTTTGTATGAAGTTTTGAGTTGATATTCCAGCAATGCCTCAAATAATTTAGCTTCGTCAGAAGTAAATGTTACAGATCGTTTTGGCATTTGTAACACAAGCATGGAAATCAACTCTGCATCGGAGAAACTGCAGGTTCAATTGGATTGATCTTCATTGCTACAGGAGTAGATTGCATTGTTTGCTTGACCAATTGCATGAGATTCAGATAGAGTTTTCTGGTGAACATCTCTCTTGTCACTCCAAGGACAATGTCGAGGAGAAACTTGTGAGTGTATTCTCTGATCATCTTATCCATTTCCCCTTCACGTCCTGAAGAATGTTAACTATGTCGGCCAGTTGATTCAGTTTCTTGTTGACCACGTCTTTCTTCCTTACTTGCCTGACAGCTTTGACAATCTTTGTCTTTGCTCGTGATATCCAAGTATCGGACGGTTTCTTTACAGATCTGGATGCTGATTTGGTGGTGGCTTTGGATGGTGGTGGAGATGAATGAGAAGATGAGTCTGACGATGATGAGTCATGAGGAGGCTCAGGGTCCTTTGGTGGCTCAGAAGTTTGTTCCTTGCTACGTTTTGTACTATCTAGAATATAGTCATCCGCTTCCTTTTCGGCTTTAGCCTTTTCTTCTGCCTTAACCCTAGCTTCTTCATCTGCTTTAGCTAGAGCTTCTTCTTCTCCTTGTTCTTTAGCAACAGCCTCAACATCTTCATCAGTAATTTTATCAGTCTTCTCCTTCTTCTTTTCAGGTTCCTCAAAGTCAAAGATAATCTCATCCTCTAGTTGCTATTGTTCTGATTCGTGGGTGGTGGGACCAGTTCCCTTATCGGGTTGATTAACCACTTCGGAAATTGGTGTGGTTAGTGCACCACCACTTGACCCTCCAGGGCCACGAGTTTGTTGTAGTATGAGATTCTTCAATTTCTTTCGGTAATCTTTTTCTTCATCCTATGGCTCTTCATCTGAGCTCTCTTCTTCCTCTTGCTCAGCAACTGGAGTTTTTCCCTTGTCAATTTTGGGACTGAGAGGTTTTGCAACTGTTAGTGTATCATCTGATGCAGATTCTGAGTAGATAATCTCTTCATCTGTTTCAGTGTCCTCTGAATCCTCGTCCATCAGTTTTGGTTCTGGTTTGGGAATAGGGATGGCACCCTTTGATGGAACTCTCTTTTTGAGTATGTGAGTCCTCTTTGGATACTTACGTATACTCTCAGTGCTTGCAACACTTCCAGTACTGCCTGATCTCCTTGTCTTCTTGATAGGTACACCGGAAGACTTTTCATCGATGAATCCCACTTTGCCTGATGCAACTGCTTCCAGATAACGTTTGTACGATTGAAATTCCTTGATATCAGCAGTAAGAAGGCAATCTGGCAAAACAGCACCTTGTTTCTTCGTTGTTGAGTCTTTGAATCTGACAACATTGAGTGTAGGCTCCAACAACACGGAGTGATGGTTGGGGTCAACAAGTCTCAAAGGAATATCAAGATTATTCTCGAGTATCCTCTGGATCAACAATTTTGTGTATCTGATGTAAGGGATTTTGGTGCTAGGTTTCCTGAAATATGACATCATGTCATCCCAAATTAGACTTGCGAAATCGATGTGCATCATGTTGACCATGCCCCAAAATACCTGTAGTTCCATGAGCTTGGGATGCTCATAACCACTATCATGTCCAGAAACTGATTTGGTGATCATGATGTAGAGGGTTCTTCATGGCTGAGGAATATTTTAAAGATCTACTGAAGAGTGTTTGGTGATAATCCCAGCAGCTTCATCATAGCCAATGTCGACCATGAACTGGAGAGTGACCTCTTCTGAAGGAGTAGCAATGTAACTGGCAGGCTGGATGGTAGGAAAAAGGAGAATAGCCCTTAAGTCTGCTAGAGTGATGGTGACTTGTTTGTCGTTGAGTGTCACTGTCACAGCATCTTGACCTTTGACCTTCTGCATGGTGTGCCAGAATTGGTGAACATAAATCTCCGGCACAGTTGCAGAATTAGTGAGCATATTCTTGTAAGGATGATTCTTCAGAATATGCACAGCAATTTGACAAGAAGACTCAGAACACGTGAAGTTATCAAAATCGACTCTGAGATTGTTCTTCCCAATCTTCATTATGTAACCGGTGGGGAAGATGTCTTCCATTGTGAGAACATTTGGTGTATCAACGATTTCCATTGTGATGTCCATGTTGTGATCTGAAAGATATTGACCCAAAAGAACCAACATATCGAAAGACATTACGTTAGTCAAAAGTTGATTTTATTGTCCAATTATAGAATATGTTATGTTGATGAATGTTACGAGTCTAACGTCACTTGTTTGTCCAATAGTCCAAAGTAGTCGTGATAAGTTTCGTGAGTTTATTAATTTTGAAGTTTAAAGTCCAAATTTTCACTCATTTACGCAACATATTTACCATTGCAGTTTATTAGTGACATTTTGGTTTCGTGACGTTATGATTTATTTTTTTACAAGTTTGTACATGTAACAATTCATTGGTAAGGTTAAAGTTTTGGCTTATGCGTAAAAAGTTAGTTTATGCGTAAACAGTAGAAACCATATGCGTAGGCATAAGCTTATGCGTAGGAACTCTTCTTACGCGTAAGAAATGTTACGCGTAGGAAAAGAGCCCTTAGCATAAGGCTTACGCGTAAGCATATTTTGGAGCTTATGCGTAAGGTTTACTCGTAAGAATGAACCTTATACATAAGACTCAAGTTTACGCATATCCTTCACAGGATACGCGTAGTCCCCATGTAGAACCTTACGCGTAAAGGTTACGTGTAAGATTTCTCTTACGAATAACATTCTACGGGTAAGGTGATCCTTATGCCGTAGGAATCAAGTATAACCTTGATTTTGAATTTTTGCACGCGTAAAACCTGAAATAAATTTGTCATAACATCATCATTAACATATTTATTCAATTCTCTTTCAGATACACATGGAATCACAGTCATAATTAGTTATGCGTAGATTACTCTTATGCGTAAGTTTAAAACCCTAAACATTCAAATTTTACAAATAAGGAATTTAGCCATAGGATTTGCACCAAATGTTTTCTGGGATACCTTAGAAGCCTAATGAGTTGTTTTAAGCAAGTTTTAACATCAATAGCCTTATGAGTCAAAAATACCCATTTTAACGAGTTCTAAACCCTAAATTTCAATTAATGCAAGAATCATGTATCTGGGCAAGAATCAAAGGTGTTTTTGATCAATTAAGCATGTAACAAACGTTATTCAACCATCTAATTGTCCAAAAACACTCACACAAGAAAACCCCTAAATCCACGCATAAACCCTAATTGTGGATAAGTGATTAAAAACAGTTTCTGGGTAGGTTTTTATGATGAAAATGGTTTAAAGACTTGATATAAACGTTGAAAACACAAACCATATCATCAAGATCAACCAAACGTGATCATGTGTTCATAAGCTTATGCGTAGAACACATAATTACGCCTAGAGAGAAATCTAACCGTTGGAATGTTATACAATTAAAAACCTTTGTTTAAAACTCACTCAATGATACTAAAAACACTTACAAATTGGAGGTTTAAAGCACGGATTTGAAGAATGATTCTTAGGCGTGGGATGAGGTAGATGAGAGTATTAAATGTTTTGAAATAAATGAACAATAAAGTTAGGTGGAGGTGTTTTGTAAAAAATGAGTTTAAGCTTTTGACAACTTTGGCCCCTCCACCTTAACCATTTTCATCCACAGCCCATAACTTCCATTTTGGTTACATAAAGCAAGATATTTGGAAAGAAACTTGAAGACACTCCCCCTCGACTTTAGAAATAAAGAAATTTTACAAATTTGGGTCCGGGGAGTGTCAATAAACCAGAAACGTGACCACCATTATCAAAGATACAACCGGAATAAGGTAACATGCAAGTACAAGGTTTTATGAAACAGAAAAATATTTACTTTCTCCCCCTCAACACTTATTCGGGAAAATGTGAAAAGTTAGATGGAACAAAGTGTTGACTGAAGTATTATACTTGCCATGTTTGAAAGAAATTAGATAGAAGAATATTTTTGACTTTTATGAGATTTTATATTTTTGTATGTTGTTTTTGAAAAATATTTACAAAAGAGGTTTTGGTGTTTGACTGGTTTTAAGATTGTTTTAAAAGTCCGTCCAGTTCCTCTGGAGTCAAACACCGCATACCAATCCGGTGGACCAACTCAGTAAACCTAGCAGGAGCTAACGCTTTGGTGAGAAGGTCTGCCAATTGGTATTCAGTAACCACAAAATATAATTCAACGGTACCCTTTTCCACATGCTCCTTGATGAAATGATATCGAAGATCGATGTGCTTTGATTTCGAATGTTGAACAGAGTTGCACGAGATCGCAATAGCACTTCGATTGTCGCAGTACATTGGGATTTTGTCAAATACATAACCATAGTCTTTGAGTTGTGTTCTCATCCAAATGACTTGAGCACAACACGCCGACATGGCTACATATTCTGCTTCTGTTGAGGACAGCGATGTACAATCCTGCTTCTTCGATTGCCATGACACCAGTTTATCACCAAGAAATTGTAAAGCTCCTGAAGTACTTTTCCGAGAATCTAAGCAACCTGCGTGATCAGCGTCAGAAAAAGCTATTAGTTCTGTTAGGAATTGGAAATTCCATAGTGAAGTGTCGGTCACCCCAAATATAATTTAGCATAAGTTAGCTCGTAGACATATCGTTATTTATTAGTTTATTAGTTAGTTATTAGTTTAGTTTAGCGTAGTGTAACACCGTGGAGGAAGGACGAGTCGTTACCCACTGTATACCTGATCCACAGGCCGATAGGAGGTCGTGTATTGTGTAACTATAAATACCCCTTCCATCCATGAAAGGGGTGGAGCTTCTCAATCTAACCTTTCATTTTTTTGTTCTACAAGTCTCTACCAAGAAACTCCCTCTCTCTACTTTCTCTCTCTAATGGCAAACATGTATTTTGATCATCCAAGACCACCGAATCATCAACACAATAAATATATCGATCCTACAATTGGTACCAGAGCCAAGGTTATTGTGTTTTGTTGATTTATTGTGGTCTTTTGATTCTTTTTATAAGTGTGTTGGTACTTTTTAATGGTCAGAAAATTTGTCTTTCATGTACAGTTATGATTAATAGTTTCAAATATGGTTTGTATCCATTTGGTCAAATAATGTCACATGGAGTGTCTATGTCAACTAAATCTGTCTTTGTGGTCAAAATATTGGTGATATTGGTGACGTTATTTTTCATGGTCAAAATCTGTCTTCGAAACATGGTTTGTATCCATCTTTAATGACGTTATTTTTGTACCAATCCATATCTGTGAAATATTGGTGGTCAGTTTTCGTGGTCAAAATGGGCATACAAGAATATTTTATAGCAGTTTTTCTGGGTTTCATATGAATATGGTCGGAATTTGGTCGGAAAACTCATCGGAAAAAGTAAAAAATTCTTGTTAGCGACTTGTGCTTAAAAATTGCATGAAGACCATGTAGCGACTTGTCATTATTGAATGACAAGCGAGTTGTTAACAGAAAATGAGGCGACTTGTCCTAAGGCTGTCTAGCGACTTGTTGTTTAACAGGTTAGCGATTTGTAATGAGAGAAAAAAAAATGCTAGCGACTTATCATCATTTTTGAGAGATGATGTCTTGACAGCGATTTGTAAAGAAAGTTTTTAGCGACTTGTGATGATAATATCTGGTTAGCGACTTGTGAAAATGAAAAGGAAGCGGCTTGATTTTTTTTCTTGACTATAGCGACTTAAATGAATAGATGAAAAAGAATGAGAAAACTTTGACCTCGACCACATGACCAAAATACCTATTCCAACATCATCATGAACCTCGATTGATCCATACCAAAACCGACTCCAAAGAGAAGATAACCAATCATCTAATCCTAAGACCTAGACTCACCCCAAGACCCTCACTATCACTCTCAATCAATCAAAGACTCGAAACTGCAAAAATTAATACGAATCTACTCTTGATCTCAGCCTCTTATTTTGTGGTTCCCAAAGATGAAACAATCAAGACTTCCATGAGTCCTTACTCACGAAATAAACTCACATCATAGATCAAATTACTTGTGACAATTTTCGAAATTAAGAAATGAAGCTAACAACTTTGTTAATTTATTTTCTTGATTCGTTTCATATTCAAAAGCATGATTAACCGAATGAAACCTACCTGGAATATGTCTCGATTCTTGCCATCCCTGTGGCTATGTCGAATTACTCACCTCATGCCATCCCTGTGGTGAGGTTTTGAGATGAGATGAGGTCGAAACTATTTAAGAGTGTTTAGGGTCTCATTGTTGATGTTTTGACTTGTAGTAATTTGTTTTATACGTTTGGTGTGTACTGGGGAAACGAAAAAGGCAAACTATCTTTGCAAAAGATTAGAGATGGGTGGCGGATTATGTTAGGGTTTGAGATTTTTGTGAAGGGAGAGAGTTTGGTGAGAGGATATGTGAGATGGGGGCGTATTTTCTGAGTTTGTGTTTTAAGGTTATGACAATTGAGTGATATTAGGGCAAATAATCTCTTATATTACCGGTTGTTACACCCCATAATGGGTCGTGTATCTGTGAAGTGGTCTTTGGGCCGAGAATTATTTTCATCATCCTATTGGGCCTCATGATACTATCTGTGTTGTAACAAAGTTTGATGGACCTCTTCTTGATATCATTGAGTTACTATGGAAGTCCTACCGTGACTATTAATAATAACTTCAATGTGCTGTTATTTTTGTTAATAACTCGTTGAGTTATTATGGAACTCGAGTTACTGGATGCAATGTGTTGGTTAATAACTTGTGATGAACTTGGGTTCAATCTTAGAACTAATCTGTATATGGGATTATATTCACTGCATATGAGCTTCTCTAATTCACTACTACATAAACATCATTGTTTTTTTGTGAACCAAGTGGCGTGTATTGGACCAAGTGTAGTGAGTGAACTAGGCCGTGTGATCAGACGTGATGATCGAATTTATTGGACTGGAACTTTGTTTGAATTTTGTTAATGGGACTTATGCGGTTTACAATCGACTTAGGCTTAATGCAAGATAATTATTTATAAGATTGGACTGAGCTTTTTGATTTGGATCGGGCAGATATAGATCGGGTCAAGTGGTAGTTTGTTCATGGGAAGATTAATCTTATTGGAAGATTTGGGTTTTTTTTGGAAAGATTAATTGTTCTCATGAATCAGTTATACTCGGGCTGCGATTTGTATTCTGGTTGCTGTGATTTAATGATACGTGATATGATGATGAGATTCAATGGGTTATGATGTTTGGTACTTTGGTGTATATATCACCACGAAGGATATTACATCACGGCTTGAATTGAAAATTGGACAATGTTGACTATGGGGATGTTTGTACGATATTTCTTATTTGGCTTTGAAGTGAGGTTTTTCGGGCGTGTTTACTTATTTCGTCTTCTTTCTTTCTACCCTTCCACGAAGATGACTTGTTTGGGCTTTTATAGAGCGTGATAAAGACTTGGCTATTTAGTTACGTTTGTGATTCTTTCTCGCTTGACCCACAATGTTGCTATCACTACGGTGTCTCACTCAGTTGAGAATGTCAAGAGGTTTTGTACATTGGGTACACCGTTTTTTCTTCACAAGGATTAGTACAAGTTTAAGTAACAATTCTGGGGAATTTTACTTCATGATCAAGTTTGGCATATCAGATTACTACACCATGTTGTCATTGCTATAGCCGTCAGATTTCGTGATTGATGTGTTTACCCAAGTGTTTACTGGATGGTTGATGATTTTGATGATGTTGGATAATGAACCGTTGCATGTTCCCCTAAAACAGATATTCACCAAAACCAAAGTTGTCATAACACATTCAAGCTGACATTGTTTACGGTTTTTTCTTGATTTTGTAAAATCCCGCAAAAGAATCTATTTCTCGGTTTAAACCATAGACTTGTAAAATCCCGTGACAATGGAAACATCCTGGTAATAGTAAAGTGCATTTCCGGATCTATCTTACGGTTTATTCTTGGTTTTGTAAAATCCCGCGAAAGATAATATTTCTCGGTTTAAACCTTAGAATTGTAAAATCCCGTAATGATGGACCCATCTTGGAGAAAGGAAGGTGTGTTTTGGGATCTTATTTGAAGTTGGTGCTACGGTTTCTACTTCGAAGAAGGGATAAAAGGGTGTACTTCATGAATTGGATGTGTGTTTGGATATTCGTCATGGCAGGTTGGTTATTACATGGTTTTACGGGGTTATGTGCTGTTAACCATGGTCGGGATGAAAACCATTATCATAGTTCACTTTAAACGTCAAAGGAGGCTAGATTTGAGCTTTTAACAAGAAAATGTGACAACAGTGTTAATTCAATATTATCTATTTTGAGGTTGAAGTGAAATGTCACGGGCAAGTGTACTTAGTATCTGAAGGTATCGGGGATGGTTGGATGAAGATTCTTCAAGATCCTTGTTCGAGCTTATTATCAAACACGAAGACTTGGAAATCTAGTTATTGTTGGGTGACTTTTACCTTTTCTTTTACCACTTGGGGGAATTGGGCTTTTACCACCACAAAATAACTATCACTTTAAGGAGTTACATTGTAGTGCTCAGTGTCACATTCAATTGTGGATTTTCAAGAGGTAATGTACGTCTTATACTTGATGGTTGGTTGGTTGAAGAGTATAGAGTACATACAGAGTACTTAGAGATGCTAATGGAAATCGGCACCGCTCTTTGTTACATATGTGCAAGTTTAAGTCACGAGTTCGGGTTAGTTTACTTCAGGGTCAAATTCATCATATTGGGTTTTCTCTATCAGCTGTCACTACAAAGAGCCTACTGAATGATAATGGGTCGGATTACATGTTTTGCCAAGAGAGTTTGAAAAGAGAGAGATTATGACGTCTGTTCACATCAGTTCAGGCCTCGTACTTCATCATAATGACGTATGAACACTACAGTTCATGCCTCGTTCCCTAAAGAAAAGAAATGTGTACGCTTCTGTGTGCATTATCTTCGGTAGAAGAGAAATCTTCTCAATTATGACCATTCTCATCAACATGCTTCATGCTTTTTCCATGCGCTTTAGTCATCAAGTGAACCGGGCTACCATTGATTGTTTTCATATTCCACTTGCTCAATATAATGAAGATGGCGACATCACGTGCTAAATTTTGCGGGGGAGAAGTATGAATAGAATACTTTTGGATGATATTCACTTACTTAATCAAGAATGGCATCTCCGTATGTAATTCTTGAGGGGGAGAAGAAGTGTGAATTTTTTGCATGGTTGATTGATATTTGAGAATATATGGTCAAACGGCTCCTAACTCATGTAAGAACCGAGACTCTTCTTATCGGATCATCTTCACATGTAGTTTCTTCTAAGAGCCGTTGGTTGACATCTTCACTCGGATTGATGAGTTTATCGACAAAGTGCTTCCGGTTAATGCTTCACGTATACATCAACATGATGATTCTGAACAATCTCTCTGTTTTTGTTTGATATGATTGGTAGTTTGGTGTTACCATCTTGTGTGTTCGTTGCGGCCTGATTGCTGATTTCCTTGATGAACATCTTTCTGTTCTTGTTTGATTGGGAGGGATTTTAGTTAAGGGGATTTGCAAGATGTAAGTTAATTGGGATGCTTTTTGGTGGGATGCTTTTTGGTGTGAGTTGAAGATGTTAACACTCTATTCCCCATTCGGACAATCTTGAAGAAGGTCGAGTCTACAGTCAGTTCTACATTCTCTGCTACATGTTAGAAGACTAAAGACGAGTTGCATTTGATTATCTAAAGACTTCTTCTTAATCTGGGAATTTTTCAAACAGATTGTCGGTTTATGGGAGAGCACTAATTGGGGGATAGTGATAAGTCAGATTCAATCCCCAATTAGACTTGCTCATATTCTTTAGCAGCGATTCCTCGAGAAACCCAATCTCCAGTTATTCCTCGAGGCGTTGATATTGACTATTGTAATATTGCAGTTGCACTATTGAATAATAATCCGCTCTTTGGTATTCCTTTGCCAAATCTTCACGGATTATTGTTCATGAAAAATGATCCGCTCTTTGGTATTCCTTTACCAAATCTTCACGGATTATTGTGCACTCTGTAAATCAACCACATGAACATTAAGGAAAATGACTACCTCATCCGCTTGAAGACATTATTGGTGAATCTTCTAGATCAGTCTCTATATGTATATCTGTAGGAAGATGGAATTGATGTTGAGGAATCATTTGTTCCGGTTCATTAAGTGGGTCAATGTACATCCGGTTGTACATTTATTCACGTGTTGGACATTTGACACCAGTTGATTACTTCGGAGTTAATCATTTATCACTTGTTTGAGATTGAAGTTGACTTTCACAAAGGCGTGTTCTTATTTGATAACTTGCTCGGGTTTAAAATTTTGAGTTGAAGACTTGGTTTATCTAGTTACCAGCAGTGAAGGTGGATGGTTGAAGACCTGGTTAACTACCACTATTAGGAGTTACTTTGTTTTACTCAGTGTCACATGCATATGACGGTGTGGATAATCGCAAGAGGTGTTAATGTTTCATACTTTGCTTGAGTAGTGAGTACTTAGAGATTTGATTGAAGCATAAATTCTCAACACCGTTCTTCCATCATTAGGTGCAAGCTTAAGATACAAATGTGGGGAATTGGATTTCAATTTCAAGTATGGTATATCGGGTTTTCTTCATCAGTGGTCACTTCAAATTGTCTACATAAGGGTTGATAAAATAGTCAGAGAAAGTCTTCAGCAAGTTGATTCTCACAAGAGTTCAAGTGTTCTTCTCATAAAGATTTCAAGTATTTGGGCTTATACTATGTTGCTGATTCTGAAGTGTCAAAACTAGCAAGGGGGAAGGAGACAAGCATCTAAAAGCGAGTAAACTTGATGAACTTAATTCTTCTATGTGATTGAAGATATCCCGGGAAGACAAATGTTATTACCGTAGAGAAACTCAAGGTTTGACTCATGGCGAGTAAACTTGATGAACTTAATACTTCTAAGTGATTGAAGATATCCCGGGAAGACAAATGTCATTACCGCAGAGAAACTCAAGGTTTGACTCATGGCGTTTAGTGTTTATTCCAACTATGTAGGGGAAGAGAGGTTAGAGAAAGTTTCTGAAGATAAAAGAGGTACACAAGTGTGTGGTGACTTCGATGGTATCGCCATGATCAGGGAAGAGAGATTGTGTACATTAGGGACGCTCAGCTGTTTCACTTGAGTGCTTAATCAGTGATTCAGAGATATAATCACTTATTCCGGAGTTGACATCCGCAGAGATTTTCACCCGCAGAGATAATCAGTGACTTGGCCTGCTTCTTCAATGTTATCAGTTATTCATTCCTTGTGTATTGTTATACTTCGGATACTTGAGCTTCATACACGATCATCAGGGAAGAAAAATGTGAACATGGGGAGGTGTTTTCATTCCCCTCATGATGTGTATTCGGGAGAGCTCTTGGATATTGGTGTACTTTGGGTTCTTGAGCTTCATACACTATCATCAGGGACGAAAGATGTGAACATTGGGGAGGTGTTCTTCATTACCCTCATGATGTGTATTCGGGAGAGTTCTTGAGCATTATATAAAGAGACTGACTGCATCAATTCAACTACTTGGGGGAATTGTTCTCTTGACACCTTTTGGAATGGATCGCTTCAGACGTCAGTTGAAAAGGAAATTTGAGAAGATTGTTTTATGTGTGGGATGATACGATGCTGTTCTTCTATTGGATGATATAGCCTCGAACGAAGAATCACGGTGATTATTCTTAAAAGGAGCAGCAAGATCGATGATAATGGTGTGCTTCTTTGTGCACCTGGCTAATGGAAGCTTGAAAGAAAGCTTTGAATCTGCTCAGCTAAAGGATTTTAGGTTTGGGGGGAAGCTGCCAAAGTCTCACTTTCAGATGGTTCAATTTCTTTCTTCTATGCAAGAGCCTCGGAAGCTTTGGTGGTGAAAGTTTTAGGGATGATGACTTCTATCTTCTACAACGGGGTTGCTCGATATCCTTATCTCGGTACCCGTATCTTCATCCTTTTAAACTATATCATCTATTCTCTCTTTGTATATACTTTTCAAAAACCAAATACAAAAATATAAAACCAGCAAAAAGAAAATAGAAAAATATAAAATCTTCAAAAACCCATAAAAAATCAAAAAATTTGAAAAATACCAAAAATATGTTTTATCAAGACATGTCTTCTGGTATCGATAACATCTGCGGTCTTAGAAATGTCATTCAATAATGGCACGGGACCATAGATGAAGTTCGAGCAGGAGGTGTAAATATTCTTTTTCAAAACATGTCTCTAAAACTATGGTTTACAGTTATTTCAGACTGTAACCCGCACTTCAAAAATGGCTTACAGTTATTTCAGACTGTAACCCGGGCTTCAAATAATGGCTTGCAGTTATTTCAGACTGTGACCCGTGCTTAAAACAATGGCTTGCTATTATTTCAGATAGCAACCCGTTCTTCAAGAAAGGAAAGTGCTGCGCTAAACCATTTTTCAAAATTCGTGCACTTATCCTAAAACAAAACAAGGAAAGCTTGTCGTCAAAAGACTGTTGTTCCTACACAAATGTTTTTCCTTTTATAAATTCATCAGAAAAATATTTGTTGTTTTCAATAATGGTGGTAAATGAGTTGCTTGAAAAACAATCAGTTTCAGAGTTTTTGTAAAAATTAATAACTCAATCAATGACTTCAGCACTTTTAAACTTTTCAGAAAATTAGTCATTGATTGAGGGGGATAATGTTTTCAAATCTATATCATCTAACGGGCTTTCTTAATTATCCTATATGCTTAATTAAAATTATGTTAACCTACGTTGAAGGACTAGGTGCCTAGGATATGATTGTTAGGATTAGATGATTAGAGTTTGATGTACACACTATTCCCATGCTTTATATGAACTGATTGTTATGTTGGATTGACTTTTATTAGTCGATTGTTGTTTGCGTGATGTCGACCACCATATATCTGTATGTGTGTTCACTAACGTATGCAGGTATTTTGGTATAAGAATGTTCCCGATCCGGATCCCACATAACATGATGATTGGATGCCGAAAGGAAAGGGTAACTATATCTTGGGTTGACAAATGAAGAAACGGAGCTGAATTGGATTTCTATAGAGAGTTGGCATGGAAAAATGCAACGTAAGAGGTGTCACTGCATCAACAGATGGTTTTCTTCTAAGTGATTGAAGAAATGGAGCTTAATTTGACCTCAGTTGGCATTAAAATGCAACGTAAGAAGTCTCACTGCATTTGCAGACGGTTTTTCTTCCAACCCTCAGCAACAACAACAAAAGCTTCTCAACCACTAATGTATCTTTGTGCAAGATACCATTTTTAAACAATTTTTGAAAAATTTGAATAAACATTGTTTTGAAAATTGAAAAATATTGTTTTGAAAATAAATTGGACTAAATTTTGTAAATCACCGGACTTCTTTTTATCAAAACCTAAGTCACTCAATTATCGACTTCGGTCATCGATTGAGGGGGAGAGTGATTTAAAATAAAATATTTTCTAACAATATTTCTTCATAAAAGTTCCGGTTTGTACATTAAAATGTGGTGATCTAAAGATTTAATGTTATGTCATGGTATGATTTTCTTTAAAACTCAAAGATCTGTCAAAATAAAATTATTTATGTTCTTGTTTGATTGTGAAATTGTTTTATTTTACTAAAAGATCTCTTAAAACAATCATACCTGACACTAATAATCTTTGATGTCTTAAAATGGTCCTTATCTGTCATTTTTCAAAATCAAATCAAGCCACGTCTTTCCCCAAAATCTTTTAAATGATTTAAATCAATTGGGATCACAAATCTCAAAAGGTTTGAAATTTTTGATTGGGGTAGAGATCGTGATTTAAATCTCAAATTTGTTTAAATGGAATTGGTTTTAGTCCTTTAAAGGCACTCCTGCCTTCATGTGCCAAACGATTTCTAATACATAATGCACATGTTGAGGGGGAGCATTTATCCAAAAACAAGATGAGTATTTAAACCTTGCCACATTTTCTCCTATGTTTTCTAAACCTTATTAAATCACTTGGGATCCAAAATCTCAAAGGGTTTGATATTTTTGATCGGGGGAGAATTTGTGATTTAATAATGAAATTTAATAAAAGGTGATCGGTTTGATTCAATTGTGCAGGCTGCTCTCTCATATGTGCTAAACGCTTTCGAATCTTGAAGCACATATTGAGGGGGAGCATTTTAAAGGAAAATAAACTATCGAGGTACAAAAGCTTTTATGTTTTAACATAAAGTACCTTGATTGAGTTTTCAAATGGTTTTCTTAATGGTTTTTGTGATCGTGGATGTGTTTCAAAAGAACTCTTTCCTCTATGTGATAAAATGATTTTTCAATTGGTTTTAAGGAAGAATGAACTGTACCAAAAGACCGACCATTTTACTTTATGCATGGAGTTATAAGGATGGTGAGGTTAGGTATTAGTTCCCACGATCCGCCAGAACCGGAGGGATCTACCCAGGGACAATCCACTAGATAGTGTAGAGTCCTTAGGTATATTGAAAAAAGGAGAAAAGTGAGATACGGGAAGAGTGCGGACTGAGACAGAGCTAGTACTGGAATAAACCCAACAAGGTTCTAGTTTTGAAGTCTCGGTAAGCACTGAAGGGGTTGAAGAATGAAAAAGAAATAAATGTGAAAAGGGTGAAAAGAAATAGCCCACCAATAATTCAACCTTAGGGCAGAAACCGGGTTCAATACATATGCTACTGGTGGTTACTAAGGTAACACTGGTATTGAAGACAAGAATTCATGGACCCAGTGACGCACTGCACTAAACCTCCCAAGCTACTCAAGTTCCTCTTAAAAGGGCTTGTTTCATTCTCACGGGGAACCGACATAATCTATCGACTTTCTCTTAGAGATCGTTGATATTGAAAAAGGAGACCCTCTCCCTAGTCTCCGGCATAGGAAACCAAATATGCACGATTGAGTCTAGAGCCAAGAGATCATCCACAATATCTCATTAGGACACAAAATTAATGAAGACTTTCTGTTTCACACAATGTGGAAATTAAGTATATATTGAGAGTCCTACGCATTATCCTTGTGGTATTGCCAGAACATCCGAGTGATATGTTAAATATTCACAATGAAGATGGAAATCCTTCTAGAGCCAACATCAAACAAGCTCTTGGTGGGTGACATGTGAGATCTTCTCGTAAGATCAAGCTTGTCACAACTGGATTGAAACGATGCGGAGATTCAATCATGAATCAACCGTGGTCCAGGAATGGAATTGACGAATACTTTTAGAAAAACCGTTCGATGTGCAAACCTTCTTTTCTCTAGCACGTCGAATGTGTATTCAATTTCAAATTCAAAAAGTATCTCTGATTGAAAAATACTTTTAGAAAAACCGTTCGATGTGCGAATCTCTTCTTTCACTAGCACATCGAATGTGTACTCATTCTCTAATACAAAAAGTATTTTGATTGAAAATTGATCTTTCTCATAAAACTTTCGTCGTATTGCAAAACTCTTTCTTCAAGCAATACACGATTGTTTTTCAAATCAATGTTTCATCAATCAGTGAATCTCAATTTGCTGGTTCACTCACTCCGTGTTGTCTTCTTTGAGACGTTCCGGTTTGAGAACAGCTAGAGCAGCTGCGAAACCTTGTCAAGGAGATTCTTAGGAATCCTACCTGATCACAGGCAGTACTTGTACTGATCAACGGGGAACCGTGGGCCGTGTACCTCAATTCAACGAAAGTGATCAAAGACACTTTCGTGTGTTTTATTGCTAACTGTTGTTTGCAGGTACATTTGGATGGTTGCAGCTGATCAGAATTGAGGAGTCAATCCAAAGCCGCATTCTCACAGCATCCATACTTAATTGAAGAAATCATGACTGGTGCATATCTACATAACCTGGTTCTGATATTTTTATATACTATGCTTCTGCTACGCTGCTGCAAATATCATGAACCAGTAAAGCTTCCGCTACTCTGATGGAAAGATGTCATGATCCAGAAAGTGTGAGCATGTCGGTCCGAAAGTCACAACATCACATGATGGCAACACAATAAAGGGTGATCCAGAGATTTACTGTGGCTGATGATCTCAATGAAAGCTCGAAGATCATCAAAGATGTGGATCTGTTCAAAGACCTCCACTGAAAGTACAAAATAATCGGACTATGAAGAGTCACTACAAAAGCACAAAGAATGCGGACATTGAAGAATTGAAGCCTACGAGCTCAGAACCGAAGACAAATTAGAATGCTAGGATTTGAAATGTAAAACATGGGGTGACCTCCCTTAGGGGGAGATTGTTAGGAATTGGAAATTCCATAGTGAAGTGTCGGTCACCCCAAATATAATTTAGCATAAGTTAGCTCGTAGGCATATCGTTATTTATCAGTTTATTAGTTAGTTATTATTTTAGTTTAGCGTAGTGTAACACTGTGGAGGAAGGACGGGTCTTTACCCACTGTATACCTGATCCACAGGCCGATAGGAGGTCGTGTATTGTGTAACTATAAATACCCCTTCCATCCATGGAAGGGGTGGAGCTTCTCAATCTAACCTTTCATTTTTTGTTCTACAAGTCTCTACCAAGAAACTCCCTCTCTCTACTTTCTCTCTCTAATGGCAAACATGTATTTTGATCATCCAAGACCACCCGAATCATCAACACAATAAATATATCGATCCTACAAGTTCAAAACCAGAATCCTTCGGATACCAGATCCCCAAGTTAATGGTTCCCTTGATGTATCGAAGGATTCTTTTAGCCTCAGAGAGGTGAGTTTCAGTTGGTCGCGACTGATAACGGGAGCAAAGATATACAGCAAAGACAATATCAGGTCTACTGGTTGTTAGATACATAAGAGACCCAATGATACTTCGGTATTTGGTAGGGTCAACCAATTTCCCATGCAAATCAGCGTCCAGTTTCTTGGTATGTGCTATTGGTGTGGCATAGGTGTCACAGTTTTGCATTCCATTTTTGTTTAAAATTTCAAGAGCATATTTGGACTGACTCAAGAAAATACCACGGGGTGATTGATGAACTTGCAGTCCTAGAAAGAACGTAAGTTCACCCATCATAGACATTTCAAAATGTTTTTTCATAAGTTTTGAAAAAGCGTTTGAGTACTTTAGATGTGTTGACCCAAAAATGATGTCATCCACATAAATTTGAACGATTAAAATGTGTGCCCTGTGATAATGTATGAATAGTGTAGGGTCGATCGATCCTTTGACTAAATTATTAGCGATAAGAAAGGATGAAAACTTATCATACCACGCCCGAGGGGCTTGTTTGAGACCGTAGAGAGCCTTGTTCAGTTTGTAGACGTGATTAGGAAACTCTGGATCAACAAATCCTTCTAGCTGACTAACATATACCGTTTCTTTCAGTTTTCCATTTAGAAACGCGGTTTTGACGTCCATTTGAAAGACTGTGATGTTCATGTGAGCCGCGAATGCCAGAAAGATCCGAATAGCCTCAAGTCTAGCAACCGGTGCGAATGATTCCTCGTAATCAATCCCTTCTTCCTGTCTATAACCCTTAGCCACCAGACATGACTTATTTCTGATAACCGTACCTTCAACATCTAACTTGTTTTTCCAAATCCATTTGAGACCAATAACATAGACCCCAGTTGGTTTTTCAGCCAATTCCCATACTTCAAGGCGTTTAAACTGGTTAAGTTTTTCTTGCATGGATTCAATCCAGTTGTCATATGTCATGGCTTTCTTAATATTTTTGGGTTCAGCTTGGCAGACGGTGAGTGCATAAATGCAATGTTCACCGTCAGTCTGAAGGCGTTATCTAGTTACGACTGGTTGATTCGGGTTTCCAATAATGTTCACAAGAGGATGGTCTTTCGTCCAACGATGTGTGGAGGGTTGATGTTGATATACATTCTGCAGATTAGGAGGATTCAAATGGCTTGTGGATGATTCTGCAACATCAGGTGTGGCAGTTTCATTAGCAAACGGATTGAAGAACGCATTTGGATCATAATCTGCAGGTGGGGGTACTTCATTGTTCAGAAGATCATCAGCTGGTTCAGCGTCATTGGATGCAGTTTGTTCGGCTGTTGTGGTAGAATCAATTGGTGGTGCTTCTTCAACAGTTGTTGTTGTTTCAGGTGTATCAGGTATAGGATTATTATCAGGTTGAGCAGCGGAAACAGTTGATACATCTGGAGTACGTTGATCAATATCATCACTAAACAGAGGAGCAAATAGCTGTTCCATTTGTTGACGAGTAAGTTGGAGGCTTGGTTCAGCTGATGATGAGGTTTGGGGGAAGTTTAGACGATTATGTCTGGGTTCCAAGCTGTTATGCTCAGAAGCCATCTCTGTAAGCTCGTCAAAATTTGCATGAATCTTTTCTATAATCTCCCTTGTACGACGATTCCAGATCCGATAACCCTTAGAGTTTGCACAATGTCCAACAAAGACTCCAATGTCAACTTTGGCTTTGAGCTTACCAAAATCATCACGATCATTATTCGGGTAACAAAGGGATCCAAATATATGAAAGTGTTTGAGATTCGGTTTATGGTTGTGGATAAGCTCATAAGGTGTTTTGTTGTGGCGTTTGGTAATCATTGAATGATTCTGAGTGTAGCATACAGTTGACACAGCTTCAGCCCATAAGTAATCTGGAAGTTTTGCATTTATCAACATCATTCTTGCAGCTTCCACTAACGTACGGTTTCGTCTTTCAACAACTCCGTTTTGTTCTGGTGTACGTGTAATGGATGTTTGATGCTCAATTCCCACTTTCTCATAATATGCATGAAGAGTTTAATTCACAAATTTAGTTCCTTTGTCTGTTCTGATTTGTCTAACAATGTTTCGGAGCTGAACTTGAATTTTCGTGAGAAAGGTGATGATCATCTGTGGAGCTTGATCTTTACTTCGAAGAAAATAAACCCAAGTCCATCGTGAGTAGTCATCTACAATTACCAAGATGTAGCGTTTGCCATTAATCGTCTGCACGCGCATCGGGCCACACAAATCCATGTAAAGAAGATGAAGTACATGCTGTGAGCTGTGTTCCACCTTTGAAGGAAAGTGAGCACGAGTGCTTTTCCCGTGTTCAAAAGCTGAGCATAGGTGATCTTTAGAATACCGAAATCTTGGGAGACCTTCAACAAGTTTGTAACGTGCAAGATTGGTTATGGTTTGAAAGTTTAAATGTGAAAGACGACGGTGCCATAGCCAAGATTTTGTAGATGTTGCCTTTGAAAGTAGACAGATAGGAGATGAAGCAATCATGTCTTGCATTGAGATTGTATAAATACTTGATGTGCAGGTACCAGACATAAGATCGTTTTCTTGTAGATCACGAATGAAACAAGTTTTCTCCCGAAAAGCAACTTCCAAATCTTCATCACATAATTGACCAACTGAGAAGAGATTGTAACCGACACCTTCTACATAATAAACCATGCTAATTTTGATGTTACCATTGATGTAATCTCCGTAGCCCATGATAGTTGCGAAGTGATAATTCCCGAACCTGACAGTGCCAATGAACTTTGAAACAAAGTTTGATAATTGTTTGAGATTGCCTGTCATATGTCGGGAACATCCGCTATCAACAATCCAGAGGATGATCTGTATCACCTGCATTACACACAGACGACACAAATGGAATAGAAGTAGATGTGGAACCCGAAGAGTTAGAGGGTTCAGAAGCAGTTATAGTTGAAACACACATGTTTATGATTTTAGGTATCCATTTAAATCAAAGTGTATTATGTAACCATTTCTGCCATCTCCAACTAATCTTAGCTTTGGTCTTAGTAAATGCACTAGGTGATAAGTTCTTCCTAGGAGGTGAAGGGGATTCTATGGGTACAACAATGATTGTAGCCGAAACACTAGAGGGTGGTTTACCTAGCACAGACTTAGAAGCATTATTGGGCCTAGAGGTATTCCGTTTTCTATTATTCCGCTTACGATTCAAGATAGCCTTAGCAACACATTTATTATGACAACCAGAGAACATGCTTTTATGACAACCAACACAAGAAGCTTCAAACATAACATTTAGAGTACTTAAAGATTCAGCATTCGTTACATCACTTTGTTGATTACATTTGTCAGACGCAATATCTAAAGTGGGTGCAACTTGAGTTTTATTCAAAGTCCTAAGGTGTTCTTCTACTTCAGAGATCTTTATTGTTCTTTTCTTACGTCGCAACTTCCTATTCTTCCTTGTATTGCTCCTAGGTTGTGAAGTGCATGCGTTGGGAAAAGAGGCAACTATTCCTGTTTCAGTAGAGGGAAGCACATTAGTTTTTTGTGGTTTGTCATTAGATGTTCTAGAGTTAATTTGAATCTGTCTAGGTGCAGTTACTGCTGTGTTAATATTCCTATCTTGCTTAAGTTTTACCAACTCTGCTTTTATATCATGGATAGTGTGTAACAAATCTAGATTTTCAGAACGAGTGAGTCCATCTCGTCGTAAAACATATTTGGTGTATGCAAGATGATCATCAACATCTTTTAACGCTTGAGCACGAGTCTTTTTGAGTAAATCAAATATGACACCATATTCCTTTTTAACTTTTGAAATTTCTTGTTCATATTTTGAAATTTGACACTTCAAAGACACGTTTTCATCATCAAGTTGCTCAAGTTTTGGATTAAGAGTTTTTGTATGCAACTGATTGATTTTGTTTTGCAAAGTGAGTTCTCGATTTTGACAATCTTTTTGACACCATTGAAGACGACGTTTTGCATTTAAAAGCTCGTTTAACAATCGCTCATTTTCAACTTTTAAAGAATTGATTTGTGACACAGTATCAGTATTCTCAACATTTTCAACAGAATCATCAGAGATATAATCAAATGCATATGCAACAGAATGTAATAGCACAACATTTATGGTATTAGCACAGATAACATCTTCCAAGAGTCGATCAACATCTTTTCGTAACATTTTCTTTTTACGTTTGGTATTAGAAATCGATGTTTCTGTTTGCTCGAAAACTCTTTTCATAAGTCCAAGCTCCTTGTGAAAATCCCTTTCACAATATATTGCACACATTTTCAAATTCCGGACATTAGGTAAAATTCTTTTCTGAAAAATATCTCTTTGTTCTCTCACATGAGGCGATTGAAAATGTTCAACTTTTATTTCAGAATTGATTTCTATTTCACGTTCCAAAAGTTTGATGTCCGAAAGGAATGTTTCAAAATATTTGAGAATTTGACAACGTTCGGGTACTATTTTTACGTCACTGAGTGAAGGTAAAGGACCATTAATTTGTGCAGAATTGGGTTGGGGACCAACATTAGAAGACTCAAAAATAGGCGTGATAACCCAAGGTGTGTTAGAATTATCTTGTTGTGCGACGAAAGTGATGGCTTTTGAATAGTTAAATGGTTTGTTATAAACAACATTTTCTAATTTTGATCGATTCTCGTCTTCTGCATCTAATTCCTCCATACGATTATATTCAATAACACTCATTATGGAATCATCAATTCTATGTTCTGCACTATAGACTTGCGGATTTGGTTTGAATGCTCTATTTGAAAACTTTGGTTTGTAATCAGCAAGATTCGGTTCATATCCATTTGGATTTGGTTTAAAAGTAAACTTTTGAATAGTTGTGATTGACTCACCATGTTTATAAACAACATTTCGAAATTCTTTGATTTTGTTTTGTAAGTCGACAATTTCTTCAAGATAGTCATCTATTCGTTTCTTTGAATGCTTTTTGTACTCACAGAACTGTTTTTGACAATTTAACAACTCAGACTTGGCTTTTTGAGTTTCCAAAGTGAGAGTGTTAAGTTGTTGTTTATGATCATATTTCAGTTGTTCTATTTGAGACAACAAAGCATTCTTAGATGCAACTAGATCACATATCTGTTTTTCCAAAGATTTTTCGTTTTGGTAAGATTTAGCAAAAGCGACTTCAAAACCTTTTTCACGTTTTTCTTGTGTTTGAAAAATGTTGAGTTGAAATTTTAAGCATTCATTATCCTTAGTCAGCAGAGCAATTTTGTCCTTTAGTTGCTTATTGATGTCAAGGCATTTTTCCATTCGAGATTTTTGGTCATTAAGTAAGGTCATGAGCTCAATATCTGGATTAGACAAAGGTTCAGCTTGTTCAACGTGAGTCTCAACATGATCATTATTTAGATCCTCAAATATAACCACGGAGTCAACTTGATTATCAGTATTAATCATAAGGTCATCTGGATCGTCAAATATGACTATGGGATCTATTTGATGATCATCAGAATGAGATGTAGACGGCTCATGTTGAACATTCTGATCCTCGTCGGATGCAGATGTTGGCGGAGATATCAGATCAGTAATGAATATAGTTTGGTCCGATACCTGAGACAAGCCGGCAGTGTCATACACTGGGCCTGTATCACTCATGTGGAGTTCTTGCATGTTTGCCATCAACATAACTGCTGCATTAGCCTGCATGTCCTCCATATCATCATCAGAATCTGCATTTGCCATGAAGCTCTGTTCCTTGTTGGTAAGAGTGCCACCAGCTTCATCCTTAAGAGCCAAGAGTAAAGCCTCTTTGTGATAAGCGCTGCCTCTTGTCCTCGGCTTTGGGCATGCATTAGCCAGATGACCCTTTTCATTAAAGTTATAACAACGAAGACCATTAATCCCAGTCTGAGCATTTCCCTGATCAACCACTTGAGCTCGTTGTTGTGGAGCACCCATGTTATTCCTTCCAATACCATTAAACCCTTGACCACTGCCCATCTGACGAACATTACCACGATTCTGAACTTCAACACGTCCATTGTTAACAACAGCATGATTACTTGTGTTTGATGAGGTACGAATGCGATTGTTAGATTTGTTTGAATATCGGCCGAAGGCTCTAGCAATCATGACAAACCCTTGTTGCATTGCATCAAAAGCTTCTGTATCCTCATTAGATTCATTGTAAAGTGCTTGATCATTGTTGTTGTTGTATGGAACCAATTGAGTTTCTTAAGATTGGTGCTGTGACGGATCATATGGTGTAATTGTTGCAGTTGGTTGCGGAGGATTTGTGAAGACAGTTTGTAAAGTAGGGAATTAAGGATAACACGTTTGAGCCCACAAAGCTAGAGTTCGATTATCCGGAAGTGAAGGCGAAACAGGGATTCTACGGATAACCCTTTCTTTGTCAACTTCCTTTTGGTGGGGCTTCAAATAGTCGTACAGCAATCCGTATGTAGCATGATGAAGATTCTTCGCTTGACGGATGAAAATGACATTCTTTTCCCAATCAGGACCAAGACTACTCAGGAACTTAGTGTTGACTGCAATTCTTGGCATGATGATGTTATGTTTTTCCAAGTCATTGATGATGTCTGAGAATCGATGATGATATGACTCTAATGTCTCCCCTGGTTCAATCATGAAGTGTTCATATGCTAAGTAGATTTTGGATTCCATGTCTTCTTGATTGAGTTATGTGCCTTCCATGAGAAGATGAATATGCTCCCACATTGCTTTAGCAGTCTTCTGAGCATCCACACTACAAAGTATCGGATTGGGTAACCCCAAAAGGATATATTGCATTGCAAGTTCATCGGCTTCCATGTGTAGAAGTTGATCAGTAGTGAGTTCATTAAGACTGACAACGTTGGTGACATCACCTCTTGGTGGATTAGCATTCGGATCTCCGGGTACAGTGAACGTAGGCATTTGAAAAGGACCTTCAAGGATGACTTTCTTCAGGAACTTTCCATGTGGCTTCTTTAGATCACAAAACCTAAAGAACCTTATCACCCATTGATCGTAGTTTCCGGGAGTGAGCATTGGAGGTCTATCAAGTGATCCAGCCTCATGAATGGATTGTTGGCTACTTAAAGCTTCACCCATCTTTGCAAACCAAGACGATTCCTTCATAGCAAACTTGGATGGATGCTGATTTTGAAAGTTTGTGTAAGGTTGTACTTGAAGACTAGGTGGTGGTTGAATCATTTGTGGTTAAATTGCTCCTTGAGGAAATTGTTTTTGAAGTTGTTGTTGTTGTTGATAGAATTGTTGTTGTTGATGTTGTTGTTGTTGTTTTTGTTGTTGAGGATACATATGAGGAAAGTAGCTAGAGTATGGTAGTTGAGACATCTTGAAACTTGTGTTGATGATGGATCTTTGTAGTCGAATGAAACTTAGTTGATGAAGTATCCTTATGCGTAGAAAACCAGCTTAGGCGTAGAGAAAACCTTATGCGTAAAACCAATCCTTATGCGTAAAAAATGAAGTTACGCGTAGTGATAGCTTAAGCGTAAACTTGAGGAAAACTTAGCTTATGCGTAAACAAAGGCTTAGAAGTAGAATTCTTATGCGTAAGATTAGCTTATGCGAAAGACTGTGCTAAGGCGTAAGAAATTGCTAAGGCAGAGAGAATGCTACGCGTAAGAGCTTTGCTTAGGCGTAAAACTAGGGTTTTGCCCAAAAATCCTTTACACTTATCCCAGTGTAAAAGATATCCAAAGTCGAAGTGTTTTCAGGCTTATCCAAACAAGAAAACACTGAGTAAACCAATAGCACTGAAGATCAAACCTTTTGGAGCTTACGCGTAAACTTAGGGTTTTGCTATGCGTAGAAACTACCAAAACTGATTATTCTGGCCACAAGTGTTTCTAAACCAGATTTTTATGATGAAAAAGCTTCAATATCACCAAAATAACACAAAAGTGTGAAACTTGATGATTCAACACTTGTTTTCACCTTACGCGTAGGAATGACCACACGATTAAAACCAAGCTCAAAAATAATGAAATACACGTACAGTTTCAAACTTTTTGCCAAAAACTTAAACTTTATCACCAAATAACCTTTAAAGTACAAGAATCTTGAGTTTTAAAGTGTAAAAAATAAAGTTTTTAAGCGTATGAAAGTTGTAACACGAGAAACCCACGCGTATACTAAAAACTTCAAACACAAAATCGTTTCACCCAACTATTTGGCGAATGATACCACTGTTAGGTTCCCATTTATGTAACACAAGCATCAATATAAGAAGTAGAGATGAAGAAGTGATCGGTTGCACAAGTTAACACACACACAAATGAATAAAGAAAAGTTATGCGTAGGAAATGTGATAAAATGAACAACCAACCCCCAAATGGGAGTTTACAACATTATTTATAGGGAAAGAACTATGGCAACATGCAAGTTCCCTTCCTTTCCTTATTGGGCTTGGGTTAAGGCTTATAGGCTTTCTACATAAGCCTTGCCTTAATTATAAACATAAAAGCCTAATTAAGCACACTATTACATATTGATTACAAACACTTGAAATATAATTTAGGAGTGATTCCAACAAATATATTAGACACGGAACGGACATAAAGTATTCAATAAACCAAAAACTAATAATTACGCGAATGATAACGAAACATAAATTTTATAAATATTGTAATTTCAAACTTGGTTTATTTAAAGTCATGATGACTTGGGAACATTGTATAAATGGAAGCGTCATGCTGAAATTTATAAAAACATTCTAAACTTATATTTTTAAATTCAAACCTCTTTTATTGTTATAAAACCCGACAAGAATCTAAACAAGTGTTCTTTTTAAGTGGTAAAACTTTTATTGTTTGAATTGCAAATTCAAAGTTATCATTGCTTATAAAACATGTTTGTTTTATACAAGCTATTTGGGATTATGAGTAAACACCAAAACTTACAAATTAACTTACTTTCTTAGCGTAGTTATGTGTCGTTACTTCCTCGATTTCTTTATGGTCACTGTCTTCTTGACGTGAGTCTTCGTCAATACTTCTTGACTATTCCTCATAATATTTGGGATATATATTATGCTTTGGTGGAGTTACGTTTGGCGTGAGTTAATTTTGGATGCATATATTATACTTTAGCATGAGTTGCATGTCAAGTCTATGTTTTCTCGCCACCACACAAAATGTCGATACTAAACTTTTGTGATATAAAAAATGGACTTTTAAAATTATTGATACGAGTATTCCACCAAAACTAAGACACGTTGTCTTTTGAAAAAGTTATTTCCTTTGAGAGACGTATTCTAAGATAGTCGTATGCGTATTAGGTTGTGCCGATCCCTTACCGTTGTGCATGTACTTCTTGATTACCGTTGTGCCTTGCTTGTTGATACCGTTACACTTTGCTCCTAGATGCAAGTTGTGACTCTTGCGTTATTTCATACTGAGGTGAGTTCATTGCTCCTACTTTTACTTACTTTTAAACTATTTTTGGGGAGAATACATGTTCATTTTTACTAAATGCAATGTTTGCTTGATTTGAATAAGCGATCATTACTTGGTTTGATGAAATGCGTGATTTGGTTTGAATACATTTTTATGTGGACACAAGTGCTTGAAAACTATTTGATTGGACCTGGAAATGTTTTTTTGAGGCTATTACGAGCTAGGTTAAGGTTAGAATCCCAACTGCCCTTTGTGAATTGTTAATTCCTGGCTCAGGAATGCGCTAGTGTTATGGATAGATCTATCGGATGTTATGTGTGTTTACAGAAAGGCACGGCCCGTGCTGTCGAGCGTTGGTTTCATAACTTAGCCTACGTAATAGATAAGCTTGTGTGATATTCTATTCGTTGTAGGGTCCAAGTTGTTGTTTATGAGCTATTTTGCGGATAAATGTTTTGATACTGTAAGTTAAGCAGGCTATGCCTTGGTTAAATTTGACTTATTCGTGAGAAATGATTTGGACTTGAAAACCTTGTGATCTACATTACTATTTTACGAAAGGTAAACTTTGTTTTCACGACCTTGTGGAGGACAAAATAGTCGCAAAGCTCTCTTTTGGAACTCGAAGTATTTTGCAAAAACCTATGTACTCACCAACCTCGTGTTGACACTTATAGCATGTATTTCCAGGTATTAAGGCGATACATTACTCTTGGGAGGCGCTTGGCAATGGCATGACATGGTCATAGAAGACTCTGGTATTTGTATTTGGGACACTTTATTATAATGGGCATGTATTTCTGCATTATTTTTTATTAATGTAAACTTTATACTTTTTATAATGAAGTTTCTTAATATAAAACCATTGTTCTATATTTTGTATTTTGATACCAATTTAGTAGCATCCGCGACAAAATTTTCCGATGCGACCCATTTTTCAGGGTATTACAACTCTAACCAATTGAGGAGCATTGATAAGTTATTACTTCACCACTAACAACATAGTGTTTCAAAATGAACTTTTTGGCTATTTCATTTATCATTCACATTATGATAAGGAAATAAGGAAAGCTAAGTTGAAATCTAAGCATGTCCCCTTTCATTTCCTTACCCGATTGCATATTTACATCCTCAAGGTGTATATTGCTACTACCACTCACACTTAACCGTAAGTGTGGGGAAGGACACCCTTTTACTTAGTAAATAAGAGTAAAGTCAAGCTCGTGACTCACAAAAAATAAAAATAAAATAAAATAAAATAAAATAAAAACGATTTATGGAAGGCAACCCATGTATATTTTCTTCATATGAATTTACGCTTGGGTTTTGTTTGTATAATCATTGATTTCAGGTTGAATTTGATGAGGATAATCATAGTTGATCCTTGAAAGAAGATTTGATCGGTTGTCTTTAATAATCAACAACTCCAGTGTATTAATTTGTTTTTTTTTGGTTTTAGACAAACTTTCTTTTGTTATTTTGTTTAAGAACAACTCTATATGCTAAATTTCATTCATCAAGTCATCTTGGAAAAGGTAAAAAAAAGCCATTAATCATCGAGATGCGGCAAGTCTTCACGTGCTACGTGCTCCGTGAGATCATATCGAAGACGGTCATGGAGAAATTCGTCTAGTAACTCCGCTACCACACTGTCGTCGAACACTGGCTGGACCGGCTGATCCATTATATGAACCGGTGAGAATGCCCTCCCCTCGCTTTTTATAACCATATTGTGCAAAATAACACACGCATGAACCTGATTGGCAATCTTCGCTTTGGTCATAGCTCTGAGTGGTCGATCAAGAATTTTCCATTTTCCTTTGAGAGCACCAAAAGCTCGCTCGACATCCTTTCTCGCTCCCTCTTGTAACTTCGTAAATCTCTTTTCCTTTGGGTCGTTTGGATACGGGTATGCTTTAACAAGTGTGGACCACTTAGGATAGATTCCATCTGCTAAATAGTAGCCGCGTTTGTAAAAGCGTCCATTCACGTGGAATGAACTACTCATCGCCGTTCCATTTCGAGTTGTAAGATACAAGTCAGACTGATTCAATACGTTGATATCGTTGTTTGACCCCGGTGGACCAAAAAAAGCATGCCAAATCCACATATCTTGTGACGCGGTGACTTCAAGCATAATAGTGGGAACACCATAGTCACCTCTCGTATATTGCCCTCTCAAATGTCTAGGACAATTTTTCCATCTGACGTGTGTACAGTCGAGGCTACCAAGCATCCCAGGGAGGTGATGCTTCGCTTCATGGGCCTGGAAAATGCGAGCAAGGTCGTGTGCTGTCGGCCTACGTAGGTACTCCCGACCGTACAACTCAATGATGGCCTCACAAAAATGATCAAGACTTTCACGTGACGTTCTTTGAGACATGCATAAATATTCGTCATACTCATCGGGCGGATTGCCGGTTGCGAGTTGCCTAACAGCCGATGTGATTTTTTGTTTCGCCGTGAAACTTTTTTGAAATCGCGCGTCATAGCCTTCTTGAAAATATGGGTATCTCGCTTCAATGTCACCCACTATTTGCAAAAAAGGCTTTTCTCCATTCGAAATTTTTTTTAAAGTAATTGTCGTTGTACTTTGGTGTTTCAACGAACCAATCATTCTCTAAAGTTTCAAGACCTATATCCCGATGACGATTTACGCTAGTTCGGCTAGAGCTTGCCGTGTCTTCATAATACTGAGCCGCTAATTGAAGCATATTTTGCAACGAGCTACCCGTGGATAGCTCGTCAGACGAAGAAGGAACAACGTAATCGGAAGAATCGGTAGACTTTTTTTGGAGAGATTATTTAGTGTGTGTTTTTTTTTAAATGTAAAAGGGTAATTATTTTTTTTGAAATGTAAAAGGGTGTTAAATAGGAAGAGATTTTTTTTTTTTTTTTTATTTGGCCTACTAGCCGTTTGAATCTCCTCACAAAACGCTCCAACGTATACATTTTGCAACGGTCGAATTCGGCTTCCCAGCTCGAATTTGGAGCTCGATTGTGATACCCGCACTACACGGAATGGTGTAGCCGAGCGGGTTCACGAGCTCGCCCATCAACCCGAGCTCCACTCCGTCACCTCTAAAGAGTATAAATTGTAACTAGCTCGTCTATTAGGCTTGAAAATTTAAAGTCATACGTAAAACCTCTTTAAATTAATAAATTATTAATTTATCGATATAATAATATGTCGCTAAATTAATAAAATGTACCGTTTCCAACACTATTAATTTATTGTAATTTGTTCTCCACAAAACTGGCTCAATCACTAGCGCAAGAGGAGGGGGTCGTACCGGCTCGACACTGGCAGCGCCAGTTTGCTTGCCACCTCGGACTGGTGTGCATCTTGCGCCACCATACCCATCTCTTTTATAAAAAACTTATAAGGTTACAACAGTTAACTGCACTAAATCTAACATAGTCAATTGGCTTTTCGTAAAAGAAAAAGTTTGTGCATATGTTTGTTGTAGCATCAAAACTAAAGATGGAACCACTCATAGTAATTAAGTGATTACGAAATTAAAGACAACAAAAGCTATATTATTCTACCAAACGACTAAAATCACAACATCATATAAAATCACAACAGTGGAGGACCTCACATTTAACATTAAACACGAAAATTACAGCCCAATACAAAATCAACATCCAGTGACCCACAAAATCAAGAACATTAATATAAAACGAGCATATCAAAAGCAAAGGTTACCAACGTCTCCAACGTATCCTGTAATATAAATTATCCCAGATTTCACATATCGGATTGAGAAAGCAGACTTCATAAACCGAATACATATAGATAGCAGTGTAGTATGTTAAGATGATAGTGGCGACAATGCAACCAATGCACAAGTGGACGATGAAAAACGCTATGGAAAAGTCTACAATCGCGTAAAGGCAAGGGAGTATATGAGTGTAAAAACCATGGAACAGGTATGTGACGATGCCAATGGCGGCCATGGTGAGATCCATTTGGGTACTAGTAGGCCTTGAGAATATAGACAGAGGTGGTGTTTTGAATTGTTAGCTATGGTGGTCGAAGATAGATAAATATATTCAAACTAAAGTGGTTCCTTGCATTTATTTGAAGTATATCGGAAGTATTTGTATTTCAATTTCATTCAAAAATCATATTTTCTAACTCAAATGGGGCCATATGAAGTAATTTACAATTTCATGAATTGCCAAAATAAAAAAAATTAGAATGATTCCAAAAAATGAAGAATTTTAATTTACTTGAATATTGTGTTTTTATTAACTTTTAAATAGAATATTTACGAAATTGTTTTTATAAACTTTTTTTATAAATTTTTTATAAACCTTTTTTATAATTTTTTTTATAAACTTTTAAATAGAATATTTATGAAATTTATATTAAAAAAATAAAAAAATATTTATAAATTTCTGTCAACTAAACATGCGAAGTTATTATAAAATCCGGAATTTTAAATTCTCAAAAATTTAAATTTTTTAAAATTTATCCAGAATTACAAATTACCCCAACCAAACGCCCCATTAAAGTTCCGCTATATATGAATTTGAACCATATGCTAAAGCTAGATTTATATTTTCAAAGGTTGGCTGTGATCGATGATAAATACAGAGTGAATAGTGTACATTAATTATAGTCAATGGCATTTGTTGGGATAGGATAATCATGTTTGTAGTCGTGTAGGTGAGTTGGTCATTTCAAATACGGAGTAAGGTGGTGTTTGTTTTTTAAGAGGCTCTGAATCTGAATCTGAATCGCACATCTGAATCTGAATCTGAAGAGTAAATGTTTGAATCTGACCGCATCTGAACGGGAAAAAAAAACTCATGTTTGAACCGCACATTTGCTTGCTCGTGCTAATTTTTTTTTTGGTCTTTTTTTGTGTCAGCAAGAGGCATTCAGGCACCCCTCTCAAGTCTAGACCATTAAGATCTTACTGCCTCTGAACGCGTCTGAACGGGAAAAAAAAACAAACGGTCTGAACGACCAAAATGTCTGACCGCGTCTGAACGGTTCAGATTAAGAGGCTGTTAAGAGCCTCTTAACGAAAAACAAACACCACCTAAGTAATTTAATTTTCTCTTAAGTGATAGGGCTCTATAAAAGTAAGAGTAAATTACATAAATCGTCCATATATGGTTAGGCCAAAATTACAGGTTTTGTCCTTAACTTACTTATCGTTTTTGTGATTGTCTATTTTGCATTGACCCGTTTTTTGACCAGACATACATTAGTTTTGGTCATTAAGTCTTGGCATGTGCAGGGCATGTGAGCAGAAGCGGAGCCAATAAGGTGGCAGGCGGGTGTTAGACCTCCCCCAACTGGTCCAACTATCAGGTCCAGAAACAACTTGAATCACTTTCTAAAAAGTTGATTTGTTAAAGTAGATAATATTCTTCCATTTAGAACTTATATTATAGGATCTTTTGTCATTCATTCGTCTTTTGTTATATCAGACATTCTATGACGTTCAAATGCAAAAGTTGTTACGATTTGGGAAGAAAAAACGATCCGGCCCCTCATAACTTGAATTCCTTGCTCTGCCCTTGCATGTAAGGGAATTTTAGTCTTCTTGACTTCATACTAAACCTCAAGGACAGTTCATTTAAAATTTTCGCATAAAGTCTCAATAGGTCATACAACATTATCATTTGAGGCTTTGAGTGTACACTTGTGTGATTTCGAGCAAAAAGATTCTTTTAATTTTTTTGCTAACAGAAACGTATATAGGAGAGGAAAACAAAATCCAATTCATATTGTGGGGCATATATGGGATTCATCAAAATTTTCGATTTTAAAAATAAGGAATCACGAATTTGGTCTAGAGTTAAAACCGAACCCGAACCTAGCTATTGTAATCGGTCGGTTCAGTTAGGCATGGGATCATTATGGTTTGAGTCTTTGAGATCGTTATATGATTTTGTTATATATGTTCATCCCTAAAATATGCAGATGAGACGATAGTTAGACCACTAAGAATACAAGTGTGTAAAGCCATCTCCATTTCATTGAATTTTACTAATGGTCATTGTTATATAATGAAAAAAGTTATTGCAAAGATTTTCTCAGTTTATAAATAAATATCCCTAGAGTATTTATTTCAAGTATCTTTTATAAGAGGATTTAGAGTATTCATCACTCACCAATAATATCATTCCACCTAATCTCATACCTCTCATACCTCATCATAGTTTTCTAGTGGCAACCATGATTTCATACCTCACTTAATTTTATACCTCAAATATCCTAAACACAAACACATGCTACTTCTCATACCGAATCGGCATCACACCCCGAATCTCATACCACACCGATTCATACTGCACGAGTGACAATGGTGTGCCCGTGCGATTTGAATCTATTACGAAAGCAAACCGAAAGTGATGCCATCACCCTTAAAATTAGTCGGTTCATTTCGAGTTTTCATAAACTAGTTTTCTAATATATATCTATATTATTTATATAACATTACTCTTAAATTTTCACATGTGCTCATACGTGGAATGATATATAAATTAATTAAGGACCACATATATATATCTTCGCCACTCGATCAATCTATCTTCCAGGATATAGAAGCCTTTGATATTACAACTCGCCAATTGGCTTTCATGCACTGACCATCCCTCGAATAATCGTCTTGGAAACCAGCAACCTGCCACTTTCTGGGAAAGCTACCACTCTTGTCAAGATTAATTACGGGATACACTATTGGAACCCTCCCTAAGGAGTCACATCCATAGGGAATATTCCCTTTGTCCTCTCATTTTTTCAGTACAACGCAGTTTTTTGTCAGTTTCTGTTCCGTATTTCTGACAGTTTTAAGCGTTTGGCTTATTAAACTTTATATTTACAGTTCCGCATTTTCAGGTTTATAGCTTTTTGACAAAAAAAAAAAAAAAAAAAAAAAAAAAAAAACAACTAGGGAGAATCCCAATAAAAAACTATGTACCGTTCTAATAACCCACCCCTTAATTACTGATGTTCATTCCAGATTATTTACGGTAAATAATATAATACAAATTATAATATGTATATTTAAAACCTATTTAAAAGTTAAAATTGGGTTTTTTTTATACTTTTCTTTCACTTAGAGCATCCATAATTTATTTTCATAAAAATGTGTGAATTGACGGAAATATTTTGATCTTAAATGTGTTTTAGCACCAACCATTATACACCTCACAAATAATAGCTCTGATAACTCTCATAACCTACTGGAGCACCAACTAAAATGAGCAAGAGCCAAGCTTCGAACCCTTCACTTTTTATCCACAAAATACTCCAATAAGCATATGAATTTTTAAAAATTGAGTACCAATTGAACGAAAGCCCTTTAGTCATCTACAATTCATTTACTTATAACTTTTATTTTGCCAAATCATTTACCTATTATTTTTTGGGTAAAGGGTTTCGATACCCTGAATAGAATAACTAAAATAATAATGTTTGATACATAAGAAAGTGAAGATAAAACCACTTTATCCCGGTTGCAAAGCGCAAACATCAACATTGATCCGAACATACTCGAATCACAAGAACCAAACACTAAAGAAATAATTAACTTGGCTTAAGGGAAAAAAATACACGATAATGAACAGCAAAGTGAAAGGCTAAATAAACAACTACGTCATCTCCGACGAAATATGCCAATGTGCTAAGGTCTTCACCACGTTAGATGTTTTCTTCAAATGCAATGTAGCTATCTTCAAACGAGAACCACTTCGATAATAGTATCACTTATCAATTCTTCATTTCTTGTGTCCTTCGAGTACAACAACAACATACCCAATCCCGCCTAGGCAGGGTATGGGGAAGGTAAAATGTAGACAGATCCTACCCCTACACCAGGGTAAACCCGTGGGTAGAGAGACTACTTTCAACGAGACTTCCGGCAGGTGTATGTGTGCGTGTGGGAAAGGATTGGAAAGAGCATGGTACAAAACAAAAAGCTAAAAGCAGTCAAAAAGAAAGCAAGCGAAACAGGCAACAGAGCAAAAAGGAAAAGGAAGAAGCAAAGAGCAACAAAAAACAAAGAGCCAAGGCACATAAAAGCAGACCAACTAAAGGGGGCAACACAAAGCAAAGCAAAGCAACATACGAAGCCTAGGGCAAAGACAAAAAACACGAAGCACCAAAAACCAAAAGCAGGGAGCAAGGCAAGGCAAGCAAACCTAAGGGAGCAACAACAAAGCAAAGCAAACCACGCACGGGGCCTAAAACTACGGCAAAGCAGAAGAAAGACCACAAAACCCAAAAACGCAAAAGAGACTCCTAAAAGCCAAACACCCAAAACCAACCCAATTAATACGGTTATTCCGTTCTTGCCACACCATGCCCAATTAAAACACAAACTTAACAACAAAACTTAATTTTAAAAAAAAAGAAAAAAATGAAAATGACGCTAAGCCAGTTGACTCACTTTGCAAATTGCAAAAGGGAAGGGTGGTGTGATAACAAAGAAATGACATGCCATTTGGGTTGTCACATAAGAAATGGCGAGCTATTTGAGTACGTAAATTTTTTATATTATATAAATGATCTATACTCGAAAGAATTCTTATTTCCGGTATCGTATATAAACGTTTATATAATTTTCTTGGTTGGGAGTCGTTCCTATCAACACCCGCCAATCGCCATCCATGCAAAATACCCGCCTTCAAAGTAAATTTTTTGGAAACTACCAACGACTTCCTAGAAAATGTGATACTTTTATCTTTTCAAAACATAGAAATGACATTTCCTAATAGAAGTTATTTACCGAAACATAATTTCAAAATCTTTTCCAACATATAAAAAATGAAATAAGCTATATATGAAATTACAATGGTTACTCAGCAAATTAATTAATTAGAGCATGATATATAATGGTTTTGGGAAAGAGCTAAAGAAGTGAATCATGTCCATGTCGTTATGAAACGGAAGTAAAACTACTTCCTCCAAATGTGTTAGCATCAAATGAGAATTAGAAACTACGAAAAGAAATAAAAAACACACATTTCATATTCATTTACATTTTAATTGTAATACTTCTCACAATTTTTATTTTTATTTTGAATCTTAGTAGATCTCTTCTCATCTTATAAATACCATTTATGAATTATGTAGTCGTTAATTCAAAAGCTACAAAAGCTTGCAGGACAATTATTTTTTTTTTTTCGAAAATAAAACTTATTTATTTTTATCTTTCATTTATACTAGTAATATGTGAGCATTCCCAAAGCACACTTTTCATCTCTATATATTAAAGGGAATTGATACTCACACCACTTTTTTTGATACATGCACCACATTCTGTGCATTACAGTTTGTACCGTACAATACTGTAATGCGTAGAATGTGGTGCATGCATAAAAAAAAGTTGTGTGAGTATCAACTCCCTATATTAAAGGATACAAACAATCTTGCAGCTAGGCTATGGTAGGCTTGGGAAGATATCATATATGAACATGAGATAAGATCCATGCAAAACCAATGTTATCTAAAGAACAAATGAGAAGATCTCAACCATCCAATCTTCTTTCATCCAATGGTCCACATTCCATCTAAAAATAACAAGGAGGGGCATATTAGTAAAATCACATGTTACAATAAAAGGAAAAAAAAACCCCAAATCCTCTCATTTAACGTGGACCACTTTCTCTCTCATCAAAAAAACCCAAATCCAGATCTTATCTCCATCCTCTCGCCGGATTCATTGAAACCACGCCATAATTCATTGAAACAACGACGGAATAATGAAACCACCACCGGATTGATTGAAGCCGCCTCCTGATTCATTGAAACCACCATCAAACCGTACGAATCAAACCACCATTGAACCACCACCGCCGCCGCCGGATTCATTGAATCAAACCGGAATAATAGAAACCACCGCCGGATTCATTGAAGCCGCCGGAATCAAACCGCCGAAATCAAATCTGTTAAAACCGTCACCATCACATCAAAACGTACGAATCACAATTGAACCACCACCGATTAACCGGGAAATAATGCCGCCAGTAGACGAAACTGATTTAATTGAAGTTCCAGTGGATGAAAGTCAAGATAAAGATGATGCTGTCAATGAAACAACTGGTAAATTCCTTGATTCAATTCTTGTTGTAAAAATGCCAAATCCCATGGGATTCCAGTGTTTACATGTTTTTAGATTCAAATGTTGTTGTAAAAATGCCAAATCCCATGGGATTCCAGATTCAAATGTTGTTGTAAAAATGCCAAATCCCATGGGATTCCAGTGTTTACAGGTTTTTAGATTCAAATGTTGTTGTAAAAATGCCAAATCCCATGGGATTCCAGTGTTTACATGTTTTTAGATTCAAAAGTTGTTGTAAAAATGCCAAATCCCATGGGATTCCAGGGTTTACATGTTTTTAGATTCAAATGTTGTTGTAAAAATGCCAAATCCCATGGGATTCCAGGGTTTACATGTTTTTAGATTCAAATGTTGTTGTAAAAATGCCAAATCCCATGGGATTCCAGTGTTTACATGTTTTTAGATTCAAAAGTTGTTGTAAAAATGCCAAATACCATGGGATTCCAGGGTTTACATGTTTTTAGATTCAAAAGTTGTTGTAAAAATGCAAAATCCCATGGGATTCCAGTGGTTTATATGTTTTTAGATTCAAAAGTTGGTGTAAAAATGCAAAATCCCATGGGATTCCAGTGGTTTATATGTTTTTAGATTCAATTGTTGTTGGAAAAATGCAAAATCCCATGGGATTCTAGTGGTTTACATGTGATTAAATTCAATTCTTTTTTAAAAAAGCAAATCCCATGGGATTCAAGTGATTTATATGTGAATCTTATGTGAATCCCATGGGATTTATATGTGAATCCCATGGGATTCAGCAAGAAAATATAAATCCCATGGGATTCACATTTTTTTAAAATCTTAATCCCTTAATATTTTTCTTTTTATATGCAGATTCTATGAGATCACCAAAACCAACTTTATATGAACACACCGAGACACCGGGTGGATCGATATATTGGGAGCCTCATGTGGAAGGAATTGTTGTACCAGAAGAGGGGAAATACTATGATACTATAGAGGAAGTTATAGATATGTATAGTACCTATGCTGAAGCGGGAGGGTTTCAAATTAAAAAAGCAGGACAACGATTAACAAAATCTGGAATTGTACAAGCCAAGTACATCATGTGTAACAAAGAAGGAGCTCCGAGACATATTAATGTAGACACTTCGGATCCTAAGCACAGCGAGAAACAAAAAAGAAATACAACTCTACATGTAACAGGTTGTCAAGCTCGTATAAGGTTAGAATTGGATATCGTTTCTGGAAAATACAAGCTAATTAAGTTTATTGCAAAACACAATCATATGCTTATACCAAAAGAGTATAAACATTTTACAAAAAAGCAAAGAAAAATGACCGAAGCAGAAAAAATGTTTGTTGTTAAAGCAGCAACAAACAAAATAGGTGCAACACGGGCTCACAACTTGTTAACGAGTATGAAAGGTGGATATGAATATGTACATGGGACATCTTCTGATTTTAAGAATCATCAGCGGGATATTAATATTTTCATAGGCGAAAGTGACGCACAAATGCTTATAAATAAAATGGAAAACAGAAAGTTGTATGTGCCAAACTTTACATTTCAGTATAAGGTAGAAGAAAGTGAGTTAGTCGCAATGTTTTGGGCTGATGAAGTTGCAAAATGCAATTTTAAGGAGTTTGGAGACATAGTATCTTTTGATGCAACATAGTATCTTTTGATGCACATAAGATTCTGTTATAAATCCCATGGGATTTATATGTGAATCCCATGAGATTATACAAGGGATCACATGGTAATCTGTATGGATCACAAGGGATCCTAGAGAATCCCATGGGATTCTCTGTGAATCCCATGGATTGTTTTTAAATCACATAAAGATACTTGGCAAGTAAAATTATTAAAAGACATGGATCATAGAGAATCCCATGGGATTCAGTAATCACATTTGATTCTGTCACTAAAACTTATGTTATTTTTAGATACAACATGGTGTTTGTACCATTTACCGGTGTCGATAATCATAAAAAGTGTGTCACGCTTGGTTCGGGAATGCTTTTAAAAGAAGACACTGAATCCTACACATGGCTACTAAAGGCATTCATGACTGCTTTTTCTAAAGAACCAACGATGGTGGTGACGGATCAAGACGGGGTAATGAAAAGAGCCATTGAAGCCGTTTTCACTAAATCAAAACATAGACTTTGCATGTGGCATATTCACCAAAAAATTCCAGCAAAGGTAATTTATTGAATGTTTTTATCTGAATCTCATGGGATTCTTCTCTGAATCCCATGGGATTCTTCTCTGAATCCCATGGGATTCTTTCCGAATCCCATGGGATTCTTTCCGAATCCCATGGGATTCTTTCTGAATCCCATGGGATTCTTCTCTGAATCTCATGGGATTCTTCTGGGAATACGACAGTGGTTTACATGTGTTTATCATTTTATTTACAGATTTGCAAGGAAATATACAATGAAACTGATTTCAAAAAGCGTTTAAACAAGATAATTTGGAATATGTTCATGGAACCGATGGAATTTGAAGAGAAATGGGCTAAGTTGATTGAAGATTTTGGTTTGCAAAACCACAAATGGATGACCAAAATGTTTAAACTACGAGAAATGTGGATTCCAGCTTATTTTATCACCTCGCCTTTGTTTGGATTGATGAGAACGACATCAAGGTCTGAGAGTGAAAACTCGTTCTTCAAAAGTTTCACAAGCCCATGAGCGACACTAGTTAGTTTCATGATGTCCTATGAATCAGCAATGGAGAGACAACGTTATATTCAAGAACATTTGGACTTTAAAACACTAGATGCGGCTCCAAAATGTGAAACAAAGTTAGCAATTGAACGTCATGCAGCAAAAGTTTATACTAGGACAATATTTCTACTTGTTCAAACGGAAATAAAAGAGGCATGCTGGACTTGTGCGATACAGGAACTAAAAATAGACGAACGTTCTGAGATTGTCATTGTTAGAGACAAAAATCCGGCAGCTTATAGAATCCTTAATAAGGAAGTTGCAAAAGAACTAGCAGATGAAGGCGAAACAGTAGCAACATAAATATTTGTAAACTATAAGGTATATTAATTTCTGGTATAGTAGGATTAATCAAGTAATCCCATGGGATTCATAATTGATAAGGTTTTAAAAGGTACCATTTTGAGGGGTCGTTTTAGCCCTTATTTGATCACTTTTGTATCCGTTATTGCTTAATATCGTTCCTTTTCACTTTTTAGGTCTCTTGAAGGCAAAATGCTAGAATGGCACTTATTTGGACGAAAAGGCGCGAATATACGAAGAAAATGGCCAAAGTCAAAATCGAGACACTCAAAGCTGCTGAAAATAGAAGGCGACGGCGTCACTGCTTAACTGCGACGCCGTCGTAGGATTTTGTGACGGGTCAGAAGACAAAACTCGTATTTTCAAGAGACGGCGTCGGGCTTTAAAGGAGTAGACCGTCGCAACTCAGACGGCCTAGATGTGACCCAGACGGCGTCAGAAGCTGAAGAGGGCGGCGTCACAGGCATAAGGTGACGCCGTCGCAAGGTTAACGTGGCCAAGACGAAACCCTAATGACGGCGACACGACGGCGTCACGAAACATAAGGTGACGCCGTCGCATATGTACTCTTATATATAGAATCCGAATTTTTCAGTTTTAGGGAGAGTCTTTTTGGAGTGAAAACCTAAAATCGAACCTAAGGTGTCTTGTACAGTATTTTAGGGTTCTAAACCATATTTTACATCAAGATAAGTATTTACTTCATCAATTCAATTATGTCTTTGATTATTTGTGTGTATGCTTGCATGTTCTCCATGTCCGGCTAATTTATTTGTGTGTTTGCTTAGGAAGTATGAAACTTAATTATTGAATATTGATTGGTTGTTTCTTATCTTAGTTGATTAATGATCTAGTAGTGCAATAGGTCATTCGTTGTGTACTTAATGCTTGATTCATCTTTGTGAACCTTAGAATATGATTACCTGAGTAGTCGTAGGCTAAACCATCCGAAGAGTGCCTTAGAGTAAGAGTTTATCATCCCTAGTGGGTTTTGTAGACAAGACCCTTTGGTAAGTTCAAAGAGTTAGGGAGAAACGCATACCCTACAACTTTAGACACACAACGCAACTAAGAATAAGGACGTGATAACTCAACCATCAATAGGAGATAATTAAGGAGTAGTAAAACCTAAGTAAACACATCTTTAAACTATTGATGAGTGTGCAAATACTCATCATTTTGTTCCATTTAGACTGCAAAAACATCTGAAAACACTCAGAAATGCATCAAAATGATAAAAACATCACAAATAAGTGTTTTATGTGTTTCAAATGCAAAAATACCAAAATCAGGTGAAAAACGTATCAAGTTTGCATAATTGGCAGTTTTAGTCCCCCAAGTTTCAAAAATTGTCAAAACTAGTCCCTGGTCATTCCAAAACTTATAAAAAGTCATAAAAGGTCCTTGGGATTCACAAGTTGTAAGAAATTGTCCTTTGAAGTTTAAAAATCTCAATTTACAACTTTGGTCCCTCAACTTTACAAAAGTGTCAAAATCAGTCCCTGGGTGTTTAAAAATGGAAATTATTCAAACTACACCCTTGTACTATTCAAATGTGGCATATTTGGTCCTTATATGATAAGTTTTGAGAAAATTACAAGTTTGGTCCCTGGAGTTACAAAGTTGGCAGTTTTGGTCCTTGGATTTATAAAAATGGAATTTTATGCAATATTGGTCCTTGTACTAACCATTAATTGCAGGTTTAGTCCTTGTGTTAACTTGGGAAAAGTTTCAACTTCAGTCCCTCATTTTCAGAATATTACATGAATGGTCCTTGGGCTTATATTTCTACAAACCAAACCGGACCCCTTTATATTATTTATCCAAATCCAACCCAAGCCCAATACCCAGCTGGCCCAAAACTAACCCATGTTTTAAAATATAAATACCGCCACCACTGTTCATCCTCCTCTCCCACGCCTGCAAACCACAAACCAGGTGGTTTTTCCACCACCTCACCACCTTTCCACCTCAATACCTACTCTCCCAGCTCATCCCCCCTCCTCCTATACCATCCCACAAGCATTAAATGCTTCCCCACCATCAAACACTCTATCCTCACTTACAACCCCTGGTTTTGCTGCCACCTCACCCCTAGCTCCATATCTACTTCCCAAATTGTCCCCTTACACCTCCACAAGCAACCAAAAGTCTTTAATTGCTCTAAACCTGCTCTAATCCACTATCAGGACTTTTGGCGCCAAAAACAGTTTAAACGGCAATTGTGTTCCTGATTTGGACGTTAATTACCAATCATGTTCCTGGTTATAACGTATTTTAAGGTAAAAATATTTAGGTTCCTGGTTTTGACGGTTGAAACATTGAGGTCCCTGGTTTGAACATTAAAAGAGTTTTGAATAGTATATTCCTGGTTTATACGGTGTAAACTTATCATGTTCCCACATCAAACTTATTAAAGGTAAAAATTTGTGGGTCCCTGACTAAAACTGTGAAAACATTTCAACTCCCTGGTTTCAACATTTAACTCTAAAAATTTGAAGTTTCCTGTTAAAGAATGTTGAACACTTAGGGTTCCTGGAAAATACTGAAAAATATTCAAAACCTTACTGGTCCCTGATCAAAACTGTTAAAAACTTTGAACCCCCTGATTTTGACGGTTAATACGTTTGAACTATGCAAAAAGTGGACTAAAACCATAAAAACGTAAACTTTGTGTATTTTGTGAATAAACACTACAAAAATAGTAAAACTACGTAAAGACTCACAAAAGTCTACAAAAACGTCAGATTTA
>BPTQ01000003.1:157668732-157680687 GCA_019973895.1 Chrysanthemum seticuspe
TCTCAGTCCTTGGTTCTCATTTTTCACTTGGAATCCATTTTGTAAGCCTTTTGTTCTATTCTAGCATTTCACTGTTTAAGTAGCTTATAGCTTAAATATTTGTATCTTTATGTTTCTTAGTTGTAGTTAAGTAAAATTAAACACTAAAACAGGTTGCTTGTTTTATAGAATTGGTAGTTGCTAAAAATCTTAGTTTAATAGTAATCATAGAATACTTGTTATTACTGAGTTATATGCTGTTATTGTTGTTGTTTAATGCTTAGTTAGCTTCATTATATGATAATACAAGGTTATGAATCAAGTGCATGGTCTGAATCTGTGAAACTCTTTGGAAATCACAAAATCAGCCTTCTAAAGGGTTGTTTGGTTTTCTTTTGTTAACTGTGTTAGAGGGTATTCAAGATATTGTTCTTGGTTGTTATCTGTCACACTTGGTCCTAATAACTCAAAGAAGCAATAAAAACAAGTCCTTGTTTGAGAAGTAGTCAAAATCTTCTTTAATCTCACTTTGGTTATTCACTGTTAGGATTTAGTTTGTAAAACTCATCACAGTTGTTTAGAACTTGATAATCTAGCTTAATTTCATCTTAAAATAGCTTATTATAACATAATCAGTAAGCAGGATTGATTCAAAGTTCACTTAAGTCAACTTATTAGTGTAATTAAAAAAGTCAAAATTTCAATTTAGCAGTTTTTGAATAAAATAGATAATTTTATATAGTACTTAATTTTGAGTTTCAAGATTTGAGCTTTTGGGATATTAAAATATAGTTGCTCATCTTAATCATAGTAATTTTTATAATTTTTAGTTAGCTAGTTTAACTGCTTATTTCTTAGCTTATTTTGACCACTTTTCTAAAATAGTGCCCTGTGCACAGTTGATTGACCCTTTTTCACAAGCTCATCAAGAGCTTATTAGTGAACCTCAGCTTATGAACCTTGGCTTTTTGGAAAGCCAATCTAGCCATTTCACATGTCCAGTGCTTATTTTCCATTTTGCAGCTTATTTGGTAGGGCTGCAACAAGCTTTTAATTTGTCCCATTTCTCAGTATACACTGAGAACTCAGTGTGATACAAGCTTTTTCTCAAGCTCTTCATAAGCTCTCCAGTGGTTCCCACAGTGTGAGCTTGGACTTTTTGGAAAGCCCACCAGCCCATCTTGCTACCTCAGTTTTTGTTTTGAGCTTTTAAGCTTATTTCATAAGCTAAAATTGCTTGTGAAAATGGCTGCAAGCCTGTTTGTTTGGTTAGAGTAAGTGCTTATTAGCTTATTTATAGCTTATCAGTGTGATTATCTGTGCTTTTTAGCTTCATCTAAGTAGCTTTAGCTTGTTTGTAGCTTATTTTACCTTTTGTTCCAACTGTGAAGCTTATTTGAGCTTAAAAAAATCAAAATAAGCTCATAAGCTAAACTGTTGAGCCAATAAGCTCATTAATAGCTTATTTTTAAGTTGTAAAATTTTTGTCTTTATTAAAGTTGCTTAATATCAGTAGTATAATAGGTTTATAAAAGAAAAAACACAAAAAACATCATTTTAAAAATAGTGATAGCGTTTATTTAATAGAAATTAGCTTTTTAATTTTCTTTTTCAGCTTATTATTAAGCACTTTCTGGTTTTATAATTTTCTTAGCTTTGTGTCATCATAAGATATTTATAGAAAAAATTTCAGAATTTTCTTAGCTTGTTTAGTATTTATTAGAATTTAAAGTAGTTAAAAGTATTAAATAATTAACAATAAATAAATAAAAAACATAAAAATATCTTTTCAGTTTTAAAATTAGTTTTCTAATATTTTAGATTTTTCTAAGTTAAAATTTTATTTTTCTAGGTTAATTTTATATTTTCTTTGATTTAAGTGTATTTTAAATAATTAATAAATAGTAATTAATTAATAATAAATAGATAAAAAGTGTAAAAAATATATTTTAAGTTTTAAAATAAGTTTTATAATATTTTAAACTTTTCTAAGTCATAATTTCACTTTTCTAGCTTTATTTCATATTTTATTATATTTTAGGGTATTATTAAATAGTTAAAAATAGTTTTTAATTAATAATAATTAAATAAATAGTCATAAAAATAATTTTAATTTTCCAATAATTTTCTTTTATTATTAGGATTGTAAAAATATCATTTTCATATTTGTAGGTCTTTTATTTCTTTAAGTTCACTTTTATTTTGTACGTTTGCGTAGAATTAAGTAAACGTACGCGTTCACGTTTGTTTAATCTGATTGTTGTGCTTTATAACTTTGTATCCAAATTCAATTCCAATCAATCAGTAGTGTAATTACCAATCAAAATCATTACAGATCATTATCCTTAGTGATCATTCTATCATCTGAACGTTTTTAAGCACCATTAATCCTCCGTGGGACTTAACGACCCGGGAATCCACTATATTCCAAGGGAAATTGCATTTGTTTTAGACTGTTTGAATTTTATTACGGTTGACCATTCACAAGTGGTTGACTTGTGTAATAAACTTGACGGTTGGGATCCAATCAAATTTTGGCGCCGCTGCCGGGGAGGCTGTAAGCGTGTTTTAAACATTTTCAGACCCATACTTGCACATATACCACCTTTTGTAAACAGTTTTTTTTTTTGTAAAGTTATCAAAACCATTCAAAAAGTTTATTAACACTTTTCCTAAAGTGTTAACAACACCAAAAAAAATATAAAACAACAAAACAATCGTAACGTTTTCTTTCTTGTATTTTCTTTAAGGTGATTCTTAAAGAAGTACGATTTGGTTAAACGAGACGATACCAAAAATATTGTCCAAAAGTTTTTAAACCCTTAGCACAAATCCATACCTACGTCTTTTCAGTGGTACTTAAATACATAAAAATCAACCACCGCAAACCAAGGCAGTACACCTACCAACTGGGGGTGTGAACATTAATAAGTTCCCAATCTTAAAGATCAAAACTTACCTTTGTGTCCTTGTGATTTGGTGTACCTTTTTCAAAGAAGCAATTTCATTTGTGATTATTGGTTTAAGTTCACTTGTCGTTTTGCCTCGCATTTGTTTTTGAAAACTGATTTTTATACTTAGTGCATGCGCACTCGTTCTTCCAACTCCACAAGTCCACTTTCAGAGCTTGCAAGTATTCCGCGTAGACGTAGAGGACGTTCTGCTCCTTCAGCCGTGACTGAGGAACGTCTAGCACAACCACCCCCTGTCGTAATGGCAGAAGATAAGCCGATGAATGAGCTTCTCCAAGCACCCATCGAGGGTTACGGAGATGCCATTATTGTCCCAGCCATTGTGGCTGATACCTTCGAGCTCAAAACCGGGTTGCTTAATCTTGTGACCCAAAGCCAATTTTATGGTTTTGAGCGGGACGACCCTTATGCACATATTCGATGGTTCAACAAAATTGCATCGACCATCAAATACAAGAATGTCCCACATGAAGCAATTAAGCTTCTTCTGTTCCCATTCTCTCTAGAGGGACAAGCCCGGAATTGGCTTGAGAAACAACCCCCTCGTTCCATTGAGACATGGGAGGATTTAGTCACTAAGTTTGTTAACGAATTCTATCCTCCATCCCGAACTACAAGTCTTAAGAATGAGATAATGAAATTCTCTCAAAGATTTGATGAATCATTCGGTGAGGCATGGGATCGTTACAAAAGAGTTGCTCCGAAAGTGTCCGCATCATGGTTTTACCGAGTTAATGCAAATGGATACTTTCTACAATGGTCTGAACCAAACTAACCAAGACTCTTTAAATGCCTCCGCGGGAGGTAATTTCCTGAGCAAGACCACAAAAGAAGCCTTGCAAATCATAGAAAACAAGTCCCAGGTCCGCCCTTTCCGAACAAAGACATATCAGTCTCAGTCTAATGCAAGACCTTCTACTTCATCTCACGTGAGTACATCTAGCACCGATGCTAAGATTGACAAACTCACAGATATTGTTCAGGCTTTGGTTCTTGCTAACCAAAAGAAAGTCACTTTCAAACAAACACCATCACATGGTGAAGTGAAGAAAGTCGAGGTCTGTGTTACTTGTGGTGGCCCTCATGCATACTACAATTGTACTGCCACCGATGGTAGTCCGTTTGAAGCCAATGCTATAGCCGGTACTTCACATCAGGGAGGTAATCAATACCGTCCTCAAAATGAACCAAACTACCGTGCTAACACTTATCAGGGACCACCCGGTTTTAACCAGAATCCTAACAAACAAAACCGGAATCAGAACCAACCTAGAATGAACCAAGGTTATCAAAACCAAGGTAATTTCTATACCGGACCAAATCAAGGTTTCCCACATCAAGGAAACTTTAATCAAAACAATTTCAATCGAGGGAATCAATTTCATGGAAATGTGAATCCTAATCAAGGAAATTTTCAAAATCAAGGCCCTAATCCGAACAATAGAGGCCAGAATTTTCCTAATCAAACTCAAGCCATTGTTCCAACTGGAACATCATCTGATGAGTTATTGAAGCAATTCATGAAATCCCAAGATGAAATGAACAGGTTGTTGGTCAGTCAGATCGCTGATTGATTCGTTAAAATAAACACAAATATCAAAATATCAAATTAATCGTAAAATCCGACAAATCAACCTTTTAGGAAAAGGGTTAACGTGCCAAATCTCACGAATGTGATAAAAGTGATACCGGGAAAGTGATTTCCCCGGGTCGTGTCCCAACGAGGTGTGAAATTGACGGTTTCGATGAGTTTCGTGATAAGGACTTGAATTGGTTAAACGAATTTGTTTGGTTTGAATTACGTATTCTACAAAATAAAGAACGGAAATGAAAATAAAGCATGTAAAACAAAGAAAACACTAAATAAACTACGACTAAGCCTAAGAAACAATAAAACAATGCTAAATTACATCCTAGGGTGCTAAAATGCAAAAACGCTAAAAACCGGGAACACACTAAGCCCCGAAAGTGAAAAATATGCAATTTAAGTCCTACGAGTGTGAAAACAATTTTCCTACATTCTAAATGACTAAATATAACTTTAGGAAAAAGCCGGGTATTTTTTCGACTTTTATTTTATTTTCTACGAATTAAAAACGATTTTAAACTAAATTAATTATTAAAAATACTAAACATTTTTAGAAAATTCTACAAAAATTACAGAAATTACTTGAGACACCACTGAATCTAAGAAAAATAAAATACTACACTGGTGCCTTTGGAAATAAGCTGCTAAAAATCAAATAAGTAAATAAGCTATGAATTGAAATGTTAATTAAATATTAAATGGTGTAAACTAAAACATGAGGAAGTCCCTAGCTCAGATGGATGGGGTGTGTTGTGTGAGGTCGTGGGCTCTGAGTGAACAGACCCAGGTTCAATTCCTGGTTCTGTCACTTTTTCCAATTATTATTTTTTTTTTCTTTTTTGACAACTTATTAGTAGACAACAAACAGGAACCTTTAACAAAAACTAATCCTTCAAAATCTTAAAACTGAGCTTGTTAACAGATCAATCAAGATGATTTAGAAGCTAAAAAAACTACTTAAAGTCTGTTTTGAGCAATGTGCAGCTAAAGGAAACAAAAACTAAAAAGCAGCTATTGAAAAACTTGTAGAAAGCTAGAAGCTATGAAATCTAATCTACAACATATACTGAGCATTCAAGGGACCCTAATAAGCAATAGAGGAACATCAAAAAGTTAAAATAAATGAGACCAAGCAGCTGTTTGGACTATGGCAGTTAGGGGGTTCTATCAGCTACCAAGGCTTACTAAGCTTTAAAAAGCTAATCAATGAGCTAAAACTTATATGTTCACTATCCTAAATTAGCTAATAAGAAACTAAGGCACCCTAATAAGCAATAACTAAGCACTAAAAAAGCCAAAAGAAAGGTAAAAAAAACAAGGCTGCTGAATAGTTAGCAAAACAGTCCAAATGGCTCAATTGAGCTTAAAATTAAACTACTTAAGGGGCTTCTAAATAGAGAAAATAAGCTGGGACTACTAACTTCACCATGCTGAGATCACAAAATACCAAAAGTGGGGCAAGGGGGACCCCTCTAACAGCTTATAAATAAGCTGTTAAGAGGAGTCTGTGGGCTGATATGGTACTGCTGCAACACAGGCTAAGAGGGGGCTGATTAGGCTTATAAATAAGCCACTAAATGAACACTAAATTCCTACAAAGCTTAAAGGAATAAGTTAATTTGGAAAGGAACCTGTAAACTGCAACCAAGCTCATATGAAGCTTATAAAGAGCTTCAAAAGGGCTTCCAAAAGAGACTTATGGGACCTGTTTGTGACAGCAAGACAGAAGCAAATGTGGGCTAATTGAACTTAAAATTAAGCTACCATTTAAACTCTAAAGAACAAAATAAGCTTACACATAAGCTTACCTATCTATAAACTAAACGGATACATAAAATGGGATCCTAATCCTAATCCTAACACTCCTAAATCTAAGCTAAAATAGATGGACGAGGCTGATGTTAAAAGAAACTGAGACAGTGAGATAGATAAAAAAATGACTACGCAAACTTATTCTCACCTACTGAAAACTAATATCAACTTCAAATTCATCGATTAACACTTGCATCTAACCACTTCTACTTCTAAAGTGGGTCAAAAACTGAGTTTGACCCATAAATTCCACTGATCCAAGCATGCCCTTATGGCAGAACACTTTCGAAACTTGAAACGGAATTTGTTTGAGATTTAAAAGAACTGATTTTCAATACCAATTGAAACTAACAATAAGTTTAAAACAATTAAGCTCACTTATGACAGATTTTAAAACATGAACCAAAGAAAATTGCAAATACTGAAATTAAAACTTGAATTAAAAACAAGAAATTAAATTGCATAAAAAATTACAACAATGACAATGAAATTTAAAAAGGGACTAGAACATTGAATTTTCTAGACAAACTTTTTACAAATTCCTCAATCCCTATTTATACTAAAAAGTGAAAATGTCTTCTCTCTTCTTGTGTGCTTTCTGATGTGTTTCTTGTGTTTGTTTTGTGAGACAAAACATCCAAAACCAACTTGTGTGCTTTCTTTGATACAATCCCACCATCCAATCTGTCTTGGAGACTAAACTGTCAATCTCAGCCATCAATTGCCCTTTTGCACTTTGGATTGCCAAGGTGGCAATGGGTATCTCGTGACTCTTTTTTGGGGGAGGGAAGCTTAGTGGGATTGGGAATTGGGTAAAGTGGGTTTTAGAGGGATTAGGGTTCTGGGGATGAGTTATGTCTGGGTAAAAAGGAGAAGCAGGAAACTGGGAGGGAAAAGGGAAATGGGTCGTTTTATTTTTATCTGGTTTGGTGTAGGGAGGTCAAAGTGGCAGGGGGTTCAATGTGGAGAGGGGTTAAAAGGTGTAGTGGAAGGGTTTAATAGGAAAGATGAGGTTCATTTGGGTATCGGGGACGGGTGAAATGGAGATTTTGGTTTCGGGTTAGGTTTTTAGGTTTGTTTTCCCACTCTCACTCCAAACACGCGTCCTGGGCTCTAAAAATATAGAAATCCACTCTCGGCTCCGTCTGTTTCAGCACTTTTCTGATTTCGGCTCGTTTTTGCTCGTTTACGCTCTGTTTTCAATCATTTTGTACCTGCAAGACACAAAACACACTCCGAGGATATTTTTAACATATTTTGATCGTATTTGGGTGTTTTTAGTCATTTTTTGAGGTCTTAGGCGGGTAAAAACGATGAGTGAATAAGCACTCATCAAATTCCCCCACACTAGGCAATTGCTAGTCCCTAGCAATCTTTTTTGAAAACTTAATGGATTTGAATCTCTTTACCAAAAGCCATTACTTCTGGAGTAGCCAATTGTTTCAGTTCAAGTAAGAACCTTGGTACAATGATAACCAAATGATTTTGAGCAAATCACCAGCTTTCAACGGTTTTGATTTGTCTTTACCAGAAGCCGTTTGCTTCTGGACTAGCCAACTCTTAGATAAAATATCTTTGGTGAGTCGATTACCAATTATGGTTTTCCAACTGCCTTTACCACAAGCCATAAACTTGCGGGCTAGCCAACTCTTCACTAATTAAAGATATGGTGAGCTGAACACCATACAATTTTGGGCAAATTGCAAGCCGTCAACGGATTTGAGATATCTTTACCAAGAGCCGTTTGCTCCTGGATTAACCAATCCTTTTGTTTATTAGACATGGCGGACTGATAACCGAAAGCTGAGTAAGTGCAAAACACTTACTCCAAAAAAAATTTTGGCCAAAAATGGGGGAATTGGGTGGTATAATTTATATGATAAAATTCGTGAGAATTCCCCCCCACACTAGAAATGAATATTGCCCTCAATATTCAAAGTACCGGCGGTTATGCCGAAATATAGAACGTAAAAGGGAAATACTACGGCCATTATTTGAATTTTTTTTTTTTTTTTTTTTTTTTTTTTTTTTTTTTTTTTTTTTTTTTTTAGAAAACTTATGTACAACAGCGGGGGTAACTCCCCCACACTAGGGTGGTACATACGGGTGAAAACCCATGTTATGCTACTGTTTTTGTTAACCGAGTCGCTAGCTTGACTCGACCCCGAATTTATTTGTCCTTGGGGAAGCAAGTGGAAGAGAAAATATCCATCGGACTTTCATTCAAATGGTTTGGATAGATATTGAATGTGCTGAAAGTTCCACTCCGATGAGATATAACCGGCTCAAAAGAAAGAGAAATGCCGGGATCAAAGATGGTATCTTCACTCCCGTAAGAGTTAAGACCTGGAGAAGAAATGGGAGGAGAAGGCAAAGTGACAATGAGTTGATCAAAGGTGGGATGGGTGGGTAAAAGATTAGATTGAGGAACATTAAGCGAATGTTCAGAAATCCTATCCACCACTGTAGCAATGAAGACATCTGTATCAGGCTTAGAAGAGGTTCCATCATCCGGCGGTTTAGCAGGCGGACGAGTGGATGATGGACCTAAGCCATAATCGTCACTCTGAAAACCCGAAGGTATCGAGTCATCCGGAGAAAGAAAGTCGACCTCCCCAATACGAGTGTCACTTGACGAATTATCAGAAGACCAATTGTAAATAAGATTTTCCAATTCGGTAAGGTCGGCTTCAAAGTCGAAGTGAGCATCATCATCTCCCGGTGGAGAATGATCAATAAGAGCGAGTTCATCGGAGAACTCCTCGAGAAGGTCTAACGTCGAAGTGGGATTGCCACTATTCTTATCTTCGGGTAAAGATGGAGATGTAACGAGGTTCTCCATGTAAGAGTCACTATCCTCATTCTGAATATCAAAGATGTGATTATCTGAAACTAGATTGAATTCAGAATCGAAGTCAAACAGAGGATTAGTGAACGCCATAGCAAAAGGTTTCTCGGACACAACGAGAATATCTTCATCATCCGTTTCAAAATCAGTGTCCATATCAAGATCATCGGGATCAACATCTCTCACTTCTTCCAAGCTAACGAGCTCAGAAGGAATTTCCTCCACATACTCGATGTCTCCACATGATAACGAATCATCAAATGACGTATAGTCATTTTCAGACTCGGAGATCACCTCAACAGGTTCTTTCGGGGTTGGAGAAGAATCATCATCGAGAGGGTCATCACACATATCACCAGAAATAACCTCGGACTCACTTGGGGTTGGGACAAGGCTCAACACAAGACAATTCCGTTTCCGGAATAGTGCTAAGATGCTCATCCCCCATTAAAAGGGTATCCGAAAGTTCTATGGTAGATAGGCAATATGAGGGCGGAGAGTGGACATGCGCGGTACTTTGTGGGCTTGAGATATGCACCTTGTCCTTTGTCGTCTCCCAATCTTCCTCATCCTCGTCATCTAGACGGCAAGCTTCGTTAAATAGGAGAAGCTTTTGAGCTGCTCGCTCATCGGCTAGAAATCTTTCGTTGCGAGCAGCTTGTTCCTCGGAAAGTTCCTCAAGAATTATACGAGGAAATTGATCAATGACGGGAAGTTGTGGGGGTTGGATGTGGTCAAATCCGGAAGTGTTATAACAAGGATCAGGTCCATAGTAATTTTGATTCCACGATTGACATTGATAATCATCATGAGGACCCCCACACTTAGCACAATGAGGGTATTGGGGAGAGAAACTTTGAAATGATGAATCATTGAAATCTTGATAGTACGGTTGTGGCTCGAATGAATTCTGTGGAGGGAAGTTGAAATTGTTTTGAGGATAATTGAAAGAGTTCGGGTTAGAATCATAAGTGAATGAATTCTCGGCACAAATCGAACAACATCCATTGACAAGATAGTTTCCACACCACTCACACATACATTTGTAACAACGAAAACCTTGTGGTAACAAGTCTCCACAACCGTAGCAATACTCTTGATCGAACGAAGATATCTCGGGTACGGGAGTAGGAATCAAGGGCTCAACAACATCACAAATGTTAGGTAAAACGGTATTTCCCGAAGTTGAAATTTGACGAAATTCATTTAAGCAATTTTGAACAATGTTCATGAAATCGTCCGAAAAAGGTTTTGAAGATTCCGGAGGTGGGACAAATGGTGTGCTCTCAGAGCTAGCAATTTCCACCATTTCCGTTTTGGTCTCCGGTTCTTGCTTTTTTCTCTTAACCTTAACCGTAAATCGCGAAAGATTTGGATCAAATCTAGACGGTTTAGGCTCAGAAACAATAGAACAAATCTCGGGTTGTGGCGGGTGGTCAGAAAAACTTGGAGAATCATCGAGAGAGTTTTTATCGGATAATTCGCACCAATAGCAATATTTGCTTGCACCAGCCCTACCACATCGCTTACATACACATTCATGATTCTGACAATAAAGCTGATCCTCTTCCATACGGCCTTTGCAATGAAAACAACGACGATAATCGATCGTCGCCATGAGAATTAAACATATAGAGGGTTAAAGAGATAGAATTAAACGGTTTTGAGGTTAAAGAAGATTAGAATCAAACGGTACGAGAGGGTAAGAGAAATAGAATCATACGGATAAGAGGAACGAGAAGAATATTTTTTGGATTTTTCGAAAACGAGTGCACATGCACATTCAAAAACAACACTTTCAATTAAAACAAGACCGAGGCAAAACACAAGGAACTTAAACCAATAATCACAAGCGTATCCACACAAGTGACACAAAGGCAAGTTTTGAATCTTTGGTTCGGGAACTTATTATGATAACACTCAAGTTGAGAAGTGTTATATTGATTGTGTGTTCTATTTTATTTAAAAACAACAAGCAAAATCTTTTTGTATTTTTTTTTATCTTTATCTTTTACATATATACAAAGAAAAGAAAAATATTTTTGTATTTTTGTATTTTTCAAAAAGCAATAACTTCACGAGGAAGGTTCTTCAAGTCACAAATCGCAAAAACTTCATGATATTGTCGCAACACACCTCCCCGGCAGCGGCGCCAAAATTTGATTCGTTAAAATAAACACAAATATCAAAATATCAAATTAATCGTAAAATCCGACAAATCAACCTTTTAGGAAAAGGGTTAACGTGCCAAATCTCACGAATGTGATAAAAGTGATACCGGGAAAGTGATTTCCCCGGGTCGTGTCCCAACGAGGTGTGAAATTGACGGTTTCGATGAGTTTCGTGATAAGGACTTGAATTGGTTAAACGAATTTGTTTGGTTTGAATTACGTATTCTACAAAATAAAGAACGGAAATGAAAATAAAGCATGTAAAACAAAGAAAACACTAAATAAACTACGACTAAGCCTAAGAAACAATAAAACAAATTAAGTTTGGTTTGTTTAAGCAAATTGGTTAAGTTCAGGAATAGTGCTTTGAGTAGCTTTGGCAGTTAAAGTGTGGAGCAACCCTGTGCTGGGCCCCTTTAGTGAAAGGGCCATAGTGAAAATAGTGTAAGCACTCTAAACCGTGCAATTGGGAAAAGGATTTTCCAACTAAACAGCCTAAAATGCTAATTAAACTATAAAACTATAAACACAAATAAAATTGCTTAGTTTAAAACCGCGGCGACGGCCCCTCCACACAACGCTGTT
>BPTQ01000003.1:157680886-157767314 GCA_019973895.1 Chrysanthemum seticuspe
TTCCAATTATTATTTTTTTTTCTTTTTTGACAACTTATTAGTAGACAACAAACAGGAACCTTTAACAAAAACTAATCCTTCAAAATCTTAAAACTGAGCTTGTTAACAGATCAATCAAGATGAATTAGAAGCTAAAAAAAACTACTTAAAGTCTGTTTTGAGCAATGTGCAGCTAAAGGAAACAAAAACTAAAAAGCAGCTATTGAAAAACTTGTAGAAAGCTAGAAGCTATGAAATCTAATCTACAACATATACTGAGCATTCAAGGGACCCTAATAAGCAATAGAGGAACATCAAAAAGTTAAAATAAATGAGACCAAGCAGCTGTTTGGACTATGGCAGTTAGGGGGTTCTATCAGCTACCAAGGCTTACTAAGCTTTAAAAAGCTAATCAATGAGCTAAAACTTATATGTTCACTATCCTAAATTAGCTAATAAGAAACTAAGGCACCCTAATAAGCAATAACTAAGCACTAAAAAAGCCAAAAGAAAGGTAAAAAAAAACAAGGCTGCTGAACAGTTAGCAAAACAGTCCAAATGGCTCAATTGAGCTTAAAATTAAACTACTTAAGGGGCTTCTAAATAGAGAAAATAAGCTGGGACTACTAACTTCACCATGCTGAGATCACAAAATACCAAAAGTGGGGCAAGGGGGACCCCTCTAACAGCTTATAAATAAGCTGTTAAGAGGAGTCTGTGGGCTGATATGGTACTGCTGCAACACAGGCTAAGAGGGGGCTGATTAGGCTTATAAATAAGCCACTAAATGAACACTAAATTCCTACAAAGCTTAAAGGAATAAGTTAATTTGGAAAGGAACTTGTAAACTGCAACCAAGCTCATATGAAGCTTATAAAGAGCTTCAAAAGGGCTACCAAAAGAGACTTATGGGACCTGTTTGTGACAGCAAGACATAAGCAAGTGTGGGCTAATTGAACTTAAAATTAAGCTACCATTTAAACTCTAAAGAACAAAATAAGCTTACACATAAACTTACCTATCTATAAACTAAACGGATACATAAAATGGGATCCTAATCCTAATCCTAACACTCCTAAATCTAAGCTAAAATAGATGGACGAGGCTGATGTTAAAAGAAACTGAGACAGTGAGATAGATAAAAAATGACTACGCAAACTTATTCTCACCTACTGAAAACTAATATCAACTTCAAATTCATCGATTAACACTTGCATCTAACCACTTCTACTTCTAAAGTGGGTCAAAAACTGAGTTTGACCCATAAATTCCACTGATCCAAGCATGCCCTTATGGCAGAACACTTTCGAAACTTGAAACGGAATTTGTTTGAGATTTAAAAGAACTGATTTTCAATACCAATTGAAACTAACAATGAGTTTAAGACAATTAAGCTCACTTATGACAGATTTTAAAACATGAACCAAAGAAAATTGCAAATACTAAAATTAAAACTTGAATTAAAAACAAGAAATTAAATTGCATAAAAAATTACAACAATGACAATGAAATTTAAAAAGGGACTAGAACATTGAATTTTCTAGACAAACTTTTTACAAATTCCTCAATCCCTATTTATACTAAAAAGTGAAAATGTCTTCTCTCTTCTTGTGTGCTTTCTGATGTGTTTCTTGTGTTTGTTTTGTGAGACAAAACATCCAAAACCAACTTGTGTGCTTTCTTTGATACAATCCCACCATCCAATCTGTCTTGGAGACTAAACTGTCAATCTCAGCCATCAATTGCCCTTTTGCACTTTGGATTGCCAAGGTGGCAATGGGTATCTCATGACTCTTTTTTGGGGGAGGGAAGCTTAGTGGGATTGGGAATTGGGTAAAGTGGGTTTTAGAGGGATTAGGGTTCTGGGGATGAGTTATGTCTGGGTAAAAAGGAGAAGCAGGAAACTGGGAGGGAAAAGGGAAATGGGTCGTTTTATTTTTATCTGGTTTGGTGTATGGAGGTCAAAGTGGCAGGGGGTTCAATGTGGAGAGGGGTTAAAAGGTGTAGTGGAAGGGTTTAATAGGAAAGATGAGGTTCATTTGGGTATCGGGGACGGGGTGAAATGGAGATTTTGGTTTCGGGTTAGGTTTTTAGGTTTGTTTTCCCACTCTCACTCCAAACACGCGTCCTGGGCTCTAAAAATATAGAAATCCACTCTCGGCTCCGTCTGTTTCAGCACTTTTCTGATTTCGGCTCGTTTTTGCTCGTTTACGCTCTGTTTTCAATCATTTTGTACCTGCAAGACACAAAACACACTCCGAGGACATTTTTAACATATTTTGATCGTATTTGGGTGTTTTTAGTCATTTTTGAGGTCTTAGGCGGGTAAAAACGATGAGTGAATAAACACTCATCACTGATCTAAAGAAGTCTTTAAATGATCAACTGATTGGTTCCCAACCGTCAAGTTTATCACACAAGTCAACCACTTGTGAATGGTCAACCGTAATAAAATTCAAAAAGTCTAAAACCAATGCAATTTCCCTTGGAATATAGTGGATTCCCGGGTCGTTAAGTCCCACGGAGGATTAATGGTGCTTAAAAACGTTCAGATGTCGAATGATCACTAAGGATAATGATCAGTAAGGATTTTGATTGATAACTACACTACTGATTGATTGGAATGGTATTTGGATACAGAATTATAAAGCACAACAATCAGATTAAACAAACGTAAACACGTACGTTTATTAAATTACGTAAACGTATAAAATAAAACGTGAGTTTTAAGAAATAAAAGACCTATAAATATGAAAATGAAATTTTTACAATTCTAATAATAAAAGAAAATTATTAGAAAAAGAAAATTATTTTTTATGACTATTTATCTAATTATTATTAATTAAAAACTATTTTTAACTATTTAATAATACTCTAAAATATAAGAAAATGTGAAATAAAACTAGAAAAATGAAATTATGACTTAGAAAAATCTAAAATATTATAAAACTAATTTTAAAATTGAAAATATATTTTTTACACTTTTTATCTATTTATTATTAATTAATTACTATTTATTAATTATCTAAAATACACTTAAATACAAGAAAATATAAAATTAACCTGGAAAAATAAAATTTTAACTTAGAAAAATCTAAAATATTATAAAACTAATTTTAAAACTGAAAAGATATTTTTTATGCTTTTTATTTATTTATTATTAATTATTTAATACTTTTTAACTATTTTAAATTCTAATAAATACTAAACAAGCTAGGAAAATTGTGAATTTTTTTTATAAATATCCTATGGTGACAGAAAGCTAAGAAAATTATAAAAACTGAAATTGCTTAATAATAAGCTGAAAAGAAAAATTAAAAAGCCTATTTCTATTAAATAAACGCTATCACTATTTTTAAAATGATGTTTTTGTGATTTTTCTTTTTGAAAACTATTATACTACTTAAAATAAGTAACTTTAATGAAAACAAAAAATTTACAACTTAAAAATAAGCAGTTTATGAGCTTATGAGTTTAACAGTTAAGCTTATGAGCTTATTTTGATGTTTTTAAGCTCAAACAAGCTTACAAGCTAGAACCAAAGTTAGAATAAGATGCAACAAGCTACAAGATACTTATATAAAGCTAAAAAGTACAAAGATACATACTGATAAGCTATTAATAAGCTAATAAGCAATTTAACTATCCTATCTACCAAACAGTCCTGCAAGGATTTTGTAGGCTAATTTAAGCTATGGGCAAAAGCTCCAAAGCCAAAAATAAGCCTTGAGGCAACAAGCTGGGTTGGTGGGCTTTCCAAAAAACCCAAGCTCACACTGTGGGGTTGACTAATGAGCTTATGACAAGCTTGTGAAAAAGCTTGTAAATGACTGAGCAGTTATGTAACACAGAAATGGGACAAAGAAAAAGCAATTAGCAGCCCTACTAAATAAGCTATAAAGTGGAAAAATAAGCTTGGATCTTCAAGACAGCTAGGTTAGCTTTCCAAAGAACCAAAATACACAAGCTTAGGCTAACTAATAAGCTCTGTGTGAGCTTATGAAAATGGTCTACTCAACTGTGCACAGGGCACTATTTTAGAAAAGGTCTCAAAAGAAGCTAAAAAATAAGCTATTAAATAAGCTAACTAGAAAATATAAAAAATATTATGAGGAAGATGAGCAACTAGATTTTAATATCCCAAAAGCTTAAAACATGAAACTCAAAGTTAAACCCTATAGAAATTAATCTATTTTATTCAAAAACTGCAAAACTGAAATTTTGACTTTTTAAGATAAACTAAAAGGTTGACTAAAATGAACTTTAAATCAAATCTACTCACTGATTATGATATGTTAAGCTATAATAAGATGTAATTAAGCTAGATTAACAAGTTATAAGCTACTATGATAAGTTTTACTCTTTAAATCCTAACAGTTATCAAATTAAGTGGGATTAAAAGAGATTTTGACTTTTTACAAAGTAAGGACTGTATTTTATGGTATGTTTGAGTTATTTAGACCAAGTGTGATATGTATCAAACAAGAACACTGTCTTGAACAACCTTTAACACAATGAACAAATCAAATCCAAACAACACCTTAATAAACTGTTTTTGTGATTTCCAAAGACTTTCTCAGATTCAGACCATGCACTAGATTCAAGACTTCATAATATCATATATTAAGATTAAATAAGCATAAAAACACAGTAATAACAACATAAAACTCAAGAATGATAATTATTCTCTTATAACTGTTAAACTATGATTTTTAGTAACTACAATATTTTAAAGAACAAGCTAACTATTTTATTGTTTAACTTTACTTAAATACAGCTCATAAACATAGAAACACAATGATTTAAGCTAATGACTGACTTACACAGTGAAATGCCAAAATGAGTAAAAAGCTTACAAATTGGTTTCCAAATGAAAATTGAGAACCAAGGACTGAAACAACTTCCTATAGCTTCCCAAGAAGCTCTAAACCCAAGGGCAATCCATTATTAACCCTGCTCCAGCTGTGATAACCATCTCCATGGATTTTTGATTTTTCACTAATTTTTTGTTATTTTTGGTATTTTTTTCTTTTTGATACTATAACTGATTTTAAAGGTTTCTAATAGCTTAAACAAGCTATCTAGGAGCTTATATTGGCTTATGAGTCCAAGACAACAGCTACAAATAACTTTAAGACATATGAGATTTTTGCACTTGAAAATTGAACAAACTGAAATTGAGACTGAAAATGAAATTGATTGTTGGAAATAGATTCAAATACACTGGAAATACTTAAACAAGTCACTTGAAAGCTTAAAATTACACTGGAAATTAAAATTTTATTAAAACGACATACATTAAACTAATTTACACTAGATAGTCTTCCACATTGCTTCTAGCTTCTTTATAATCATCTTTTTGAGCTTTGTCGACACCTCTGAATGTTTCCCACCTTATTCCAACCATTGGATCTTCATAATTCATCATAACTGTCCATGTGGAATTTTGGCGGGAAAAAGTCTTGAGCAGGTTTTCTTCAATTAAGGAATTTTGGAAGATAGTGGAGGTGTTAGGGGGTTGGTAAACAGGTGTAGAGGTGAGGTGGAAAGTTGAAAAGGTGGAAAAACCACCCCTGGTTTTGGTTTGCAGGCTTGGTGAGGGAGAAGCACAGTGCTTCTGGTTTTGGGCGGGATTTGACTTTTTGACCCGTTTTTATTATTAAGTTGGGGGGTTCACAATAGGGTAATGGACTGGCTCAAGTGGGTTTTTGACTGGGGTTAATAATACACAAAGGGTCAGTTTGGTTTGTAGTTTATTACAAGGACCAAAGTTGCAATTTCTCCAAACTTGAGGGGCTGAACCTGCCACTTTTCCAAAGTTATTCCAAGGACCAATTATGCCATATATGAATAGTACAAGGACCATATTTTATTATTTTTACTTTTAAATATCCGAGGACTATATTTGACATTTTTGAAACTTTAGGGACCTAAGTTGCCATTTTGCAATTTTAAACTTCAAGGACCAAGTTTGACAACTTATGAATCCCTAGGGACTTTAAATAACATTTTTCTTTATTTTGATTTACCAGGGACTAGATTTGACAACTTTTGAAACTTGGGGGACTAAAACTGCTAATTTTGCAAACTTGATACGTTTTTCACCTGATTTTGTTTTGCATTTGAAACACATAAAACACTTATTTGTGATATTTTTATCATTTTGATGCATTTTTGAGTGTTTTTAGATGTTTTTGGCATTCTAAATGGTACAAAAATGATGAGTATTTAGACACTCATCAATCCCCCACACTAAGATATTGCTAGTCCCTAGCAATGTTTTGAGAAAAATTAATGGATTTCATCTCTTTACCAAAAGCCATTACTTCTGGAGTAGCCAATTGTTTCAGTTCAAGTAAGAACTTTGGTACAATGATAACCAAATGATTTTGAGCAAATCATAAGCTGTAAACGGATTTGATTTGTCTTTACCAGAAGCCGTTTGCTTCTGGACTAGCCAACTCTTAGATAAATTATCAATATTATCTTAGGTGAGTCGATTACCAATTATGGTTTTCCAACTGCCTTTACCACAAGCCATAAACTTGCGGGCTAGCCAACTCTTCACTAATTAAAGATATGGTGAGCTGAACACCATACAATTTTGGGCAAATTGCAAGCCGTCAACGGATTTGAGATATCTTTACCAAGAGCCGGTTGCTCCTGGATTAGCCAATCCTTATGTGGGTTAGACATGGCGGACTGATTACCATTTGCTGAGTAAGTGAAAAACACTTACTCCAAAAAAAAGTTTTGGCCAAAAATGGGGGAATTGGGTGGTATAATTACATGATAAAATTCGTGAGAATTCCCCCCCCCCCCCCCCCCCACACTAGAAATGAATATTGCCCTCAATATTCAAAGTACCGGCGGTTATGCCGAAACATAGAATATATAAGGGAAATACTACGGCCATTATTTTATTTTTGATATATACATTTTTTTTTTAACTTAACTTATATACAATAGCGGGGGGCAACACCCCCACACTAGGGTGGTAGAAAGTAGAAAGAAGTCAGAAATATGGGTGAAAACCCATATGATGTGCTACTGTTTTTGATTACCGAGTCGCTAGCTTGACTTGATCCCCGCATTCATTGGTTCATGGGGAAAGTTTGTAGATCCGGGAGAATCACAGGTGGAATGTCCTCTCCAAAATAGTGTTTTAATCGATGACCATTCACTTTAAAATTTGGACCATCGGGTTGAGATAACTCAATAGTTCCATAAGGATAAACCTTAGCAATAGTAAATGGACCAGACCAACGGGACTTGAGCTTTCCCGAGAATATCTTCAATCTTGAATTGAAAAGAAGGACTCGATCACCGACGTTGAAAACGCGGTTCTTGATTTTAGAGTCATGAATCTTCTTTGTCTTTTGTTTGTAGATCAAAGAGTTCTCGTATGCTTGATCACGGAGTTCATTTAATTCATTCATTTGAACTTTTCTGTGATCACCAGCTGTCTGAATATCGAAGTTGGCATGTTTCAAGGCCCAGTATGCTTTGTGCTCAAGCTCAATCAGCAGATGACATGCCTTTCCGTACACTAGCTTGTATGGAGTACACCCGATTGGTGTTTTATAAGCTGTACGGAAGGCCCAGAGTGCGTCATCCAGTTTATCCGACCAGGATGCACGGTTTTCGCCTACTGTCCTTTCAAGAATTCTTTTTATACCACGGTTGGAAACTTCCACTTGCCCACTTGTTTGGGGATAGTATGCAGTAGAGAGACGGTGGGTTACACCATACTTTTGCATGACTCGATCAAATTGGTCATTGCAGAAATGCGTACCATGATCACTGATTATAGCTCGCGGAGTTCCAAACCTAGCAAAAAGAGATTTTAAAAATTTCACAACAACTCGGGCATCATTGGTAGGTAAAGCTTTCGCTTCAACCCATTTTGACAAATAGTCAACAGCCACAAGTATGTATTTGTTTCCTCGAGATGATGGAAATGGCCCCATAAAGTCAATGCCCCAGATGTCAAAGATCTCACACACTTGAATGGCGTTTTGCGGCATTTCATTTCTTTGAGAGATATTTCCGTGACGTTGACAAGCATCACAGGTTTTGACAAATTCGTGGGCATCCTTGTAAATAGTGGGCCAATAAAACCCGGAATCAAACACCTTTTTGGCAGTGTAGTTTGGATTATGATGGCCCCCGGTGGGTCCAGCATGGCAAGCTTTGAGAATGTCAATAGCTTCCTGTCCATAAACACACCGTCGGATGACTTGATCCGCACAGATTTTGAATAAGTAGGGGTCGTCCTAGAAGTAATGTTTAACATCCTTGAAGAATTTGTTCTTCTGTTGGGTCGACATTCCTTTCACTATGAAGTTACCCGCATGGTAATTTGCAAAGTCAGCAAACCATGGGGTGGTAGAGTTTCCACGAAAAGAAACCGCATTGAGTGTCTCGAGAGGAAATGTTTCATTTATTTCCTTTTTCTCGAAAACATCTTGGTGAGGGTTTTCTAATCGGGACAGATGATCAGCAGCCAGGTTCTCAGCTCCTTTTTTATCACGTATAATGATATCAAATTCTTGCAGAAGGAGAACCCAACGGAGTAGTCTCGGCTTTGCATCTTGTTTTGCAAAGAGATATTTGAGAGCCGAGTGATCCGTATACACCACACATTTGGTCAAGATTAAGTATGGCCGAAACTTCTCAAACGCATACACCACGGCTAATAGCTCTTTTTCTGTGGTGGTGTAATGGGTTTGAGCTTCAGTCATAGTCTTACTCGCGTAGTGGATAGGCTGAAAATGCTTGTTTCTGCGTTGCCCTAGGACTGCACCGATAGCAAAATCACTTGCATCGCACATGAGCTCAAAAGGCAAGTCCCAGTCGGGAGAAACGAGAATGGGTGCTTCAGTAAGCTTTTTCTTTAATGTTTCAAAAGCTTCGATGCATTCAGGTGAGAAGATAAAAGGAGCATCTTTTTCAAGAAGATGAGTCATAGGCCGGGCGATTTTAGAAAAATCTTGTATGAATCTGCGATAAAAACCGGCATGACCTAAAAAACTCCTAATACCTTTGACGGTAGTAGGATGAGGCAATTTAGCAATAACATCGACTTTTGCTCTATCTACCTCAATCCCGTTTTTGGAAATCTTATGGCCAAGGACTATGCCTTCTTTGACCATAAAGTGGCTCTTCTCCCAATTTAGACAAAGATTGGTGTCTTCACACCGTTTTAGCATTTTATCTAGATGGGAGAGACATGTTTGAAACGAGTCCCCAATGACCGAGAAATCATCCATAAACACCTCCATTGTTTCCCCGATCATGTCGTGGAAAATTGCCATCATACATCGTTGGAACGTGCCAGGAGCATTACATAGGCCAAAAGGCATACGTCTGTAGGCAAAAGTTCTGTATGGGCAGGTGAATGTGGTCTTTTCTTGATCCTGTGGATCAATGGGGATCTGAAAATAACCCGAGAAACCATCAAGGAAACAATAGTATTCGTTCCCTGCTAATCTCTCAAGCATTTGGTCCATGAAGGGTAGGGGAAAATGGTCTTTTCGGGTGGCATCATTCAACTTACGATAGTCAATGCAAACACGCCATCCCGTAACCAATCGAGTTGGAATTAACTCGTTTTCTTCATTTGTGACAACAGTTATGCCACCCTTTTTAGGAACACAGTGAATTGGGCTAACCCAAGGACTATCTGAGATTGGGTAAATTAATCCTGCATAAAGAAGTTTGATAACCTCCTGTTTGATAACATCATGGATTTTTGGATTTACTCTTCTCTGATGTTGAACTGCTGGTTTGAAGTCATCCTCCATCAAGATTTTGTGAGTACAAAACTCAGGGTTGATACCCTTAATGTCGGAGAGTTTCCAAGCAATTGCTTGCTTGTGTGACTTCAAGACCTTTATGAGAGTAGTCTTTTCATCTTTACTCAAATCTCGAGCAATAATGATGGGTAATTTATCATCACCCTCAAGAAATGCATACTCGAGATGAGGTGGTAGGTCCTTAAGTTCTACCTCAGGAAATTCTTCAGTTTTCTCAACTGACTTGACTTCCTTGTTATGAAGCTCGACTGGAGGGAGTGATGATGGATCATCATTAAGCAACTTCTCAATGAGAAGTATGTCCCCCTCGACATCGATGGGAGCGTGATCAATTTCCCATGGAACAGAATCACTTGACAAGTATGCTTCAATCTCTTCCAAGATGAAGTCACTTTCCTCAAACGGAGTGAGAGAAGGAGTAGAATTGGCAATGATGGGTTGAGATGAATGAGTGAGATTATCACTCGAAGAATTATGATCATAACCAAGAACTTCTTGAGAGTACTCTTCAGAAGCAACATCAATGATATCTATTCGGTTAACCGACTCAGAATCATAGTTTGCGGAGTACCTCGAAGTTTGATCAAGGTTAAAGGTGACAGCTTCATTACCAACACGTAATGTGATTTCTTGCTCAAATACATCAATGAGAGCACGGCCCGTTCTCAGGAATCCTCGTCCAAAAATGAGAGGAACCCGATGATCGGCATCGAAATCAACAACCACAAAGTCAGCTGGAAAATGGAACTTTCCTACTTTCACAAATACGTCCTCGGCAATGCCAAGTGGACGGGATATTGTACGATCTGCAAGCTCAAGAGTCATGCATGTAGGATTAAGGTCCGGGAGAGAAATTTTCTTCCACACTAAAAGAGGCATCAGGTTTATGCTTGCACCCAGATCGGCTAAGGCAATGCATTCAACCATTCCTGGAAATACACAAGGTAAGAGAAATTTTCCAGGATCTCCAAGCTTCTCGGGAAGCTTCTTTAACAGAACTGCTGAGCAGTTCTCGTTAAGAGGAGTTTTAGCCATTTCAAACAGCTTTTCCTTGTTTCTTAACATGTGTTTGAGAGTTGATGCAAACTTGGGCATCAGCATGATAGCATCCGCAAAGCTTATGTCAAAATGTAGTTCTTGGAAAATTTGAAAAAAATTGTCCATTTGATGACTGGCTTTTTCGCGGAGGTTTTGCTCATTCAAACGTGATGGGTAAGGAATAGAAGATTTGGATTTGGGTTTTTCAACAGGAGCTACAGGAGGTTCAAAAAATTACTCCTGGATTGGATTTGGGTTTCGGGACAACTTGAGGATGGACATCGTTGGTACCTCCGTTATTAGTAGGAAGTTCCGTGTCCTTTGTCGCCTCAGGTTCACTTTCCACTACCTTCGGGAGAGAAGAAGAAGAGGTAGTAGGTATAGCGGGTCCATTGTATGAAATACCACTCCTGGTTGTGATCGCCTTTGCATCACCCCTCGGGTTAGCGATCGTGTTGCTCGGAAGTTTTCCTGAGCCCGAGGGTTGATCATTTAAAGAATTCTTTAGATCAGCGATCTGACTGACCAACAACCTGTTCATTTCATCTTGGGATTTCATGAATTGCTTCAATAACTCATCAGATGATGGTACTGGAGGATGTGGAGGGAAATTTTGAGGTCGTATGTTTTGATTATGACCTTGTTGTTGAAAATTCCCTTGGTTAGGATTTACATTTCCCTGAAATTGATTCCCTCGATTGAAATTGTTTTGATTAAGGTTTCCTTGATGTTGGAAACCTTGATTTGGTCCGGAATAGAAATTACCTTGGTTTTGATAACCTTGGTTCATTCTAGGTTGGTTCTGATTCCGGTTTTGTATGTTAGGATTCTGGTTAAAACCGGGTGGTCCTTGATAAGTATTAGCACGGTAGTTTGGTTCATTTTGAGGACGGTATTGATTACCTCCCTGATGTGAAGTACCGGCTATAGCATTGGCTTCAAACGGACTACCATCAGTGGTAGTATAGTTGTAGTATGCATGAGGGCCACCACAAGTAACACAGACCTCGACTTTCTTCACTTCACCATGTGATGGTGTCTGTGTGAAAGTGACTTTCTTTTGGTTAGCAAGAACCAAAGCCTGAACAATATCCGTGAGTTTGTCAATCTTAGCATCGGTGCTAGATGTACTCACGTGAGATGAAGTAGAAGGTCCTGCATTAGACTGAGATTGATATGTCTTTGTTCGGAAAGGGCGGACCTGGGACTTGTTTTCTATGATTTGCAAGGCTTCTTTTGTGGTCTTGCTCAGGAAATTACCTCCCGCGGAGGCATTTAAAGAGTCTTGGTCAGCTTGTCTCAGACCATTGTAGAAAGTATCCATTTGCATTAATTCGGTAAAACCATGATGCGGACACTTGCGGAGCAATTCTTTGTAACGATCCCATGCCTCCCCGAATGATTCATCAAATCTTTGAGAGAATTTCATTATCTCATTCTTAAGACTTGTAGTTTGGGATGGAGGATAGAATTCGTTAACAAACTTAGTGACTAAATCCTCCCATGTCTCAATGGAACGAGGGGGTTGTTTCTCAAGCCAATTCCGGGCTTGTCCCTCTAAAGAGAATGGGAACAGAAGAAGTTTAATTGCTTTATGTGGGACATTCTTGTATTTGATGGTAGATGCAATCTTGTTAAACCATCGAATATGTGTATGAGGATCATCCCGCTCAAAACCATAAAATTGGCTTTGGGTTACAAGATTAAGCAACCCGGTTTTGAGCTCGAAGGTATCAGCCACAATGGCTGGGACAATAATGGCATCTCCGTAACCCTCGATGGGTGCTTGGAGAAGCTCATTCATAGGTTTGTCTTCTGCCATTACGACAGGGGGTGGTTGTGCTAGACGTTCCTCAGTCACGGCTGAAGGAGCAGAACGTCCTCTACGTCTACGAGGAATACTTGCAAGCTCTGAAAGTGGACTTGTGGAGCTTGAAGAACGAGTGCGCATGCAGCTAAAGTCTGTTTTGAGCAATTAGAAGCTACTTAAAGTCTGAAAGAGGAATACTTGCAAGATGAATTAGAAGCTAAAAAAAAACTACTTAAAGTCTGTTTTGAGCAATGTGCAGCTAAAGGAAACAAAAACTAAAAAGCAGCTATTGAAAAACTTGTAGAAAGCTAGAAGCTATGAAATCTAATCTACAACATATACTGAGCATTCAAGGGACCCTAATAAGCAATAGAGGAACATCAAAAAGTTAAAATAAATGAGACCAAGCAGCTGTTTGGACTATGGCAGTTAGGGGGTTCTATCAGCTACCAAGGCTTACTAAGCTTTAAAAAGCTAATCAATGAGCTAAAACTTATATGTTCACTATCCTAAATTAGCTAATAAGAAACTAAGGCACCCTAATAAGCAATAACTAAGCACTAAAAAAGCAAAAAGAAAGGTAAAAAAAACAAGGCTGCTGAACAGTTAGCAAAACAGTCCAAATGGCTCAATTGAGCTTAAAATTAAGAGGGGGCTGATTAGGCTTATAAATAAGCCACTAAATGAACACTAAATTCCTACAAAGCTTAAAGGAATAAGTTAATTTGGAAAGGAACCTGTAAACTGCAACCAAGCTCATATGAAGCTTATAAAGAGCTTCAAAAGGGCTTCCAAAAGAGACTTATGGGACCTGTTTGTGACAGCAAGACAGAAGCAAATGTGGGCTAATTGAACTTAAAATTAAGCTACCATTTAAACTCTAAAGAACAAAATAAGCTTACACATAAACTTACCTATCTATAAACTAAACGGATACATAAAATGGGATCCTAATCCTAATCCTAACACTCCTAAATCTAAGCTAAAATAGATGGACGAGGCTGATGTTAAAAGAAACTGAGACAGTGAGATAGATAAAAAAATGACTACGCAAACTTATTCTCACCTACTGAAAACTAATATCAACTTCAAATTCATCGATTAACACTTGCATCTAACCACTTCTACTTCTAAAGTGGGTCAAAAACTGAGTTTGACCCATAAATTCCACTGATCCAAGCATGCCCTTATGGCAGAACACTTTCGAAACTTGAAACGGAATTTGTTTGAGATTTAAAAGAACTGATTTTCAATACCAATTGAAACTAACAATGAGTTTAAAACAATTAAGCTCACTTATGACAGATTTTAAAACATGAACCAAAGAAAATTGCAAATACTGAAATTAAAACTTGAATTAAAAACAAGAAATTAAATTGCATAAAAAATTACAACAATGACAATGAAATTTAAAAAGGGACTAGAACATTGAATTTTCTAGACAAACTTTTTACAAATTCCTCAATCCCTATTTATACTAAAAAGTGAAAATGTCTTCTCTCTTCTTGTGTGCTTTCTGATGTGTTTCTTGTGTTTGTTTTGTGAGACAAAACATCCAAAACCAACTTGTGTGCTTTCTTTGATATAATCCCACCATCCAATCTGTCTTGGAGACTAAACTGTCAATCTCAGCCATCAATTGCCCTTTTGCACTTTGGATTGCCAAGGTGGCAATGGGTATCTCGTGACTCTTTTTTGGGGGAGGGAAGCTTAGTGGGATTGGGAATTGGGTAAAGTGGGTTTTAGAGGGATTAGGGTTCTGGGGATGAGTTATGTCTGGGTAAAAAGGAGAAGCAGGAAACTGGGAGGGAAAAGGGAAATGGGTCGTTTTATTTTTATCTGGTTTGGTGTAGGGAGGTCAAAGTGGCAGGGGGTTCAATGTGGAGAGGGGTTAAAAGGTGTAGTGGAAGGGTTTAATAGGAAAGATGAGGTTCATTTGGGTATCGGGGACGGGGTGAAATGGAGATTTTGGTTTCGGGTTAGGTTTTTAGGTTTGTTTTCCCACTCTCACTCCAAACACGTGTCCTGGGCTCTAAAAATATAGAAATCCACTCTCGGCTCCGTCTGTTTCAGCACTTTTCTGATTTCGGCTCGTTTTTGCTCGTTTACGCTCTGTTTTCAATCATTTTGTACCTGCAAGACACAAAACACACTCCGAGGATATTTTTAACATATTTTGATCGTATTTGGGTGTTTTTAGTCATTTTTTGAGGTCTTAGGCGGGTAAAAACGATGAGTGAATAAGCACTCATCACTGATCTAAAGAAGTCTTTAAATGATCAACTGATTGGTTCCCAACCGTCAAGTTTATCACACAAGTCAACCACTTGTGAATGGTCAACCGTAATAAAATTCAAAAAGTCTAAAACCAATGCAATTTCCCTTGGAATATAGTGGATTCCCGGGTCGTTAAGTCCCACGGAGGATTAATGGTGCTTAAAAACGTTCAGATGTCGAATGATCACTAAGGATAATGATAAGTAAGGATTTTGATTGATAACTACACTACTGATTGATTGGAATGGTATTTGGATACAGAATTATAAAGCACAACAATCAGATTAAACAAACGTAAACACGTACGTTTATTAAATTACGTAAACGTATAAAATAAAACGTGAGTTTTAAGAAATAAAAGACCTATAAATATGAAAATGAAATTTTTACAATTCTAATAATAAAAGAAAATTATTAGAAAAAGAAAATTATTTTTTATGACTATTTATCTAATTATTATTAATTAAAAACTATTTTTAACTATTTAATAATACTCTAAAATATAAGAAAATGTGAAATAAAACTAGAAAAATGAAATTATGACTTAGAAAAATCTAAAATATTATAAAACTAATTTTAAAATTGAAAATATATTTTTTACACTTTTTATCTATTTATTATTAATTAATTACTATTGATTAATTATCTAAAATACACTTAAATACAAGAAAATATAAAATTAACCTGGAAAAATAAAATTTTAACTTAGAAAAATCTAAAATATTATAAAACTAATTTTAAAACTGAAAAGATATTTTTTATGCTTTTTATTTATTTATTATTAATTATTTAATACTTTTTAACTATTTTAAATTCTAATAAATACTAAACAAGCTAGGAAAATTATGAATTTTTTTTTATAAATATCCTATGGTGACAGAAAGCTAAGAAAATTATAGAAACTGAAATTGCTTAATAATAAGCTGAAAAGAAAAATTAAAAAGCTTATTTCTATTAAATAAACGCTATCACTATTTTTAAAATGATGTTTTTGTGATTTTTCTTTTTGAAAACTATTATACTACTTAAAATAAGTAACTTTAATGAAAACAAAAATTTTACAACTTAAAAATAAGCAGTTTATGAGCTTATGAGTTTAACAGTTAAGCTTATGAGCTTATTTTGATGTTTTTAAGCTCAAACAAGCTTACAAGCTAGAACCAAAGTTAGAATAAGATGCAACAAGCTACAAGATACTTATATGAAGCTAAAAAGTACAAAGATACATACTGATAAGCTATTAATAATCTAATAAGCAATTTAACTATCCTATCTACCAAACAGTCCTGCAAGGATTTTGTAGGCTAATTTAAGCTATGGGCAAAAGCTCCAAAGCCAAAATAAGCCTTGAGGCAACAAGCTGGGTTGGTGGGCTTTCCAAAAAACCCAAGCTCACACTGTGGGGTTGACTAATGAGCTTATGACAAGCTTGTGAAAAAGCTTGTAAATGACTGAGCAGTTATGTAACACAGAAATGGGACAAAGAAAAAGCAATTAGCAGCCCTACTAAATAAGCTATAAAGTGGAAAAATAAGCTTGGATCTTCAAGACAGCTAGGTTAGCTTTCCAAAGAACCAAAATACACAAGCTTAGGCTAACTAATAAGCTCTGTGTGAGCTTATGAAAATGGTCTACTCAACTGTGCACAGGGCACTATTTTAGAAAAGGTCTCAAAAGAAGCTAAAAAATAAGCTATTAAATAAGCTAACTAGAAAATATAAAAAATATTATGAGGAAGATGAGCAACTAGATTTTAATATCCCAAAAGCTTAAAACATGAAACTCAAAGTTAAACCCTATAGAAATTAATCTATTTTATTCAAAAACTGCAAAACTGAAATTTTGACTTTTTAAGATAAACTAAAAGGTTGACTAAAATGAACTTTAAATCAAATCTACTCACTGATTATGATATGTTAAGCTATAATAAGATGTAATTAAGCTAGATTAACAAGTTATAAGCTACTATGATGAGTTTTACTCTTTAAATCCTAACAGTTATCAAATTAAGTGGGATTAAAAGAGATTTTGACTTTTTACAAAGTAAGGACTGTATTTTATGGTATGTTTGAGTTATTTAGACCAAGTGTGACATGTATCAAACAAGAACACTGTCTTGAACAACCTTTAACACAATGAACAAATCAAATCCAAACAACACCTTAATAAACTGTTTTTGTGATTTCCAAAGACTTTCTCAGATTCAGACCATGCACTAGATTCAAGACTTCATAATATCATATATTAAGATTAAATAAGCATAAAACAACAGTAATAACAACATAAAACTCAAGAATGATAATTATGCTCTTATAACTGTTAAACTATGATTTTTAGTAACTACAATATTTTAAAGAACAAGCTAACTATTTTATTGTTTAACTTTACTTAAATACAGCTCATAAACATAGAAACACAATGATTTAAGCTAATGACTGACTTACACAGTGAAATGCCAAAATGAGAAAAAAGCTTACAAATTGGTTTCCAAGTGAAAATTGAGAATCAAGGACTGAAACAACTTCCTATAGCTTCCCAAGAAGCTCTAAACCCAAGGGCAATCCATTATTAACCATGCTCCAGCTGTGATAATCATCTCCATGGATTTTTGATTTTTCACTAATTTTTTGTTATTTTTGGTATTTTTTTCTTTTTGATACTATAACTGATTTTAAAGGTTTCTAATAGCTTAAACAAGCTATCTAGGAGCTTATATTGGCTTATGAGTCTAAGACAACAGCTACAAATAACTTTAAGACATATGAGATTTTTGCACTTGAAAATTGAACAAACTGAAATTGAGACTGAAAATGAAATTGATTGTTGGAAATAGATTCAAATACACTGGAAATACTTAAACAAGTCACTTGAAAGCTTAAAATTACACTGGAAATTAAAATTTTATTAAAACGACATACATTAAACTAATTTACACTAGATACTCTTCCACATTGCTTCTAGCTTCTTTATAATCATCTTTTTGAGCTTTGTCGACACCTCTGAATGTTTCCCACCTTATTCCAACCATTGGATCTTCATAATTCATCATAACTGTCCATGTGGAATTTTGGCGGGAAAAAGTCTTGAGCAGGTTTTCTTCAATTAAGGAATTTTGGAAGATAGTGGAGGTGTTAGGGGGTTGGTAAACAGGTGTAGAGGTGAGGTGGAAAGTTGAAAAGGTGGAAAAACCACCCCTGGTTTTGGTTTGCAGGCTTGGTGAGGGAGAAGCACATTGCTTCTGGTTTTGGGCGGGATTTGACTTTTTGACCCGTTTTTATTATTAAGTTGGGGGGTTCACAATAGGGTAATGGACTGGCTCAAGTGGGTTTTTGACTGGGGTTAATAATACACAAAGGGTCAGTTTGGTTTGTAGTTTATTACAAGGACCAAAGTTGCAATTTCTCCAAACTTGAGGGGCTGAACCTGCCACTTTTCCAAAGTTATTCCAAGGACCAATTATGCCATATATGAATAGTACAAGGACCATATTTGATTATTTTTACTTTTAAATATCCGAGGACTATATTTGACATTTTTGAAACTTTAAGGACCTAAGTTGCCATTTTGCAATTTTAAACTTCAAGGACCAAGTTTGACAACTTATGAATCCCTAGGGACTTTAAATAACATTTTTCTTTATTTTGATTTACCAGGGACTAGATTTGACAACTTTTGAAACTTGGGGGACTAAAACTGCCAATTATGCAAACTTGATACGTTTTTCACCTGATTTTGGTATTTTTGCATTTGAAACACATAAAACACTTATTTGTGATATTTTTATTATTTTGATGCATTTCTGAGTGTTTTCAGATGTTTTTGGCATTCTAAATGGTACAAAAATGATGAGTATTTAGACACTCATCATCAACCCTCGGGCTCAGGAAAACTTCCGAGCAACACGATCGCTAACCCGAGGGGCGATGCAAAGGCGATCACAACCAGAAGTGGTGTTTCATACAATGGACCTGCTATTCCTACGACCTCTTCTTCTTCTCTCCCGTAGGTAGTGGAAAGTGAACCTGAGGCGACAAAAAACAAGGAACTTCCTACTAATAACGGAGGTACCAACGATGTCCATCCTCAAGTTGTCCCGAAATCCAAATCCAATCCAGGAGTTGTTTTTTAACCTCCTGTAGCTCCCGTTGAAAACCCCAAATCCAAATCTTCTATTCCTTACCCATCACGTTTGAATGAGCAAAAGCTCCGCGAAAAAGCCAGTCATCAAATGGACAAATTTTTTCAAATTTTCCAAGAACTACATTTTGACATAAGCTTTGCGGATGCTATCATGCTGATGCCCAAGTTTGCATCAACTCTCAAACACATGTTAAGCAACAAGGAAAAATTGTTTGAGATGGCAAAAACTCCTCTGAACGAGAACTGCTCTGCAGTTATCTTGAAGAAGCTTCCCGAGAAGCTTGGAGATCCTGGAAAATTTCTCTTACCTTGTGTATTTCCAGGAATGGTTGAATCCTTTGCCTTAGCCGATCTTGGTGCAAGCATCAATCTGATGCCTTATACAGTATGGAAGAAACTTTCTCTTCCGGACCTTACTCCAACATGCATGACTCTCGAGCTTGCAGATCGTACAATATCCCGTCCACTTGGCATTGCCGAGGACGTATTTGTGAAAGTAGGAAAGTTCCATTTTCCCGCTGACTTTGTAGTTGTTGATTTCGATGCTGATCCACGGGTTCCTCTCATTGTTGGACGAGGATTCCTGAGAACGGGCCGTGCTCTCATTGACGTATTTGAGCAAGAAATCACATTACGTGTAGGTAATGAAGCTGTCACCTTTAACCTTGATCAAACTTCGAGGTACTCCGCAAACTATGATTCTGAGTCGGTTAACCGAATAGATATCATTGATGTTGCTTTTGAAGAGTACTCTCAAGAAGTTCTTGGTTATGATCATAATTCTTCGAGTGATAATCTCACTCATTCATCTCATCCCATCATTGCCAATTCTACTCCTTCTCTCACTCCGTTTGAGGAAAGTGACTTCATCTTGGAAGAGATTGAAGCATACTTGTCTAGTGATTCTGTTCCATGGGAAATTGATCACGCTCCCATCGACATCGAGGGAGATATTCTTCTCATCGAGAAGATGCTCAATGATGATCCTTCATCACTCCCTCCCGTCGAGCTTCATAACAAGGAAGTCAAGTCAGTTGAGAAAACTGAAGAATTTCCTGAAGTCGAACTTAAGGACTTACCACCTCATCTCGAGTATGCATTTCTTGAGGGTGATGATAAATTACCTGTCATTATTGCTCGAGATTTTAGTAAAGATGAAAAAGCTTCTCTCATAAAGGTCTTGAAGTCACACAAGCAAGCAATTGCTTGGAAACTCTCCGACATTAAGGGTATCAACCCTGAGTTTTGTACTCACAAAATCTTGATGGAGGATGACTTCAAACCAACAGTTCAACATCAGAGATGAGTAAATCCAAAAATCCATGATGTTATTAAACAAGAGGTTATCAAACTTCTTGATGCAGGATTAATTTACCCGATCTCAGATAGTCCTTGGGTTAGCCCAATTCATTGTGTTCCTAAAAAGGGTGGCATAACTGTTGTCACAAATGAAGAAAACGAGTTAATTCCAACTCGGCTGGTTACGGGATGGCGTGTTTGCATTGACTATCGTAAGTTGAATGACGCCACTCGTAAAGACCATTTTCCTCTACCCTTCATGGACCAAATGCTTGAGAGATTAGCAGGAAACGAATATTATTGTTTCCTTGATGGTTTCTCGGGTTATTTTCAGATCCCCATTGATCCACAGGATCAAGAAAAGACCACATTCACCTGCCCATACGGAACTTTTGCCTACAGACGTATGCCTTTTGGCCTATGTAATGCTCCTGGCACGTTCCAACGATGTATGATGGCCATATTCCACAACATGATTGGGGAAACAATGGAGGTGTTTATGGATGACTTCTCGGTCATTGGGGACTCGTTTCAAACATGTCTCTCCCATTTAGATAAAATGCTAAAACGGTGTGAAGACACCAATCTTTGTCTAAATTGGGAGAAGAGCCACTTTATGGTCAAAGAAGGCATAGTCCTTGGCCATAAGATTTCAAAAAATGGGATTGAGGTTGATAGAGCAAAAGTCGATGTTATTGCTAAATTGCCTCATCCTACTACCGTCAAAGGTATTAGGAGTTTTTTAGGTCATCTCGGTTTTTATCGCAGATTCATACAAGATTTTTCTAAAATCGCCCGGCCTATGACTCATCTTCTTGAAAAAGATGCTCCTTTTATCTTCTCACCTGAGTGCATCGAAGCTTTTGAAACATTAAAGAAAAAGCTTACTGAAGCACCTATTCTCGTTGCTCCCGACTGGGACTTGCCTTTTGAGCTCATGTGCGATGCAAGTGATTTTGCTATCGGTGCAGACCTAGGGCAACGTAGATCCAAGCATTTTCAGCCTATCCACTACGCAAGTAAGACTATGACTGAAGCTCAAACCCATTACACCACCACAGAAAAAGAGCTACTAGCCGTGGTATATGCGTTTGAGAAGTTTCGGCCATACTTAATCTTGACCAAATGCGTGGTGTATACGGATCACTCGGCTCTCAAATATCTCTTTGCAAAACAAGATGCAAAGCCGAGATTGCTCCGATGGGTTCTCCTCCTGCAAGAATTTGATATCATTATACGTGATAAAAAAGGAGCTGAGAACCTGGCTGCAGATCATCTGTCCCGTTTAGAAAACCCTCACCAAGATGTTTTCGAGAAAAAGGAAATAAATGAAACATTTCCTCTCGAGACACTCAATACGGTTTCTTTTCGTGGAAACTCTTTTACCCCATGGTTTGCTGACTTTGCAAATTACCATGCGGGTAACTTCATAGTGAAAGGAATGTCGACCCAACAAAAGAACAAATTCTTCAAAGATGTTAAACATTACTTCTGGGACGACCCCTACTTATTCAAAATCTGTGCGGATCAAGTCATCCGACGGTGTGTTTATGGACAGGAAGCTATGGACATTCTCAAAGCTTCCCATGCTGGACCCACCGGGGGCCATCATAGTCCAAACTACACCGCCAAAAAGGTGTTTGATTCCGGGTTTTATTGGCCCACTATTTATAAGGATGCCCACGAATTTGTCAAAGCATGTGACGCTTGTCAACGTCACGGAAATATCTCTCAAAGAAATGAAATGTCGCAAAACGCCATTCAAGTATGTGAGATTTTTGACATCTGGGGCATTGACTTTATGGGGCCATTTCCATCATCTCGAGGAAACAAATACATACTTGTGGCTGTTGACTATTTGTCAAAATGGGTTGAAGCGAAAGCTTTGCCTACCAATGATGCCCGAGTTGTTGTGAAATTCTTAAAATCTCTTTTTGCTAGGTTTGGAACTCCGCGAGCTATAATCAGTGATCGTGGTACGCATTTCTGCAATGACCAATTTGATCGTGTCATGCAAAAGTATGGTGTAACTCACCGTCTCTCTACTGCATACCACCCCCAAACAAGTGGGCAAGTGGAAGTTTCCAACCGTGGTATAAAAAGAATTCTTGAAAGGACAGTAGGCGAAAACCGTGCATCCTGGTCGGATAAACTAGATGACGCACTCTGGGCCTTCCGTACAGCTTATAAAACACCCATCGGGTGTACTCCATACAAGCTAGTGTACGGAAAGGCTTGTCATCTGCCGATTGAGCTTGAGCACAAAGCATACTGGGCCTTGAAACATGCCAACTTCGATATTCAAACAGCTGGTGATCACAGAAAAGTTCAAATGAATGAATTAAATGAACTCCGTGATCAAGCATATGAGAACTCTTTGATCTACAAACAAAAGACAAAGAAGATTCATGACTCCAAAATCAAGAACCGCGTTTTCAACGTTGGTGATCGAGTCCTTCTTTTCAATTCAAGATTGAAGATTTTCTCAGGAAAACTAAAATCCCGCTGGTCTGGACCATTCACCATCACTAAAGTATTTCCTTACGGAACCATTGAGTTATCTCAACCTGATGGTCCAAATTTTAAAGTGAATGGTCATCGATTAAAACACTATTTTGGAGAGGACATTCCACCCATGGTTGTCCCGGATCTACAAACATTCCCCATGAACCAATGAATGCGGGGATCGAGTCAAGCTAGTGACTCGGTAATCAAAAAACAGTAGCACACCACATGGGTTTTCACCCGTGAGTATCACCCTAGTGTGGGGGAGTTGCCCCCTCTTTTGTATATAAGTTTTGTTAAAAAAAAAAAAAAAAAAAAAAAAAAAAAAAAAATTGTGTGTATATATCAAAAATAAAATAATGGCCGTAATATTTCCCTTTTACGTTCTATGTTTCGGCATAACAGCCGGTACTTTGAATATCGAGGACAATATTCATTTCTAGTGTGGGGGGGAATTCTCACAAATTTTATCATGTAATTATACCACCCAATTCCCCCATTTTTGGCAAATTTTTTTTTTTGGAGTAAATGTTTTGCACTTACTCAGCAAATGGTAATCAGTCCGCCATGTCTAACACACACAAGGATTGGCTAATCCAGGAGCAAACGGCTCTTGGTAAAGATATCTCAAATCCGTTTATGGCTTACAATTTGCCTAAAATTGTATGGTGTTCAGCTCACCATATCTTTAATTAGTGAAAAGTTGGCTAGCCCGCAAGTTTATGGCTTGTGGTAAAGGCAGTTGGAAAACCATAATTGGTAATCGACTCACCAAAGATAATATTGATAATTTATCTAAGAGTTGGCTAGTCCAGAAGCAAACGGCTTCTGGTAAAGACAAATCAAAACCTTTGAAAGCTGGTGATTTGCTCAAAATCATTTGGTTATCATTGTACCAAGGTTCTTACTTGAGCTAAAACAAATGGCTACTCCAGAAGTAATGGCTTTTGGTAAAGAGATGAAATCCATTAAGTTTTCTCAAAAGATTGCTAGGGACTAGCAATATCTTAGTGTGGGGGATTGATGAGTGTGCAAATACTCATCATTTTTGTACCATTTAGACTGCAAAAACATCTGAAAACACTCAGAAATGCATCAAAATGATAAAAATATCACAAATAAGTGTTTTATGTGTTTCAAATGCAAAAATACCAAAATCAGGTGAAAAACGTATCAAGTTTGCATAATTGGCAGTTTTAGTCCCCCAAGTTTTAAAAATTGTCAAAACTAGTCCCTGGTCATTCCAAAACTTATAAAAAGTCATAAAAGGTCCTTGGGATTCACAAGTTGTAAGAAATTGTCCTTTGAAGTTTAAAAATCACAATTTACAACTTTGTTCCCTCAACTTTACAAAAGTGTCAAAATCAGTCCCTGGGTGTTTAAAAATGGAAATTATTCAAACTACACCCTTGTACTATTCAAATGTGGCATATTTGGTCCTTATATGATAAGTTTTGAGAAAATTACAAGTTTGGTCCCTGAAGTTACAAAGTTGGCAGTTTTGGTCCTTGGATTTATAAAAATGGAATTTTATGCAATATTGGTCCTTGTACTAACCATTAATTGCAGGTTTAGTCCTTGTCTTAACTTGGGAAAATTTTCAACTTCAGTCCCTCATTTTCAGAATATTACATGAATGGTCCTTGGGCTTATATTTCTACAAACCAAACCGGACCCCTTTATATTATTTATCCAAATCCAACCCAAGCCCAATACCCAGCTGGCCCAAAACTAACCCACGTTTTAAAATATAAATACCGCCACCACTGTTCATCCTCCTCTCCCACGCCTGCAAACCACAAACCAGGTGGTTTTTCCACCACCTCACCACCTTTCCACCTCAATACCTACTCTCCCAGCTCATCCCCCCTCCTCCTATACCAGCCCACAAGCATTAAATGCTTCCCCACCATCAAACACTCTATCCTCACTTACAACCCCTGGTTTTGCTGCCACCTCACCCCTAGCTCCATATCTACTTCCCAAATTGTCCCCTTACACCTCCACAAGCAACCAAAAGTCTTTAATTGCTCTAAACCTGCTCTAATCCACTATCAGGACTTTTGGCGCCAAAAACAGTTTAAACGGCTAGGATGATTTCAGAGCAGCCAATGGCCAAGATTGCAAGTGGGATATGTTCAGAATCAAGTGGGAAGTCCAAAAAGTCTATAAAGAAAGCAGGAGAAGCAGAGGAGGATATATCTAGTGTAATCTTTAATTTTCTTAGTCGTTTTAATCAATTTAAGCTTTCCAGTGTAATTTCAACCTTTCAAGTACTTTATTTATCAAGTTCAGTGTATTTCAAACCTTGTTCAATAAGCAATTTCAGTTTATGTTCACAATTTCAGTTTGTGCAATTTTCAAGTTCAAAAATCCCATGTTAGCTTAAAGTTGTTAGTAGTTAATGTTATGGACTCATAAGCTCATATAAGCTCCTCAGAAAGCTTTCTAAAGCTTTTAGAAACCTTAAAACTTTGTTTAGTATCAAAAAGAAAAAAATACCAAAAATACTCAAAAATAGTGAGAAAATCAAAATTCAATGAAAGAATTGATCAAGAAGCTGGAGCAGGGTTGATTTTGGATTGCCCTTGGTTTAGAGCTTCTTGGGAAGCTATAGGTTGAGTTCTCAGTCCTTGGTTCTCATTTTTCACTTGGAATCCATTTTGTAAGCCTTTTGTTCTATTCTAGCATTTCACTGTTTAAGTAGCTTATAGCTTAAATCTTTGTATCTTTATGTTTCTTAGTTGTAGTTAAGTAAAATTAAACACTAAAACAGGTTGCTTGTTTTATAGAATTGGTAGTTGCTAAAAATCTTAGTTTAATAGTAATCATAGAATACTTGTTATTACTGAGTTATATGCTGTTATTGTTGTTGTTTAATGCTTAGTTAGCTTCATTATATGATAATACAAGGTTATGAATCAAGTGCATGGTCTGAATCTGTGAAACTCTTTGGAAATCACAAAATCAGCCTTCTAAAGGGTTGTTTGGTTTTCTTTTGTTAACTGTGTTAGAGGGTATTCAAGATATTGTTCTTGGTTGTTATCTGTCACACTTGGTCCTAATAACTCAAAGAAGCAATAAAAACAAGTCCTTGTTTGAGAAGTAGTCAAAATCTTCTTTAATCTCACTTTGGTTATTCACTGTTAGGATTTAGTTTGTAAAACTCATCACAGTTGTTTAGAACTTGATAATCTAGCTTAATTTCATATTAAAATAGCTTATTATAACATAATCAGTAAGCAGGATTGATTCAAAGTTCACTTAAGTCAACTTATTAGTGTAATTAAAAAAGTCAAAATTTCAATTTAGCAGTTTTTGAATAAAATAGATAATTTTATATAGTACTTAATTTTGAGTTTCAAGATTTGAGCTTTTGGGATATTAAAATATAGTTGCTCATCTTTATCATAGTAATTTTTATAATTTTTAGTTAGCTAGTTTAACTGCTTATTTCTTAGCTTATTTTGACCACTTTTCTAAAATAGTGCCCTGTGCACAGTTGATTGACCCTTTTTCACAAGCTCATCAAGAGCTTATTAGTGAACCTCAGCTTATGAACCTTGGCTTTTTGGAAAGCCAATCTAGCCATTTCACAGGTCCAGTGCTTATTTTCCATTTTGCAGCTTATTTGGTAGGGCTGCAACAAGCTTTTAATTTGTCCCATTTCTCACTATACACTGAGAACTCAGTGTGATACAAGCTTTTTCTCAAGCTCTTCATAAGCTCTCCAGTGGTTCCCACAGTGTGAGCTTGGACTTTTTGGAAAGCCCACCAGCTGCTACCTCAGTTTTTGTTTTGAGCTTTTAAGCTTATTTCATAAGCTAAAATTGCTTGTGAAAATGGCTGCAAGCCTGTTTGTTTGGTTAGAGTAAGTGCTTATTAGCTTATTTATAGCTTATCAGTGTGATTATCTGTGCTTTTTAGCTTCATCTAAGTAGCTTTAGCTTGTTTGTAGCTTATTTTACCTTTTGTTCCAACTGTGAAGCTTATTTGAGCTTAAAAAAATCAAAATAAGCTCATAAGCTAAACTGTTGAGCCAATAAGCTCATTAATAGCTTATTTTTAAGTTGTAAAATTTTTGTCTTTATTAAAGTTGCTTAATATCAGTAGTATAATAGGTTTATAAAAGAAAAAACACAAAAACATCATTTTAAAAATAGTGATAGCGTTTATTTAATAGAAATTAGCTTTTTAATTTTCTTTTTCAGCTTATTATTAAGCACTTTCTGTTTTTATAATTTTCTTAGCTTTCTGTCATCATAAGATATTTATAGAAAAAATTTCAGAATTTTCTTAGCTTGTTTAGTATTTATTAGAATTTAAAATAGTTAAAAGTATTAAATAATTAATAATAAATAAATAAAAAACATAAAAATATCTTTTCAGTTTTAAAATTAGTTTTCTAATATTTTAGATTTTTCTAAGTTAAAATTTTATTTTTCTAGGTTAATTTTATATTTTCTTGTATTTTAAATAATTAATAAATAGTAATTAATTAATAATATATAGATAAAAAGTGTAAAAAATATATTTTAAGTTTTAAAATAAGTTTTATAATATTTTAAACTTTTCTAAGTCATAATTTCACTTTTCTAGCTTTATTTCATATTTTATTATATTTTAGGGTATTATTAAATAGTTAAAAATAGTTTTTAATTAATAATAATTAAATAAATAGTCATAAAAATAATTTTAATTTTCCAATAATTTTCTTTTATTATTAGGATTGTAAAAATATCATTTTCATATTTGTAGGTCTTTTATTTCTTTAAGTTCACTTTTATTTTGTACGTTTGCGTAGAATTAAGTAAACGTACGCGTTCACGTTTGTTTAATCTGATTGTTGTGCTTTATAATTTTGTATCCAAATTCAATTCCAATCAATCAGTAGTGTAATTACCAATCAAAATCCTTACAGATCATTATCCTTAGTGATCATTCTATCATCTGAACGTTTTTAAGCACCATTAATCCTCCGTGGGACTTAACGACCCGGGAATCCACTATATTCCAAGGGAAATTGCATTGGTTTTAGACTGTTTGAATTTTATTACGGTTGACCATTCACAAGTGGTTGACTTGTGTAATAAACTTGACGGTTGGGATCCAATCAACTATCATACGAGTACACATAAATTAGACATAGACTCCCACAACCTTAGTTTAGATAATTAGATAATAGTAGAGTAATGGGTAGAAATACCAACCCCCCAATTCCAATACCCGAGATTCGTACCTTTCAATTTCATAAAATATAAAAATACAAAAAATAATCTTCCTCAACCTCAACCTTAGCGTAGTAACTTCTCACTAGCATTCCTATTCCCCTAGAGAACGATATCAATACCCGTGGCTTACCCTAATTACTACACTACAACGATTAGATTCACTGCCTAGGGTGTTATAAAACTTGCTCGAAGAAAAGGAAGTTTCCTTGACCCCGAACGACGCGTGTAGCGTTATCAAGTTTTTTGCGCCGCTGCCGGAGAATAGAATAGCTAGTTAGTAGTCCACCTCGTTTAGGTTCTTTGCTTGATTCCTATCAAGTAAATTTTTTCTCATTTTTTAGCTTTCTCTTAGTCTATCCCCCTTCTACGTGACCTTTGTTCGTAACCCCATCACTTTTCATCATGGAGGATGATAACCAACCACCACTCATCAACCCACCACCAAATGACCCGCCAAGAGCCCGTACTCTTGGTGAATACTCAAGACCAAGCCACCTAGGCTATAGGAACACCATTGAGCTTCCCGACCAAGCCCAAACTACGGCCCTGCGATCCGACACCATCCGGTTGGTGCAAAACGGATGTGCATTTCATGGACTTCGTTCCGAAGATCCAAATCAGCATCTGAGGGATTTCCTCAAAATTGTCGATTCCATCGACCTTGATGCTACTACTCGGGAGACCACACGCCTGCGTCTCTTCCAATTCTCTCTACGGGACCAAGCTAGTAATTGGCTTGAGCGACTTCCCGCCGGCTCCATCTCAAGTTAGGATGATCTTACCTCTCGCTTCCTTGCTCAATTTTTCCCACCGGGGAGAACCACTAAGCTTAGGAATGACATCTTGATGTTCCAACAACGTCAAGGTGAATCTCTCTACGAAGCATGGACCCGATTCAAGGACTTACTTCATAAAGTCCCTCATCACGGCATTGATCTTTGGCTCCAAGTCCAAATCTTTTATGATCATGTCAACTTCCCCACTAAGCGATCTATTGACCAAGCGGCCAGTGGAAAACTTAGTGATCTCACCGCGGAAGAATCATGGGGTATAATAGAGGACCTTGCCCTCTACGATAACGAAAGTTGGGATGACCCCCGTGAGCTACCTAAAACCGTCAAGGCAATCTCCTTGCCTTCCATCAACTCACAACCTTCCGACCGTAGGATGATCGAACTTGAAGATCAAGTTAACTTCCTCATGAGTTCTTACGAAAATCCTAAGTCTTCACACCATATGAACAAAGTTTCTTCCTCGTGCGAGCCGTTTTGTGATCCTCATAACACGCGCACTAGCACCCGATCCCCCGAACATGCTTCCGTTGACTACGCATCCTCGCGTATTAATGGAACGGGAGGAAGATTCCCTACAATACCCGGACCTAGGAATTTCAATGAAACCCGTGAGGCATGGAAAAGCAAGCCTGACTTTTACTGGGGACAAACCAAAGAATTCACCTCCAATGATTTCTCATGGCCCCCACCTAACGGTCCTAACCAACAAAATGTCGAAGGGATGTTGCAAAACCTAGTTACATCCCAAGAAACCCAAATGGCTAAGCTCTCGGACCACTTTAACCATCAACAAGCCGAGATGGATAGGAAAATAGACAACCTTTTGAAAGCCATAACTAATAGTGATAAGAAGGTTAGTGCTATCTCAACTCCCGAGCCTCCAGGTATAGAGATTAAGGATCCAAGCAAGCTAATTAAGCACGTCCAATTTGTCAATACCATCGCCTTAGTGAAACCGGATAGAACAGATGACGAAGAAGACCAAACACTTGTGGATGATGAAACACCCGAGGAAGTAGATGAAGTAGACATTGACTATTTCAACAAATTTCCTACGGAAGAAGAACTATCCCGCCACCCTCACTTAGTGCGTGACCTCCGTCACATGTATGTTAGGAAAAGCCCTAGAATCAAGTTTGGGAACCCTTGGAATCTTAACATACCATGTTGCATAGGACACCTTTTTGTGGCAAAGGCCTACATTGATCGCAAATCCCCAATTAACATAATGACTAGCACCTACTACAATTGGATAATGAAGAAGCCTATCCCAACTAGGCAAGACCCCGATAATCCTAGTGATAAGTGCAATTTTCTTGGTAGAGTTAAGGGATTGCCCGTCTATGTAGGTAGTTTCACGTTCCCTACGGACTTCATAATTGTGGATGATATTAGCACAGCCATAGACCCTAGCTTGTCCCACGTTATTCTAGGAAAACCTTTCATAGAAAGCACCGGGATGACCTATGACCCCTCGTTAGGAGTAGTGCGATTCAAGGATGAGACCGACGACATAGCTTACCAAATGCCGTTTAAGATTAAGAAGTTTTCATCACTCTCTAATGATGAAAAGGAACTTAAACTGTCGGTCTATTACAGGAATGATGAGGATAGGGAAAAGGGAGTAGATTATGTTATGGCTAAGATTTTCGGGTTCTATAAAGATTGTTTGAACTTAGGACCAAAATATAGGACCGAGTGGGGAGAGGACGAACTCTTAGAGAGGTGCATCGTAGGACACTTCTACAACATGGAATCCCCCGATAGAGACCGTCAAGAGGGCGGTGGTGAAAAAACGTAGGAGCACGACTTCGAGTCTAGCTACAAGACTCTTAAATAAAGAAAAGCGCTTCGTGGGAGGCAACCCATGCTTAATTGTTTGCTTGTTAGTGTCATGTATCTTTTATTAATTGTTTATCCTCATGTTTAAATTTGTAAAAATGCTTTATTTTGTTTTTAACCTCGTCTTAATTGCATATAAAGGTATTTTACATAAGGGATAAGTGTAGGGAGGATTACACACGTTTTCAAAAGAAACGTAAACATGAGAATAACAATTAACTAAAAGATATATATGTTTGTTTGTTCGAGTCAAATGCTTGTATCGAGTCATAATGGATGTTTTTGCAGAAATTTTTCCAGATTCTAAAGATGTAAATTTTCCAGAAAATCGCAGACCAGTTTTTGTCAGGATAACCTGACTGCGTCATGATTGCAACCTGACGACGTCAGGAAGGAGTAAAAACATCAGATTACTTTTTCTCATTTTCTGAGCTACTTATAAATTTTTGGAATTTTCCAGGTCTTAATTTTCTTAGAAATTCTGTAAACATCCATTCCACAAGCATTATATCCTAGTTTAAATCAAGTCTTATATATATTATTACCGCCGATTTTACGCGAAGGTTTCGTTTGTTTTCTTCAAGTGTGCAGGTTTAGTTTGTCAAGAAGAAGTTACACAAGATTGGAAGGAGCTTTTCACGCAATAATTCTTCTTGAAAAGGATTTAACCACCACTTTACACGGATCCTACCGAGCTAATCAGGGGAGTATTAGTTTCTTTCGTTTTTAATTACCTTCCATTATCATAACTTTGATACTTTCGGGGAACATTGGGGACAATGTTCAGTTTAAGTGTAGGGAGGGAAAATAAAACGGGAACTTTGAAACTATGCTTATCCTTGATTATTTGCTTTGTCCAATTGTGATTGTGTAATAAACCATGAGAAAATGTCGGTTAGGGTAATTTTGGCACCAAATTTAAAATTTTTTCATGACATATAGGAGTGGGCCATTAGTCTTAACAAAAGCGTCTCATGGATAGGAAGTTGCATGACTAGCACAAAAACCCTCTACCACTTAAATTCCACCCAAAATGTGAGGATCACCCTTAGATTAGTAGGAATTAAAGCATTCATCTTCAATGCTTAGAGTGTGAACCGGTAGTATATTAGATTCTAGAACTTGTTTTGTGATGCATATCAAGATCGCAAGTGAGGCTACACTTGTGTAGTTAGGAATAACTAAATGATAAGAGGCATTAGGATAAACCCTTGTTTGATACCCGTAATATAATTACTTCTTCCACATCGGTTGAGTAATTCCCCCACACCCTTTGCGTTGTACTCATCTTTAGTACACGATACCCCTAGTTAACCCCTCAGAGCCTATCCTTTTCGCGGTTCTCGTGATGTTTCGGTTTTTCCGGAATATCAATGAAGAGCATTGTTTACACCCCACCCCTAAATATACACCCAGATCGCCTTAGCCTACCCCTTATGCACTCACTTTTAGTGCATTATTGTTATCACCCAAAACCCTTAGTTCAATTATCTGGTTGCTTGCATGAGTTGCTAAGTCGAGTCATATCCTTTGTATACAGTTTTGGGACGATTGGGATTCATGGGAAAAGTTAAAGTTTGTGAAATGACGGGAAGGGAACGTTAAATTCAAATTCCCTTTGTTTGCATAATAATGTACCCCAAGTGTTTTGATCTTTTCCATTCGGGTCAAATTAGTGTTAGAGTAATAAAAACTCAAGTATAGGGATGTGCCTATAAATCCCTATCATTTTGATGTTACCGTAAAGGATGGTAGAGTAAAAGTGTATGGAAAAAAAAAATCGAAAAAAAAAATAGAAAAAGAGAAAAAAATATAGAGTAAAAAAAAAAAAAAAAAAAACATACGGGCTACCATCCTACATCTATCCTTTAAATTTATGTTTGTTTATTTCCGTTACCTAGAGTTTTATACACTTTTACTCTACCATCCTCTAATCAATCCCATGGGATTCATAATCAATCCCATAGTAATCCCATGGGATTCAGTATGAATCTCATGGGATTGTCTAATAGGATTGGCTAATAATTATAGGGATTCACTGGGAATCCCATGGGATTTTTGTGAATCCCATGGGATTCTGTTTAAAATCCCATGGGATTGTCTAATGGGATTGGCTAATAATTATTGTGTTTTAAAAAGGTACTGCGTAATACAGAAGATGGGTCGGTGGTGTGTAGTTGCAGACATTTTGTACGATTCGGTTTCCTATGCCGACACATATTCTGTGTTTTCAAGAATCGTGATATTAACTTCATTCCAAAACAATATATTTTGAGGCGTTGGACAAGAGATATCATACCACCTGATTTGAGAAGGAAAAGAAACAGATATGGTGAAACAGATGAAGAAATTCAAAGACTTACAAATGAGGCAACGTTTCTGGTGGATGAATGTTTGTTTCGGTTGAGCAAAGACAAAGTGAAGATGGGTGCTTTTGTAGAAAAGTTAAAGACATTGAAAACAGAAGTGGAGGCCGAGGTGCCAAATCCTCCTTCAAGAAATACAGGAGATGTAATTGGTGATCATTTTGCTATTTCTAACCCTGAGAAGAAAATAGTTAACAATCCAACAAAAGCAAGAAATAAAGGGAATATTTCAGAAGCAGAACGAAATGAAAGGCGAAAGAGTGAAAGAGAAAAAGCGCTTCAAGTTAAAAAGAAACAAATGAAGCCTTGTGGACATTGTGGAGAGAAGACGAACTTGCATACGAAAACAACTTGTCCGATGAACCCAAAGGCAAGGCGAAAGGCGAAACCAACTGATGTTTGAAAAAAATTAATTTACTTATTTTTTTGTTAGTTCTTTTTTATTGTTTTCTTGAATATATAGATTGAATATTCAAATTATATTCTGTTTAATTCACATATTTGTTATTTATATTCTGTTTAAAAACTTACTCGTAACAGAGGGGAGAGATAATCTGAATGGATCACAATGAATCCCATGAGATTCAGTTAGAAATCCCATGGGATTCACAATAAATCCCATGGGATTCACAATAAATCCTATACTTATATTCTATTTAAAAAATTGTATGCATAATCTGCATGGATTCACAATGAATCCCTCTGTATAATTCACATAAAAGATAAACAACAGTTAACATTATAAAACTCCATCATAAACTCTCAACTGTTATAACATTCTCAAAATGATCTACCATCTACCATCAATGCACATGTTTTCAAAAGAACATTCTCAAAACTGATCTAACATCAATTAACATGTTTTCTAACATTCTACAATCAACTGATCAACTATTGATAGCTTCAACTGGATCAACGGCTAACTTTTCAGTCTTTTCTGGAATCACTTCGCGTTTTTCCCTATTCTTAATAGCTTCAACAACTATGTTCATCTTTTCTAGACGAGGAAGTTTATCAAACTCTTTTGCTAGATCAATAAGCTTACCAGCATGCATATTAATTTCATGTAACAAGATCTTGGTAGCAAACTTGAATCTCAGTCGCCTCAACATATCAACCTGCGTCAACTTGTAACCATCCATTTCATAGCAGCCAGACTCGGAAAACAGCCCACAATCCCATTTTGTAGCAGGTTCACCATGGTAACATTCCATATGTAGCATTGTGAAAATACCACAATCACGGAAATTTTTCTTGGTTCTCCATTTTAGCTTTGGGATTCTTGGTTTAGCTTTAATAATGTTAGCATGCTTTTTGTGACCATAGAGCTTCAAATGTCGGGAAAACAACTTTTTCTACAAAATTATTAAAAAAAAGATCATAAATTACTAGAATTCTAGGAAAATGTCAATAGCGATTCAAATGGAATTATGTATTAATCCCATGGGATTATGTTTAAATCATAAAGTATTCATCAAAGAATCCCATGTGATTACTGCAGAATCCCATGGGATTCAGTATGAATCCCATGGGATTCATACAGAATCCCATGGGATTTCTAATGAATCTCTTTAAAAACAGAAAAGTAAACACTTACAAGTACTAAGTTGAAAAAAAATACTTACTAGTAGTTCACATGTTTTTTTATATTTCGAATCATAAGTTGCTCCCGAATCACTGTTATCTAGTATTGTTATCGATATTGTTCTGGTAAGGCTGATCACGATGACGTAAAAGTGGCCACCATTGCAAATTGGAAAAAAAGCCAGTTTTAACAAAACAAAAATAATAAAAATGAATCCAAAGTAAAAACACAAACATCAATTTATAAACAAAAAAATAAAATAAAAAAATACCAAGTCAATGCCGTCGAGAGCCAAGCCATCAACATTATCTGCAAACTGAGCTAAAATTTCATCTTTAAAACTTTCAAATTTATTGTCCTCAGACGCCAACGTTCCATCAAACATAGATTTTACCTGTATATGCAATTTAAAAGATCATGTTATGATTTGTATTGCTTTGGGGGTGTTTGGTAAGTCAGATAAGATGATAAACACTTTATTAAACAAATAAGAAATTTACTAAAGCAAATCAAAAATAAATACTTACAATACATCCTGTTGGAAAAAAGTGCCGTGATGGAGAACCATGTTCTTTAAATCTCTCTTCATAGTTTAAAATAGCACTCCAACAGTCAACAACATTTGAATCAATCCACAAACCGGGTGCTAACGTTTCCATTTGCAAACGAATGGAAAACACCGTGAACTCCGGAGAATCAGAATCAGATTCAAAAATTTTCTCACTATATGAGTAAACAAGAAAAAGAAAAAACATCTTTCAGAATCAGTTTGGAGTTTGTATGAATCCCATGGGATTCAGTACTGAATCCCATGAGATTCAATATAGAATCCCATGGGATTCAATACAGAATCTCATGGGATTTGGTACAGAATCCCATGGGATTAGATGTTTTTTTTTATTAACTATATTAAAAATACACATGTAAACTTACAACTTGTCGCCTTGCATTGCAAACAAACTATTTCCTAGAATAAACTCCCGCTTTGTGATTTTGGATACAACCTTTGTCTTCTTATTCATATACGGAGATAACAAGTACGAAGAAGGTTTCACCTTACGTTTTCCAGCTCGAGTAGCGATTCTTTCAGGAGTCATTGGATCCGGCATCATTGGATCCGGACCTCCGTTGAGCGATTCTTGCTGAAAACAATAAAAAGATTTAATTAAAAAGAAACAAAATTTTCGTAAAAAAGAAAGAGATTCAAGAATATTACATATGCGTGCTCAGCAGCTATACACATGATAATCTCATCAACATTATCTAAATTATTTTCTATCCATTGCGTTAACCCCTCCGGTGTGCACGTGATCTCAGGCTCATCCTCATCCTTCTCAGCCTCATCAACTTCCTTCTCAGCCTCATCCTTCTTAGCATCAACTTCCTTTTCAGCCTCAACAACTTCCTTCTCAGCCTCATCAACTTCCTTCTCAGCCTCATCAACTTCCTTCTCAGCCTCATCCTCTTTTTTTATCAGATTCATCATTCTCAGCCTCATCAACTTCCTTCTCAGCCTCATCCTTCTCAACCAAATCTTCATCTTGTTTCTCGGCCTCATCGGCCAAATCTTCTAAAGTTACCTTCTTCCCATTCTTATCATCGTCATCATCATCCTCCTCATCACCATCGTCATCCTTCCCACTACCATCATCATCGTCATCCTCCTCATTACCATCATCATCGTCATCCTCTTCATCATCGTTATCCTCATCATCCTTCCCATTACCATCAGCATCATCATCCTTATCATCGTCATCCTTCCCTTCATTGACATCCTCAATTAATAGCTTCGGTTGCTTGAAAATTCGAGCATACTTTTTATATAGCTCATCCAACTTTGCATCATCGGGGTAATCTGGCATTGCTTTCATGAAATAATCTTCTACAACAAGTCTTTCATCACAAATCAACTCTAACTTTTTTTCAAGTTTATTAAACAAATCCTGAAATAAGAAACATTGTAATAGTCATAATAAAGCTCATTGCAATGAATCCCATGGGATTTCATTTCTAACTGAATTGCATGTGAATCCCATGGGATTCTCTGTGGTTGTAAACAAGAAAAAGAAAAACATCATTTCAGAAAAACATCATTTCAGAAAAACATTGGAGTTTGTATGAATCCCATGGGATTCATTACAGAATCTCATGGGATTCACTTCAAATCTCATGGGATTCATAATGAATTCAATAAGATTTTTAGTGAATCCCATGGGATTCTGTATTGAATCCCATGGGATTCTGTATTCAATCCCATGGGATTCACACTGATATCATTTAATAACTATAAATGTAAAACAAATAACAAAATTTTAAAAGGAACCTCTTTCAAAAAAGAATCTTCTGAACCGCCACAAATAAACCCTTCAGCCTCTTGAACCTCAGATTCAGTCCATTCTGGTTGAAGTGGTAGCAAACCAAAACATTCTTCTTTAAGTTCTAGATCCTGTCGTTGGGACATTAAGTATGAAGACCAGCTTTTGATTGCAGGACGTGTCCGGACAACAGGAATCAATTCATGCTTTGTGGAATCCAGATACAAAAGCTGAAAAACAAAAAAGTGTAAAAGAAGGTTATAACAAATCTGTCACACAAACACATTTAATAATCAAAAAAATAGAGTTCAAAACTTAGAAACTTACAACAAGGAAGGTATATGGACCAGTATAATGATTAGATGTCGTTGTTGGGACTTTATGGCGTTTAAGGCAGGAAAAAATAAAGTCACACCAATCAATAGCCTTAACATCAGTATCTTCACGCAATCTTAACAAAACATCCAAACATATCTTCCCCTTTAACCCATCAACCTCACCCATCAAGTTTGCAAAAAGGGTACATAAGTTGACTTTAAAAAGGAAGTCGGCTTCCCGAGACTCGATCAATTTATTAGCAATGTCATTAACACGGACATCCTTGAGTTTTTTAGGATGAAACTGACCGATCCAATTCCTCACAAAGTCATCATTTTCTGATCTAGCATCTAGAGAAAAGAGAGATTGACCACCAAATGGAACACCTAATATCTCATGAATTTTTGAACTAGTGACCTTGATTGACTCGCCCTTCTCCAAAACCAACTCACAACTTCCTGGCTGAAATCTAGAAATTACATACCTTCCCAACCTTGAAGGAATGTGATCTATTTTACACTTGTGTAACGAACTAAATCCGATGTCAGCCAAAAACCGCTTCATATCAACCTTAGCGTCACGGATGGCAGAAAAAAGTGCTGTAGGTGTTGTCCGTGAATGAAGAATCGGAAACATGGAAACATACTTTTCATGCGCTTCCTCTTCTGCCGTCAACACCTTCTTACCTTTCTTCTTCGACTTCCCCTCTTCATCATAATCTTCCTTCTTTACAAGCTTCTTATCATCAACATCATCTGAATTCTCCCTCTTTCTCTTAGACAAACCCTTTCCCTTCAAAACCTTTTTTGTATCTTCAATATCATCACAATCTACGTAAAAAAAAAGACATTATAAATATGTTGGTCAACAAAATCCCATACTAATATTATATTTAAAAAACTTGTATGCATAACCTGCATGGATCACAATGAATCCCATAGGATTCACAATGAATCCCATGGGATTCAGGTAGAAATCCCATGAGATTCAGGTAGAAATCCCATGGGATTCACAATGAATCCCATTGGATTCAGGTAGAAATCCCATGAGATTCAGGTAGAAATCCCATGGGATTCACAATGAATCCCATGGGATTCAGGTAGAAATCCCATGAGATTCAGGTAGAAATCCCATGGGATTCACAATGAATCCCATGGAATGCTAGATGTGCAACAATAAACTCAAGTACATATAACAGAAAAACAAATTTGAAACAGGTAGCATACTGTGGTGCAGGGCATTACCTTTTGCCTGTTCCTTTACATTCTTATCCCCTCGCTCCTTACCAACCGCCTTCTTACCCTTCTTACCCTTTTGCTCCTTCGCCTCTTCATCCTTCTCCGACACCTCCTTTTGAACAGGTGCCTTCTCCGACACCTTCTCCTTTTGGACTAAAACTGTTTATCAAAACCAAGTAAAACTACTTTATGACTTCTAAAATGCAATTCACTACTAAAATTAGAAGAACTTCTGTCTTAAACTGATTCAAAACTGATAATTAACATAAATCTCAACATTAAAAACAGATTAAAACTATACCTTTTTGTTGCTTGACCTTCGGTTTTTTTCTGTCTTCTAATTCATATAAAGACAAAATCCTTTTACGCTTCACTTCATCTTTGGACTGAACTGGTTCAACCGACTCCAGTTTATCCAACTTAACAGCAGAATCTACATAAAAAAGACATGATATAAATATATTGATCAAAAAATACCATGATACAATCCCATGGGATTGTATGGAATCCCATGGGATTCATTAGCTGATTTAGAACAGTTTAACAAACTAAAAAAAGGAGCATGCAAAATCCTCTTAATAAATCCCATGAGATAAAAAATATACCTTTTTTCAGTTTTTTCTGATAGACCTTTAAACTCTTCTGTTTATCTTCAGTATCTTCAGTCTCAACTGGCTTAACCTTAGCCGACTTATCCGACTTATCAACCTTAGCCGACTTATCCGTTGGCTTCTTTAAAAAACTAGACAGCTTACCAACAGCCTTCTTACCCTTCTTAGCCTCTGCATCCTTGGCTCCTTAGTCCTTGGCCTTATCCCCTTGCTCCTTGGACTCTGCATCCTTCTTTGACATCACCTTATCCGACACCTTCTCCTTTTGAATAGGTGCCTTCTCCAACACCTTCTTAGCCGGCACCTTGTCTTTTTCAACCAACACTTTCTTTTTTTCAGCTGGCACCTTATCTTTTTTAGCCGGCGACGTCTCTTTTGCAGCTTGAAGGATATCAGATTTTGGTAACCACTTCTTACGTGGGGAAACTGTGACAACACCTAACATAAAAAAAATTAAAAAAAAAGTTAAATATACAATAATCTGCATTAATCTGCATTTTAATTTCATTTATGTCTCATTTGAAAAAGTGCCAATTTAGTTACTCCCTCTGTACCAGAATTATTACCTTCCACATTCAGCTACTAAACAAGCTGGTTTAGTAGCTCCTTATAAACAATGGTTTGGTCAACAGCTAGCACATTAGATGCTCCTTATAAACAAGCTGGCACAATAGAAGTCGAAGCTACAGCACATATTACTCTACAAGCTACTAATCACACATATTTAGTAAATGCAAGTGTCTTAATATGCATACATATACCTAGCTGATTACGCTACTCAGCAAGAGCTTATATTCTACATTACTAAACGTGAGAGTCTTAATAAGCATACATATACCTAACTGATTAGGCCACTCAGCAAGAGCTTATATTCTAAATTACTCTGCAAGCTACTAATTACAAGTATTTACCAAACCGCCCAAACACTAGACTAGTCACGTGTCCTCAATAATATACCTAACTTAATTAGTTTACACAGCAAGCACGTACATTCTACATTACTAATTACACGTATTTAGCAAACGCTAGACTTGTCACGTGTCTCAATAAGCATACATATACCTAACTGATTACGCTACTTAGCAAGTGCGTACATTCTACATTACTAATTTTTTCTTGAGTCACGCAATCAATTACAATAAGATTCATATATTTCGTAGTATACATATACACACACATATCAACGCTAATAGCTAACTTAATTACACTGCTTAGCAAGCAACATACATTCTACATTACTAATTAAAGTATCTCGCAATCAGTTACAGTAAACTCGTACACAATCAAACACGCTCTGCTCAATCATCTACTCATTCAACTTATACTTTTCCTTAAAACTTAGGTAGTCCCATACACATATATACCAAGCATGTACGTTCTGCATTACTCTACAAGCTACTAATCACACATATTTAGCAAACGCAAGTGTCTTAATATGCATACATATACCTAGCTGATTACGCTACTCAGCAAGAGCTTATATTCTACATTACTCTGCAAGCTACTAATTACATGTATTTAGCAAACGCAAGACTAGTCGCGTGTCTCAATAAGCATACATATATTTACCAAATACCACTAACTGGTGCTAGTTTCGCCAACCATAGCATTAACTTCATAACACCCCTCGTTTAGCAGTCTCCTCATAAACTCTAAAATAAGCAATCTAATCACAAATTTCAGCCACAACTCTTCAATCACAAATTTCAGTCACAACTCTTCAATCACAAATTAAGCTCTAAAATAAGTAATATAATCTGATTCCTATAACACAAACTTTAATCCATCACAAATTTCAGTCACAACTATTCAATCAAAAAATAAGCAACTGATGTTAATTAATAAAAAAATAATAAAAAAAATGAATTTCGAAGCTTACTTTCATTAGGAACGTTAGATGAAGCAGCTTTTGCCACTGAATCGCCTTTAGATAGGGCAATCTCTTCTCGAATATCCATTTTAAATGAATAATTACGGTTGCGCGGTGGTTTTGGGGGTGGTTTGGGGGTGGTTTGGGGGCGGTTTGGCGGTGGTTGGCGGTGGTTAGGGTTTGAAGATGGTTTGGGGATCTGAAAAGTTGAGAGGGTGAGAGTGTGAGTGAAGTGTGTGTGTGTGTTTTCACGTTTTGCGTTTAGAGTATAATGAGAATGTGAAATTACAAAAATGACCCCTTTAGTATAATTTTAGTTTCAAATGTAGATTAATCTAATCCGTTGGATTCAAATGGATGGATGGTTGAGATCTAACCATTTGTTCTTTAGATAAAACTTGTTCCGTATGGAACTTTTCTCGACGAAAGTTCAATACAGAACACAAAAAAACTAAAGAACAAATTGGTCAATCTGAGCCATTGATCTCTTATGCATTCAACGGTTGGATCACACATACCAATGTTTCATTTAATTTCACATAGGGGTAGGTTGGTCCATAGTCCATACACCCTCATTCACTCATACACACTCTCTGCTCACTTTCACCTTCTCGTCTCATTCACCTAACTCTCCATTCTCTCTCATAAAACACATGCAAAACTCATCCCCAAACTGTGAAAATCATGGCTGCGATAATGGCAGCACGCAGCAGCGCGTCAGATCATGCATCGGACTTTGATGAGTTTCAACAATAGACGTCGCTGATGACGAGTTGCACGCTGTTGTGGAAGGAGCTATCAGATAATTTTGAATAATTGGAGAAGAAGCTGATGAGCAGATCTGAAAGCTAAAGAGTCAATTGGAATTAAACAAAATGAAAATAAATTAAAAAAAGTAGGTTTCGATTGATCAGATCAGTTCGATCTATATTGATTCAATGAGAGTATCAAGCATGGTGACAAGCTTTTAGGGTCTACTAAAGTAGGTGCGTCTTCAAATGCTTTTGGTTTGAGTGTAGGTGATGGTAACATCGAGTTTATTGACTCTTCCAAACTTTCTCTGACATTATCACGTGATATGTACCAACAATATTATTAGTATGAACCATGTAGGGACAAAAATCTATTGCTCTCAAAGAGAAGTGTGTAATGAATTGAGAAAAGACAATGTGTTAGAAAAGAAACTTTTTCCTTTTTAGATTTGTATTACAGATTTAATTTTAAAAAGAAACTTTTCTAATTTTTATTTACGATGTTGATTTTAGCTATTTTAAAAAAAAAGAATTATAAATAAAAATAGACAAGTTCAAGTCATAAACATTCTTTATTTTCGCTTGTTGTATTATGACGCAGGTTGATATACAAATCAAATGTGATTTACCGTAAATCACATGTGATTTTACCTTAAGTAAAAGGTGATTTTACCTCAAATTATTATTTTTAGGTGAATCACATGTGATTTACACACGAATCACAACAAAAAAATAAAATAACGTGTAATTTACTCATTTTTAGATTAAAACACAGTCATATGTGATTCAGTTTATAACAGCAAAGAGTAAATACACGTGACTTACACACAAATAAAAAGTAACATAATCACACGTGATTTCACAAATTTGTTTTATAAAAGGAAGTTATTAGTTGATTGATATTGAAGATCACATGTGATTATTACTTTAAAGATTGCATGTGAATGGTGAAATCACATGTGATTTATAAAATCACACGTGATTTTTAAAATAACAAATCACAAGTGATTCTACAAATCACATGTGATTTATATACAAATCACAACAAAACATAATCATGTGTGATTTACTCATTTTTAGATTAAAACATAATCACGAGTGATTTATACACGAATCACAACGAAAAACAGAATCATGTGTGATTTACTCATTTTTAAAAATCACTTATGATTTTTTAAAAATAACAAATCACATGTGATTTCTTTATGAATCACATGTGATTTTTTTACGAATCACGTGTGATTTTTCTGGACGGAAATTTTAAAAAAAAGTTCGTCGAAAATATATAAAAGTGCATATCTATAGAAAGATAATTTAATTCTCGTCGCGATGGTATATTTTTTGTAGCTTGAAAATTTACCGTTTGAAAGATACGTTGTTTTTAAAAAAAAATGATGAAAATTAGGTTTTTAGATTAAATGAGTTGAAATGACAATGTTATCCTCCCTTTCTTATTTTTGTTTATCATGTGCACCGTTAGATGAAAGGGGATGAAAGGCCAAGATTCAGTAGATTGTTCTTTAGATATTTAATGTTTTGTACGGATCTCAACTCAAGGGTTGAATGGTTTCTAATTAATTATATTGACCAACTTTTCTTATATTTGAGATTTTTTTTAACACCGTCTAAAACAGACGAGTTAAACTAAGAATACTTGTTTGAACGAATTATTTGAAGTTTAAGAGAAGTTGGTGATAATCAACTTATTATATATCAGTATGATGATGAGCCCAACCAAAATACCAATCCACTGATCGGTGCTGCCGCTTGGGGTATCTCCAGAATGCTTTCCGATAACAACACTGAAACACAAGAAAACCAACCATGCAGACGTACGATCGAATACTTGTTCTTATTACTTGCCTAATTCTAGCTCCAGCAGCCACGCGTCAATTCCAAGGAGCATTTCTCTCGGTCCCTTCAAAGTGAACACTGATGGAAGTTGCCGACCTATTCCAGGTGAGCCACATAATCGAGGACCTAGTGGGTTTGGTGGAGTCCTTCGAGATAACTGTGGCGAATGGGTTCAAGGTTTTCGAGAGTATATTGGTGTGAGTGATTGTCTCACAGCTGAGTTTCATGGAATTTATCATGGTTTGCTTCTTTTGGCTAAACTTGGGTACCGAGGGTCTGTTCTTCAATCAGACTCTAGTGCTGCTATTGAGTGGATCATGCAAGATTCTTATCGTCTTCGTAGCCCGATTATTAAGGATTGTTGGGGCATGATCTCGGAGTGTAGGCATCTAGTTAATGAAAATGGAATTAATATCAAATGGGTATCTAGTGATGACAACAAGTGTGCTGATAAGTTGGCGTTTATGGCGATTGAGAAACAAGATCAGTTTGCGGAAATATTTGATCGTCCAAATGAGATTAAGCAGATTGTTAATTAATCATGCATGGATCTTTGACTGCTTCAGGTTGTACGTTGGCTATCCTAATAAGTAATATATACTACTCTCGTTTAATGTTTGGAGCTGGAATTAAGTTTGCGTTTGTTTATTTGCTATGTTTTTCATTTCAATGTTTTTATCCGTGCAACGTTTTAATGTTTGTATTGTGAGCAAATTCTAAGAATGTGATCGTTTATTCAAGTGTGGCATGTTGATGCTTATTTCGTTTACCCAAAACCGAACCCAAATAACCCAAACCCGTTTAGCCCGCCTAATTGACAATATTAGCTTGCAGAGTTCAAAGGTAGTTCATGCATTTTTACTATATATCTTTCTAATGTTTTGATCAGTCAGTTTTCCAGCTAAAAATTGCCGTACGTTAATAAATTTTGCTTTTAAATTTAAATTTTGCTTTTAAATTTATAGTATTTCAACATGCATGCGCTATACATTTGGTTTCAATTTATACAAATATTCTGTCAACTTCATACCGTTGCGAGTTCACATTATTTTAGGGATTGATATCCGCCGCACTCCCTTTATTTATCTGATTTCATGTTTAAAATACAGCCATCCGATGAAACTAAAAAACCAAACCAAAAACGTGGAGTATATATATTCCATTTTTACTTTAGGCATTCTATGCTTATGTTTCTGAGCTGAGTTCCTGTGCCAAGGAGCATTCTATAAGACGATACAGACCTACTGATAGATATTAGCAACACAGTGACCAGCTCAAACCAATTAAGAAATAATGGCAATATGCAGTGTGGCACAATGTCAACCTATTCGCTTATGAATTGGTCTATTCAGGTCGAATTTTTATCAAACAGGCCTATAAAATAAACGGCTAAAAAATCGCTAGTTTATCCATAAAGTTTGATGTGCCAATTTTCAACCCAGCTCTACCCATAGTTTTTTGAAAGGTAAGGAATTAGCTATTCATTTTGACGGAACCCATTTTAGACCCAATGATAACTTTGCAGAGAGCAAACGATCTTGTTAAAAATAAGATTCACCCGACATCTGTAATAAGTGGATACAAAGTGTCGACTCAAAGATTTGTCATGCTGGTATTCATGTGACCCCTTTTTAGCTTTCCATTGTCCTTACATCATTCTGCTATTATATATAAATTATTCCTAGCTATAAAAGTATTCATTTTTTAGCCTAATCTAATTTGGTTGTGTTTTGCAGGGCACGGGTTCCCCACTCACTATTATGTTCTCTATGGTGAGAACAAATATGCTTATGCTGGATTGAGATGTTGACCAATACCTGTACCCGATCTGCCTCCATTGGTATGTTTGTACATCTATTTTTGTCTTTCTGCCCTTTTATGATCTCTACAAAGTGGGTTGTGTTTCTTGTATGTAACATTACTTTTTTCTAGACTGTAAATGGTTTAAAGCAAAGAACCAAGACCATGCCAAAAGGTGTTGTAGTTTCGTGACTCGACAGTGAGACAATGATATTTAATTCAATTTATGATACTAATTTGGTATTGATGTAACGCCGAATTAGTCGATTAATTAATAAGTTGTAGAAGTTCATCCTGTTTGTTTATGTGTTTGTATTTGTGAATATGATGAAGCTAGTGGTATGGCTTAAGAAGGAGCTAATGTCATTGTACGATTGTTAATTAGCAAGTCTGATGGGCGTAGAATGAACCTAGCATAGGATGGATGAATTGTGCTGTGGTAAAATGGTTTAGCATGGTCAAGTAAAGCACCTAGGCCAAGTTGAATAAAGTAGTAGCAGTGCTTTCGATTTGTTTGATGTTGTTCACATTTGTAAATGATATATTTTATTAGTTAATCTTAATATTATGGTAACAATGTTGGTTCTGCTGCTGCCGATGATAGCTATTATGTATTAATTTACGTGTTCTGTAAACTTCGATTGATTTTAATGAGATTGAGTATTGTCATTATTTATCAGTTCTAACTTAATACATTTTCATGTTGACATAGTCGAAGAAAAGAGGTTTGTCATTGCAAGAGAAGCGGGAGAAGATGCTTGAAATCTTTTATGACTCTCAAGACTTTTACCTGGTGAGTATAGTATATCATATACAATTCCTAATTAAGAAACATTCTCGCTATCATGATTTGCTTAGTATATGTTACCGAGTTACTTATAATATGTTCTTTTGTATGGAAGAACGAACCTCAAGAAAAACTCAAATTTGCCCAAATAAGTAGAAGGTTAAGTTTGGTATGTGATTCCTTGCAGCTGCATTTTTGAAAGCTGAAGAAGTCGGGAATTTGAGTGTTTTTTCTTCTCAAAGTTTGACATCACGGCTGGAAATATAGCATATAGAGAAGCCTTTTACTACTAAGGAGCTGGACTACATCGATTCTGAGCTCGTGCATTTCAGTGTGTTGTTGTGATCTTTAATTAGTAGTATTTAGTATCTTTGGTAGTCCGTAGGACCCGTATTAACTGTTGCGAAACTGATATTGGATCTTCAATATATTGGTTTTGATATAGACCTTCATGATTATGGTTTTATTACAGTTTTGTTGTTGATTCTGCTTGTTTATTGTTGTGCTGTGGAAATATAATGTACACAGGTGGTATTTAACAAAAACTAATAATAATAATAATAATAATAATAAACAAAAAAAAAAACAAAAAATCAATAGAGCCATGTTTTGTAAGCAAAAAGCAGGGGTCTATGTTTATTAAAAATGTTTTTTTTAATCATATAGAGCAAGGTTTTCAACCAAAAAACCGGGCACTATTATATAACATAAAGCCCGTTTTTAAAACCGGGCTCTATGCCACTTCCTCATAGAGTCCCTCCTCCTTTGTGCCCTCATGAAAAACCGGGCTCTATAGCCATTTTCAACCGGGCTCTATGTCCATTTTTGTAGTAGTGTATGTACTACTCTCGTTTAATGTTTGGAGCTGGAATTAAGTTTGCGTTTGTTTATTTGCTATGTTTTTCATTTCAATGTTTTTATCCGTGCAACGTTTTAATGTTTGTATTGTGAGCAAATTCTAAGAATGTGATCGTTTATTCAAGTGTGGCTGGAATGATTAAATGTTGGCTGTGAATTTGAACAACCAAGTTTGTTATGACCTAGCTACATTACATTTTGATCATATATGGCGTATAGATTTTCTATTTGTTTATGATTCGGCTTTGACGTCTTCAACCACCACCAACAACAAGTTTCCTGTAATCAGCTTAAATTTTCTAATGAGTGTCGGTCCTATAATAAACGTAAATAGCAGTGTCAAATTAAACATTATATTGTTGTCTAAGCGTAAAGGTATTACACGCCTTGTCTACTAGCTCAAGGGGTTGTCACCTCCTTTTCGACGTACTGAAATTGCATGTGAATATGGGAATTTGTATGCTTGCCACTTACCACACGTACTCTTGAACTCTTCGGTTGAGTAGAACGAGCAAATGTGTACATTGCTATCTGAACCATTTTCAGTTGTTTTGTTAACACTTCGTGTTTAATTTATAAACGAGTTGGGCGTCGGTCCGCTGCGTTGCGGCGGGGCGTTGAAGTTGGCCGGTTATTGATACTCTAACCTAGTGATGCATTTTTTATATTTTGATCCCAACGGGAATGTTATAACCAGAACAACATCAAATCTCCAATATACAAAAACGTCCGGTTAATAGTTTACATACATATATCAGTACAAAAAAATAAAACAATTAAAGATTATAAACTACTGGCGGCTCACCTATTGCCAACAGCTTCCTGTATAATGACAGTGCCAGAAAAGATCTAGACACAAAAGTGAACGAATTCTTGACTGCGTTTATAGTGTAAACCTTTCTATATCAGTAACTTAAGTCTTTACAATACACATACAGCCACAAACACGATTACTGGATACACAAAAGCACTCATTAGCCAACATCAAGTCTCAGTGAAAAGCATGATTATAATCATGATAACGGAAGCTTTTGTAAATGAAATGAGACAACCATTTTGATCCTACAAAGCAAAAAACCACAACAACCGGTGTGTTTCTCAAAGCAACAGATATCAAACCCTATTTGGTTGCAGCAACAATAGCCGCTGCAGCAACTGAAAATACTTGGAGAGACACCTCAAGTGCATTTAGACCTCTGTATGCAGCACTGCAGCTGCTGCAGTTCTCCACATGGATCCAGTACCTGAAACAATACAAATCAATTAAAAACATGTAATTTCAATATTGATAATATTTTTATACATTTAAAACCTCATTGTGGTTTTAATTTCTATGAAATTAACCTGTCCATGAGTTGTTTTTTAAGAAGAGATGGCGAAAGAGACCCATCATACTTGCTTCCCCAATTAACTTTTCCATCTGCCAATTTATGAAGAAGCCTCAGTAAATATGTGAGTGAGTTTGTTCTAGATTTTTTGTCATCTCTGTATATCTCTTTTTGGGCAACCTTTAGTGATAACAAACAAAAACCGAACAAATATAATAGAAAGAGTCGTGACCTCATTTATAAACCAATGAAGAAGCCCATATCATCTGAAACTTAGGACCCTATGGAATGACAGACAAGCTTGAAGAAATCTTTAACTTCTATACGTTTACATTAGCCCAATATAGTAAAGTGTCCATATTGTTGTTTTTTGGCCCATCACTTGTACTAGCCAATCTCTAGAAATCCTAACTGTTATACAATTTAAATGATCATCCCATATTAATTCTTATAATATACACGAATTGGCTAAACAATCCTCAACATTACGTCAAGTTCTTGTCTTTAACAAAGTTTTGCCCCCCCCCCCCCCCCCCATAAACAAATTCCTGGCTACGCCCCTGGCAGGTTTTACTGACCAGATTTTAATATTTATAAGTGTCTCGTTTACCTATCGTCTACCTTATGCACTAACGACCAGTTTACCCGATCGTGTGTAGTGTAGTAATCGGTAAAACCGAGGTTGTCCCAAGATCTATGTGAGTGAATTCTAATTAAGTCTAATGTCACTGGTTTTAATGGTTTTTAGATTTGAAATGATTAATTAACTAAAAGACAAGAAAATAAAAGTAAACAAATAAAGACAAGGGTTGTGATCAACAGGGGAGAAGTGTGCTAACCTAATTACTCATCCTATCAAGTTATGTTCACGTATAATTACTTCCAATTGCTTCAAGTGGGGGTTTAGGTCGCTAGGACAGCATTTGGTCAGTTCGTCCTGACCTATCACCAAAGGTTTCCACCGGAGATCAAGCTACTACCCTTGAAAGTCCAGTTGTTTTTAGTCCCCTAAGCCAAGTCATTAAGTACCGATACATGCAAGATTCATAACAATGAGTGCCCGGGCGCTAGCATCTTAGACACTCATCCCTAACTTCTTAAGTTCATCCAAACGGCAGGTGATCATTTGGTCAGTTCGCACAAGCGAAGAAGGGTCGTCAGTTGGTCAATTCTTACCCTTCCCACTCAGTCTACCTACTTAGGGTCAGTTGGTCAATTCTCCTAAGCAACTAGAGACTACCGCCATTCAAAACTACCGAAATAAGGGTAGCTACCAATAAACTATGCATGCATACACTAGAAACAATTATACGGAAGCAACCTAAACATAAACATAACAATTAAGGAATCATAACTAGGCTGGCACCAGAGGTGCTTAGCCGATCATATTAAATGAAACAATCAATTCAACGTTTGACATAATGAAATACATGAATTGAAAGTAAAAGAAATGATAAATCGCTAATGCTTATCATTAGGGAGTGATTTCTCTCTTAGAGATGGCTCTGTATGCTCCTCAAGATCTGCCCTCAGTCCCCTACTCATGTTCTCTGCTTTGTGTGTGGAGTGAATGATGTGAAATGAAGAATTTAGGGCTGATATTTATAGGCCAGATCTAATTACGGTGTAACTTAAGTTGAGAGTTACGCCGTAACCTGTATAAATCCGTAATAATGCTCTAGATATAGCTGGTTACGGCATAACACATGGAATAAGTTATGCCGTATCTTCAATATACGTTACAAAATCGTGATTACACCGTAATCGTTGGAAGGAGTTACGGCGTAGCTTGCAGCGGCGTGGAACATCATTTGACCTAATTAGTTACGGCGTAATCCTAAGATGGAGTTACGTAGTAATCTGCTGTTGAGTTGGTGATGCAGGTTTTACTGACCAGGTCTTAATATTTATAGTGTCTCGCTATACCTATGGTCTACCCTAATGCACTAACGGGCAGTGTACCCGGTCGTGTGTAGTGTAGTAAATGGTAAAGCCGAGGTCATCCCAATAGCTATGTGTGTTGGATTATTACTAAGTCTAATTGTCACAAAATAATGATGGTTTCGATAGGGAATTAATTAATTAAACTACTAATGCAGAATAAAAGCAGATAAATGGGTAAAGGGAAATCAATAGAGGAATAGTGGTGCTAACCTAGTCAATCCTCCTAGCTAGTTATGTCTACGTCTACCTACTTCCAATTACTTCAGGTGGGGTCAAATTCGAGAGGACAACATTTGGTCAATTCTCCCTAACCTATCAGCAAAGATGCCACCACAGGAGAAATCAGGCGCACCGTCATAAGTCCTGTTGTTCCTGGTCCCCTAAGCCAAGTCATTAAGTACCGCTACATGCTAGATTCTAAATAGTGAGTGCCCGGCCGTTAGGAACTTAGACACTACACCCCCCAATTCTTAAGTTCATCCAAACGATAGGTGATCAGTTGGTCAAATCGCACAAGTAGAAAGGGTCATCCGTTGGTCATATCTTACCCTTCCCGTCTCAGTCCGCTCACCTAGGGTCAGTTGGTCATATCTCCTAGGCAATTGGCCTCTACCGCCATTCAAAACTACCAAATCAAGGGTGACTACCAAAGAACTATGCATGCATACACTTAGAAATAATTGTACGGAAGTAAAGGTAAACGCAAACAAAACAATTAAGGAATCATAACTAGGCTAGCACCAAAGGGTGCTTAGCCACTCATATTAATCATGCAAATCAATTCAATATTCAAAGGTACGAAATACATGAATTGAAAGTAAAAGAAATATAAAACGCTAAAGCTTATCGTAATGGAGTGACATCTCCCTTGGAAACAGCTCCGTATGCTCCCCTAGACCTGCCTTGAGCTTTTTCCCACGTTCTCAGAGAGTTGTGTGTGGAATGGGATGATTAGAAATGCTGGAATTCGTGGGGTATTTATAGGCGAGGTCTGGGTTACGGCGTAACCAATATAGGAGTTATGCCGTAACCTTCTATTCCGTCGTAAATACACTAGATCTGCTAGTTACGGCGTAACCTAATAAGTGGTTACGCCGTAGTCTTCAATAAACACGGTTACGTCATAAGTGATGCAGTAGTTACGGAGTAAGTATCAGCGGCGTGAATCCTCATTTGACCTAATGTAGTTACATCGTAACCTTTGGGAAGAGTTACGCCGTAACCTCTTGATAAGTTGGTATTCTGAGTCACGCAATAGTTACGGCGTAATGTGAGAGAGGAGTTACGCTGTAACTTCTTCAAAATAGACATACTGTGATAAATCTTTAGTAATGTTTCCATTTCCGCGTCTCTTTAGCTCCAATGCTCGTAATTTACCTGAAAGTGGAAAACAATGGAAAACAAGCGTAAATCCATATAAATGATATAAATAACGAGCATTATCGGGGGAAATTGACACTTAATATTCAGGACTATTTGATGTTATCAAATATCCCCCCACTTGAACTCTACTTGCCCTCAAGTAGACCTTATTAGATAGATTCCTAAAAAGATATCTCCCAAAACATGGAAAATATGAGTTTACAAATCCCTTATGCCAGAATAAAATAAAGCCGAACACCTCACGACAGGGGAACAAACACTCAAATCTCTCAACTATTCTATGTGTCAATTTCGGGGTGATCACTCAATCGCACAGTCATAGCATGTATTCTATCATAAGCTTGGCGGTTACACAAATCTCCACCACTAGAGTTAAGGGCTAAACAATTCTCGAAGGCAATATGGGTAGACACGACAAAGGTTAAGGGATGACTCGTCATTACTAACATGTCACGGCGAAGTGGACAAAATCAATGATACATGACCAAATCCATTGCCAAGACACCAAAGATTGCTCGCTGCATCACCTAGACATGCTTCATGACTAAAGGGTAGGATAAGACATGGGATATATAATTGGTATAAAATGAAAAACAAACAGGTAGTCTAAATCTATAACCAAGTCATCACCACTTACCATCCGCCCAAAGTTCAAGTTTAGAAGTCTAGAAACTGGATCATGAAATGCAAGGTAGATGTGTCATTAGAGGACGTCGTGATGGGCACACCACCTTTTCTTCTTCTGTTGGCAAAACTACCAACTCCAATCTTCAAATGTGACCGAGGTGGCCTCCTCGATACTAATCAATAAAGCTCATACTATAGTGCTTATAACATCGCACTTTAGAATATCATAACTCAATCATTTTTTATTTTATTTTTTTCGAATCATCATTTTTTTTTGAATCTTAACATAATAACAAAACATCCCCCCACTTGAGATGAACAATAGGAATTCGAGGGGTCTTCAATGATCTTCATAAATGTTGTCGATGAAAGCGTGATTTCCAAACCTTTCCACTCGAACCTTGAACTTAGGCAAATGATGATTTCCCAATCACAAATAAAGACTACAGGGTAGGCTAAGGTGTATAGGTGTAACGAAACAATATATTGGGTTGACAAAATGAAAGGAATGGCTAAGAAGGGTGTATCTAGGGGTATCTTGCACTAAAGGTGAGTGCAACAAAAGGGTTTCACATGGGGGTCGAAAAGTCGAGGTGACTAATCGATAGACTCACAATGGTAGGCTGTTTGGGTGATAATCCTATAATATTGCCTTCTAAAACTGAAAAGTCCAAATACATTGAGCTAACTCAACATACCTCGTCTATGGTCTCGAAATGATGCAAAAGCCAAGTTCTAAAGTTTACAAGCTACCGGCACACTCATAATTTGGTGGATTTGGGGTAAAATATTGGAAACGGATAATGATAATCTCACCATGTAATGTTAAGGGTTGTATGTGCTCGGCTAAGGTCTAATCTAGTTAGGTTCGGAAAAACATGTCAAAATTTTAAAAATGGCATAATTTTTCAAAATAAACTAGAAAAATGAGGGCGAAATAAAGTTCAAGAGATAATTCTACTCCCGTCCTCCCACTTGAATTGTACAAAGTCCCTTTTGTATTAGGCATTAAAATAAAGGTGAAGAGAAAGGTAGAATTAGAGCGAGAACTTCCATGAAATTTGCTCCAAAAAGAAGAAGGCCCATGAAAAAGAACCGTGCCTTCGTTTAAGCGTCATGAACAAACTTCAATCCCTGAAATCACAATACCGACAAGCATAATTCTAAAAAGAAAAAATAAAAATGAAAAACAACCTAACTCACTTTCGTAGGAATAACGGTTGCATTTAGCGTATGCAACAAGCCTTTTAAACCACTTGGTGTCCCAAGTGGATGAGTGAAGCCTCGTTAGGGTTTACAGGGAACACACCCACAAAGTTCATTTAAAAACTAATACAAGGTTACTGTGTTTTAAAATGAAAGAATTAAAGCAGAGGAAAGTTACGTCGTAACTCCTATGAGGGAGTTACGCCGTAACTGACAAAACCTGGTATGAGCTGTAAAAGCGAGTAGTTACGGCGTAACCACTGAGATGGAATTACGCCGTAATTGGTAATGCGTCAAGAGTTCTGCTGCTAAAACGTTGGTTACGACGTAATCACCAAGATGAGTTACGCCGTAACTATGTTCAGATCAGCAACTGCAGCAGCAAATAGTTCCTCGTTTCCTGCAAAAATGGTTAGAAAACACAAAACCCAACAGAAAGGAAATAAAAACAAAAGAAAGGGATAATTCGGGTTGTCTCCCGAAAGAGCACTTTTCTTTTTTAACGAGTCTTTAAGTTAGACTCAGAGCCGCGGGGCTCCTATGGGGGCCTTTGAGCTTGCCCCACTTCCTCAATATCTTTCATCAAATAAGGCTGGTCCCAAACATGTGGCGAAACATACCGAGTCATGGTGTATCTTTTCTGCAGAAAATTAGCTTGTGCCCACTCGAAACGAAACCTAGCCTCTTTTTCCTCATCAATTTTAACATACCCAAACTTTACTCGTAACCAATTTTCAAATGAGATCCCTCTGTATCCTACATTGCTCCTCCTATCTTCGTCAAAACATGCCCATTCCTTGCGTTTGAGCCATTTATGTTCAGGGTATTCTCCTCCATCGCAGATCTTGCGATTGGGGTTGCACGTAGGCCATGCCAAGGTGTGTTCGTCATGCATGATAGCTGGTTCGCAAAAATGGATGGTCCAGTCATTATCGGAGAACCATTCGCTAAAAGCACTATGTTGTTGCAACCACTTTTCTCTGATATTTTCATCTTTCTCCCAGCACCACCAGACTTCTGCAGCTTCTTTAATCATACGAATGAGATACTTTCCTCCTCCATTGCATCTTTTTTGGAAAGGGGAACACGTGGGAAATATTACTTTGGTCCCCTCAGCTAAAGTAACACAACAGTGAACTCTCCCTTTTACAACGTAGCTGTGAATAGAGAACGGGATTTCTTCCTCATCAACATCATCGTTACTGGATTCATAGTCTTGCAAATGGCCAAAAGATGAAGGTGGAAACCTATCTAAGTCATCTAATTCTATCGTCGGTGGTTCCTTAGTAACAATTTTTTCTGGCTCAAGGCTCAGGGTTTTATCCAACTTTAACTCCACTATATCTCCATAATATCCACCATAACGTGCTAATGTTTCAAGGAATGGTGTACCTAGAATCAAATGCTCTTTTTTGTCTTTCACGTTATCGATTACCACAAATTCTGGGGTTGAAGTAAATTAATCGACCTTAACACTCATCCCTCCTGTAATACCTAAAGGGGTAATCTTAGTTTCAGTTGTCGATTCAATCACTATATCTGTTTTCCAAAGGAGGATTATCTTCAGTTTTAAGAATATGGACAGAGGCATGATATTTACACCAGACCCAAAATCAACTACCCCCAAAATATCAATATTACCAGCAGAACACGGAACGACTAACCCTCTTGCACTAATATCCTTAACCGAGAATAAACTTGAACCTAACCTGGATATGCCTACTGGAGCATGGTTACGCCGGAACTCCGGGAAGTAGTTACGGCGTAACTCTTCCTGTTGGTCGGTATTCGTGACCTCCAATTTGTCGATTGAGGAAGTACATTCCTCAATCACCTCCTGAGAATCGTTGGTGAAAACAACATTGCATTCCTCCTTGTGCTTGGCTTCATTAAGTTCAATTCCATCAATCTCAGTACTGAGTTTTTCAATCATTGCTCCACGATTTTTTTGGGTTTCGTCGTGCCTGGAAAGATTTTTATTTTTGTTTTCCTGGAAACCCTTTAACCAAATATCTTGTTCTTTTTGTTTCTGGGCTGAAGTTTCCAGGAACTTATTAATTGTTTCTTCAAGACTGGGCTTTCTTTCTCCATAAGGCCCACGATTGTAATTTCCACGATAACCATTACTATTTCGATTATCTCCGTAAAATGGTCGATTTTCTCCATACTTAGCTTCTTCAATATTCTCTTTGTCCAAATGATGACAATTTTTTGTAAGATGTCCTCCTCCACAGATTTCACAACCTACTTGGATGGCATGAACGGTTTCTCTGACTTTCAGCATATCTCGACTGAGATTTTCAATTTTACTAGTGATTGCTGCAATTCCGTCAAAACTTCCGCCTTGGTTTCTTTTACTCCCACCGTCGTGCCATTTTTTAGAGTGGTCCGCCATTTTTTGAATGGCTTCAAGTGCAGCGGTAGGAGTCATGTTCGGGATAGGTCCTTGATAGTCCAGCATTTTCCTTGTAGTTACGTTAATTCCTTTGTAGAAAATATTGACCTTCTGCTGGTTATTCAGATCATTGGTAGGACACTTATAAAGGAGATCGTTGTATCTGTCCCAAGCTTGATACAGTGTTTCGTCGTCTTCTTCTTTGAAATTGTGGATTTCCAAAAGCTGGTTAGAAATCTTCGATGGTGGGCAATATCTTTGGATAAAGTGTTTCTTTAGTAGCACCCAAGTATTAACTGCCCCGACGGGCAATCTTTTGATCCATCTTCTGGCTGCTCCAGTAAGAGTTATTGGGAATACCCTAAGCATAACAGCATCATGAGACACGCCCGGAATGTTGAAAAGGCTGGCGATGTATAGGACATTTTTAACGTGCTCATATGCGTCTTCGTCTTTGTTTCCTGAAAAAGGGTTAGCGCGAAGCTCCCTCATAAATTGGTCTTTAATTTCAAAACGAACATCCGCTCCGATTGCCGGTCTAACGAGACCCGACCCTTGTTCTGCTCTTGTCAACGCCAAGTATTCATCAAGAGTGAGGTCATCGATGTTAACAACTTCCATGGTACCTGAAATCTAGAAATATGATCGTGAGAAAAGTTTAAAATGAAATGAAAGACTTAATATTAATCCTAATATAACTCCCCGGCAGCGGCGCCAAAAACTTGATGCAGGTTTTACTCACCAGGTCTTAATATTTATAGTGTCTCGCTATACCTATGGTCTACCCTAATGCACTAACGGGCAATGTACCCGGTCGTGTGTAGTGTAGTAAATGGTAAAGCCGAGATCGTCCCAAGAGCTATGTGTGTTGGATTATTACTAAGTCTAATTGCCACATAATAATGATGGTTTCGATAGGGAATTAATTAATTAAACTACTAATGCAGAATAAAAGCAGATAAATGGGTAAAGGGAAATCAATAGAGGAATAGTGGTGCTAACCTAGTCAATCCTCCTAGCTAGTTATGTCTACGTCTACCTACTTCCAATTACTTCAGGTGGGGTCAAAATTCGAGAGGACATCATTTGGTCAATTCGCCCTAACCTATCAGCAAAGATGCCACCACAGGAGAAATCAGGCGCACCGTCATAAGTCCTGTTGTTCCTGGTCCCCTAAGCCAAGTCATTAAGTACCGCTACATGCTAGATTCTAAATAGTGAGTGCCCGACCGTTAGGAACTTAGACACTACACCTCCAATTCTTAAGTTCATCCAAACGATAGGTGATCAGTTGGTCAAATCGCACAAGTAGAAAGGGTCGTCAGTTGGTCATATCTCCTAGGCAATTGGCCTCTACTGCCATTCAAAACTACCGAATCAAGGGTGACTACCAAAGAACTATGCATGCATACACTTAAAAATAATTGTACGGAAGTAAAGGTAAACGCAAGCAAAACAATTAAGGAATCATAACTAGGCTAGCACCAAAGGGTGCTTAGCCGCTCATATTAATCATGCAAATCAATTCAATATTCAAAGGTACGAAATACATGAATTGAAAGTAAAAGAAATATAAAACGCTAAAGCTTATCGTAATGGAGTGACTTCTCCCTTGGAAACAGCTCCGTATGCTCCCCTAGACCTGCCTTGAGCTTTTTCCCACGTTCTCAGAGAGTTGTGTGTGGAATGGAATGATTAGAAATGCTGTAATGCGTGGGGTATTTATAGGCCAGGTCTGGGTTACAGCGTAACCAATATAGGAGTTACGCCGTAACCTTCTATTCCATCGTAAATGCACTAGATCTGCTAGTTACGGCGTAACCTAATAAGTGGTTACGCCGTAGTCTTTAATAAACACGGTTACGTCGTAAGTGATGCAGTAGTTACGGCGTAAGTATCAGCGGCGTGGATCCTCATTTGACCTAATGTAGTTACGTCGTAACCTTTGGGAAGAGTTACGCCGTAACCTCTTGATAAGTTGGTATTCGGAGTCACGCAATAGTTACGGCGTAATGTGAGAGAGGAGTTACGCCGTAACTTCTTCAAAATAGGCATATTGTGATAAATCTTTAGTAATGTTTCCATTTCCGCATCTCTTTAGCTCCAACGCTCGTAATTTACCTGAAAGTGGAAAAAATGGAAAAAAGCGTAAATCCATATAAATGATATAAATAACGAGCATTATCGGGGGAAATTGACACTTAATATTCAGGTCTATTTGATGTTATCAGTTGGTCTTCTGAGTCACCCTTTTGTTACGGCGTAATGTGAGTGAGGAGTTACGCCGTAATTACTTCACAATGGGCATACTATCATATATCTTCAATAAACTCTCCAAATCTGCGTCTCATTAGCTTCAATGCTCGTATTTTACCTGAAAGTGAAATATGGAGGAAAACAAGCGTAAATCCATATAAATGATATAAAATACGAGCATTATCGGGGGAAATTGACACTTAATATTAAGGAGTATTTGATGTTATCAAATATCCCCCCACTTGAACTCTACTTGCCCTCAAGTAGACCTTATTAGATAAATTCCTAAAAAGATATCTCCCATTACTTGGAAAATATAAGTTTGAAAATCCCTTATGCTGTAATAAAACAAAGCCGCACACCTCAAGAAATGAGAACAAAACACTCAAAATCTCTCAACTAATCTAAGTGTCAATTTCGGGGTGATCACTCAACGCACAGTCATAGCATGTATTCTATCATAAGCTTGGCGGTTACACAAATCTCCACCACTAGAGTTAAGGACAAAACAATTCTTGAAGGCAATATGGGTAGACACGATAAAGGTTAAGGGTGAATCATCATTACTAACATGTCATGGTGAAGTGGAAAAAATCAATGATACATGACCAAATCCATGGCCAAGACACCAAAGATTGCTCGCTTCATCACCTAGACACGCTTCATGACTACAGGGTAGGATAAGACATGGGATATAATTGGTGTAAAGTAAAAATAACAAGCAAATAGTCTAAACCTATAAACAAGTCATCACCGCTTATCGTTCATCCAAAGTTCAAGTTTCAAAGCTAAGAAACCGGATCATGATAATCAAGTAGATGTGCCATTAGAGGACGTAATGATGGGCACATTACCTCTTCTTCAACTGTTGGCGCAATTATTGCGAACTTCATTCTTCAAATGTGACAAAGGTGACCTCCTCGATACTAAATTTATGATGAGCTCTTAAACATAGTGCTTATAATCATCGCACTTTACAATCAATAACTACAACTTTATATATATATATATATATATATATATATATATATATATATATATATATATATATATATATATATATATATATAAGAGGAGGCATGCCACATAAAATGCCACTTGGCATCCCATAATGCCATGTCATATTTCCATGTCATCATTGTATTTATGTGGCATTTTTTTTATTTTTTAAATGACATGTGGCGTTTTAATTAATATATGTACAATTTTTTTAATAAGTTTTAAAATTCGTTTTTGTTTTTGTAATTTTTTAATTTTAAATTTTTTTTATTAAAAAGAAGACATTTGTTGGAGTTGAACTTGGGTCATTCATGTTTTTTGTAAACAACTTACCACTATAGTAAATTGTTTTTTGATTTATATCTTTCAAATCAATATAAATAAGGAGATTATAAAAAAAATTTGGAATTTGTATTTTAGGTATGTATATTATGAAGATAACAATTAAAATAAATTATGATATATATTACTTAGAAGATAAATATACCATATATATTTTTAACCCTATTATCTTATTCCTAAACATAATTATCCCTAAAAAGTATAATCGACTTCTTAGTTTTACAGGTGAAGAATCCCTAATTTTTTTATCGAGTTTTCAGTTTAACATGTTTTTTTTTCCGACTTATAAGTGTAACAAGTTTTGTAGTTTTTTTAGTTTTATAGTGTTATTAGATATCATATATTGGTTTTACAGTGTTAACAGATATCTGATACAAGGATGGAGGCCAAAAAAGAGCAAGGCAGGTTAAGACATAGTGAAAGGATTTCCAAAGCAAACAAAGATAATAATGTTCAAGACAATGTTACGATTTTTGTTATGTCAGCGATGAATAACTGAAGTTTCCTTATATGCGTGCAGCTGGAAGATTTTCCGATAAGTTACCAAAGGTATGTTCTATGTCAGATGTTAATCATGTACCATGTGCTTTAATTATGCTCTTTTTTTAGTGAATAGTGGATTTAGACTCGAATAACAGTGGGTAAGTACTTCTTATTGTCATGATGCTGAGATGAATAAATGACAGTTTAAATGCGCATCTTATTATGAGGTTTTGGACACTGGTATATGTTTAGCTAAAGTGTGTAGCATAAGTTAACTTTTGTGGGTAGATTTTATGGGTGTGGGTGTGTGGTATTATAGATTTGGTAACTGATTTGATAGTGTAATTAATGGATAATGCATTCAGGAAATTACATTGGTATTTTACGGCTTCGACTGTTATGAAGGTTTTCACACAATTCAGCAACTTCCAAATGGTGTTTGTGCTCAAGGCTCGCCTGTGTGTTCTGTTAGTGTGGAACAAGTTTTTAGCCAAAATGTTACTAATCAGCAAGATGTTGTTGGCAAAAGTTTTTAACCCTTACTTTTCTCACTATTTAATTTTCTTAACTGTTCACAAATGTCTTAGGTATGGGATTACGACGCAAGACGATAGCATCGAAAGATAACCACAACAACTAAAAGGTATGGTGCGTCCATCGTTGGCGCTTGAATATTAGTAGCATTAACTAAAAAAAAGGCTTCACTAAACAAGTAAAACCAGTACTTATTTTTGGTGTACAGATTGACACTCTAATGTTTCGAAGTACAAACTGAAAGGCTAACCGATTGGGAATAAGAAAGAGTTAGCAATCGTAAACCCCTAAAACACACTTCTACAAATAGACCCTGATACTCACAAGGTACACAAAACTTCTATCGACATTACTGTCTCTAAGTGCATATGCAACTAACTATATCCAAACATATATTCTCTACCTTTAAGTCAAACATGTACTTTCTAAATTTTAAAAGTGTATGTTAATAGTTACTTGAATATCTTATCTTTCCTTTTTCTGATATTATCTCGAATGCATCGTTTAAATTTTTACAGTCCTTCCTGGAAAACCTGTGCACAACGTCCCTGCTAAGAGGAAACCATCTCCTGCTAAGCAAACTAATAATGTTTCCCTACGTAGGTTTCTCTATTTGGTGACTTATCTGTTTTTATACTATTATAGAAACCGTGTAGTTTCCCACTCTCGCAAAACATTTAAATATAAGATCAATTTATATTGGTTATGTTTTATTAGAGGTGAAATTATTAGCCTATACTTCCTATTAATCAACCGGTGTTTTGTTACAATGTTGTTTTAACTGATCTAATTATTAGCCTATACCTCCTAATAATCGGCCGGTGTTTTGTTACAATGTTGTTTTAACTGATCTCTTTCATTTTTTCAGCTTGGCTACAGAGATTTTCTTATTGTTATTTGTCTTCGTTGTAAGTCATTGCAGTTATGCACTGTTTCATTCATTACAGCCGCTTATGAATAATCTAGAAGCACAAACTTATGAAACATTTGAAAAAGACAATGTCAAATATATCCAGGTATCACATGTCAACTAAGACAACCTAGGTAATCTGTTTGAGCACATAAACTAAAGAAGGACTTCCATTCTTCTAGATTTTAAAAATGGGTCAAAACATACAGGTTGAGTAATAGGTAAAAAGGGCTTCCAGTATCTGCTTTATCTCGCAACAGTTGAATAGAGGAATGGAAGGCATGTTCGAATTTGCTAAATTATGTATTATTTTTTCTTGATTTGCAATCATTAGAAGGATTAAAAGGCATGTTTTTTAACCTTTGAAATTATACATAGATGGTAATTTTGATCGGTTGCACAAAGGCCTAAGTAATCACTGGCAGGACACTTTTAATACAAGGTACCTTTCTGCTCTTATCTAAAACCACTTTGTAATCACATTAATTTGCAGAGGATAATGTATTTCTCACACAATGAGTATGCCCTTGAAACTACTGTCCTATGAACAGAACAATCATTGTTCTAAAGTATAGCGAAAATCAATATTGCTATTAGGAAAAATCAATGACATGAAAATAAAAAAAACAAAATCTCATACCTTTTGTAGAATTCATGCTTTACCTTATCCTAAAATTATTAAAAGGTGATATGCTTATAATCTTATATAGTTATATCTACCTAAATAACTCATTTATGTCCTCTCTTTTTGTAGTGTAGGATTGAGGTTGAAACATGACATCACAGAATATGGGATTTTGTGCGAAGCTTCAATGCTCCTACAGTTGACGAGAAATTTGAATCATTAAGTATGTAAGTTGCAGCCATTTCTGACCTCTTTCTCTGTGGAAGTTGTGCAACTTACATTCCATGTCTTCTAATCAATGTAAAAAGAATAAACATGCTGAGATCAGAACAAGAGTTTATATCCAATAACTCTTATTGGAGTAGTAGTGTTTTTCTGTAGTAGAAAAGATATGGGACACCTGTCGTCATATACAAACCTTATTTACTGGAATTCTATACTGACAATCTGTTTTCTTATCTCCAGCATGGGCCAATGTATTTATTGTGACGTCGTCATTAAAGGTAAAAAGGGAGTCTAATGTTCGGTTTTTAATTGCTGTATATATATATATATATTTGCAGGTCTCATTCTATCTAATGTAAAATTATCAATTTGTAGACATGAATGTATATAGTGTAAGCTTATAAACAGTTATTTTTATTTATTTTTTATTTTTTATTTTTATTTTTATTTTTTTGGAAATATCACCTGCTGTTACCACCATTTTGAACAGGCAAGAAGAGCACTGACGTATTTTTTGCATCACGAAAGAGCATAGTTAGACGAGAGAAACCGAGGAAATGCATCTGGGTGCCGATGCATTTGCAACATGTTGCTGCTCTTAGCTTTATCCAAACAAGCAAACACTCAAAAGTGCTTATGTGCTCGAATGCAAAATAGCACTTAACTCCCTACTAAGGCTGTTTGTGCAGAGCATATGACATGGCGAGTGCTGGAATTCTACAGTGGCATTGGTGGCATGGTATCTCACTTTTATGTTTTATATAAATTTTTATTTTATTTATTTTGAAATTAACATGTGAAATTAAATAGAGATATTCAGCTATGAAAGCCGGAGTGAATGCAAAATGGTCGAAGCTTTCGATATAAACGACTTAACTAACGATGTTTATCACCATAATTTTGCCCATCGTCCATTCCAGGTCTATACAATCCATGTGGAAACTTATCTGGAGGTACAAAAGACAAGCCATTTGATTACATAAGTATCACACCACCATATATTCAGCCCAACCCATAGAGAAAACTGATGAGTGCCTATGTGCGTGCACCTGTTACTCATATTATCAGGATCCTATAAAATAGTTAGGGTTCCATCGAGCCAGATTGGGAGGCGGTTCCGGAGATATGTTTGTGAGATCTTTATATGGTGCGTATACCTGAAACAAGCGTGTATTGAGTTCCCTCTTCAACTATAATCAATGTTTGTGAGATATTTTGCAGGTGGGATTCATGAGACAGCTCTTTATGTCAGTTCCAAAAGTCAACTATATGACCCTTCGACATGGATTTATCATGGTAAAAATAACAGCTATTGACTTCTTGAATGATTAGCGGGTTTAGACTACTTAAAAATAAGTGATGAATGACTAATTTCCTCTCTTTTTCAGGCACATCTGGCACTAAATAACCAAGCAAATTTCAATTTTCAAAAATATATAAACCGGTCACTTGAAGAAGACTTCAAACTTGTCGTGGGAATCAGGTGATACTATCGGTCGTGTTTAAATAATAACCATGATTTGCTCTTGAAACCGGTTTTTACTTAGTTTTGGATGTTTGAATCTTCCCTACATCCCATCAATCTGGTTTGAATCCATGTTAGTTCAATGTGTTCACCTGTATGGCTTGATATACTGAATACCTGTAAAAACTACTGTAATAGATATGATTTTTAATATTATTATGAAAACTTTTTTTAACTAATCCATTGATAACTTACTATTGCAGTCTTGCAAAGTTCCTAGCAGCATGTGGTCCAAAATAGGATGACTCAAACGATCTGAGATGCCTAGACTAAATAAAAGAAGCACAGTGATTGGCTCTGGAGCAAGTCCAGGAATTATGTCTTGCATTGCAGGCCTACTTTTTTGTGATACCTTTTTGTGTTCTCTAGACCTATTAAAGGAGGTGAGAGGTTGAATAATAAAATCTTAATGATTTATTTATATTGATTCTGAAAAACGGAACATTTCTTTCAGGTTAGTTATTCGTTAACAAAACTTGCAAAGACTAAGTTAAATAAGAACCGAAAGGAAATTGCTCCACATGATATTCCTTGGATATTTCAAATCTATTAAACTCTAATGGAACTTGTAAGTTTTGCTGCGCAACTTGGCCAAAATAATTTTGTTAACAAGTGTTCTCAAAATATTACTCAATAGTATGATTTCATTATGGATGTCATATGTTTCGTAGAATTACATATTGAAACCGGGGAGACAGATGCATGGTTGTCAATGGAATTATGTTTCATTTATGTGTTCTTCCTCTGACATGTCAATTTACTAATATCGGTGGTAATCTTTGGGGGAAAAATCCACAGGTAAAAATGGTTAAAAGCACGAACTAATGTATACTTTCATAAATCTTTTTGGTGGAGATAAATAACTGTTGCGTGAACAGCCAAAAGTTTTCCAAGTTTGAATCCAACAAAGTTTTGCTGCACTCTTCTTAACAGACAGGTTCGGATCCAAAATCTTTATCACAAAACAAATAGTTATTTTCATAATAGTTGCTGAATACCAATTTAATGAGATAGATTGTACTTCATGCATTGTAGGGTTATGCGATACAGGAAAACATAGATTTGAAAGGAAGTAAACGGTTTGAGAACGCTTTCCAGATCGGTGCTGCGTTCCATATTCAAAGGTTTTGCTGCCCCCTTTCATGTCTTGAACGATGCTCAGAAGCCGAAATTGGTTGATAGAGGCACATCAACTTCATGAAACACTTCCAAAACATGATGAACCAGTTCTCTTATAAGCTGATATTAACAGTTACTATGTGAGTAATGAAGTTTAAGAAATAATTCAGAAACAATATTGGCTTTAGGAAATCAAATCAAACAAGGGATTTAACCAAGATGTTTAGACCTTCTACTGTTATATCTATTGTGTTCCCTTACGCTATTCAGACAATGGCTTTCAGTATGTTTAAACTTATGAATTTTCCTCGAGTACTCCAGTGTTGGCCTCGTCGCGACCTTCGCCTACTCCTGAATTCTATAAATAATTTGGTATGTTTATAAGTTATTGTTATTAAGTTACTTTTTTCACATTTAATTTTTAATTTGTGTATTTTATAAAGATGAATTGGTTATTGTTATTAACCTTAGGCCGTATAACACAACATATGCGCTTCACAACTGAAGCCACCATATTTAAAATTAATACTACCAAACCATGGTACTATAAGAGGTGCTCTACCTGCAACCAAAAAGTTGCACAAGATACCTCACTACCTCAGTACAGAAATCATGGCCCGCAACCAATCCCAAAGTATAGGTATTAACCAATTCAACTTATATATTTATGTATTTACTACATGCTTGGATAAACAGATTATCAATACTAAATAAAAATGATATTTAAAACATTTAGATTGTTAGCCTTCCACTGAATATGCAATAAAAATTTCTTTCATCATTTGCAGTGCTTTAAGGCAATAATTGGTGACGAAAGTGCGAGTACATCTATAACAAGTTTCATTCCTGAGGTGGAGACAATAACGGCAAATTGCAATACAGTGGTTGAGCAGCTAGAAAACAAAGACCCGTACCAACTCCCACCTCTGTTAAAAGTATTGGAAGGCACACAACACATTTTCCAGCTCCACTTTAAACATAGGAAGTAAACTGGGTCAGCCAGACTTTATTTTAGATTAAGTTTTCATGAATAAGTCATTAGCACTTATGCCACCAGCCGCATGTGTGGTAAAGTACTGACAACTTTTAGCAGGAACTCATCACATGGAAATTTTGGGTTGCAAGTAAGTACACATATATTTAACTTGATTTCTCTTACTTAGTGTATTTCTGGAGTAGTTTGTATAAGATCTCCATTCCAGATGCTAGATAGGAACTGCGGTTGCCTGGCTATCATATCCTTAAATGGAAATGTTGCACATTACCTTAACCTAAAGATGGTGTTAAAGACACTTTTGATGTAGAGTATATATTTATTATCCCATGCTACAAACTCTTTGATAGAAATAATTAATTTTTACACACTCGACATGGTGATTATGCATGTTGAGTTGAGTCTCTTTTCCGACCAATGAGTATGGACTGAAATTGTGTAAAACTTTTTTCCAAGGAGCATACATATTATGGACTATTTAAGTGAGACTGTAACTTAATTATTCAACTGATCCAAACGTATTGTTATTGACTATTGCTAATGAATGATGAAGTAGCATGTCAGTATTTGAAATTTGAATGGGATTTGAATAAGTGAGATCATGTGGGTGGCTTAAAACAGTCATTACAGTGATTTACTCGAATAAGTGATGAGTTATGAATATTGTGCCTACCAGTACTCCAAACATATTGGATGCCATCTATTTTTGATCGGGTAGATCATTTATCTACGCATAAACATGCATAAAATTACATGTAAATTCAAAGTTCCCCCTATGTATTGATGATTTGTCGTTGCTTAATCTTTAGACACATTTTTGTTATTAAAAAGGGAAATGAACAATTTTTATATGCCATTAATTTCCCAAGTTCAGTGATGTGTTGCTGCTATGGTAAGCATTATCTCTAAGCTTGCTACATATTGCATAGTTATTACACATGAACCAATACCATTTACGTCTCTGAGAAATAAAAGTGTGCTTGAAAAAAATCCTCAATTTTAATGCTTACCACCCCCATTTCAAGACATTTGGGTGTTCATATTTTGGCAAGGAACAAATATTTATAGTTAGAACTTTCTTGTGAAAATCCTTCAAGAGCTTAATTTCTATGATTCTGGTATGCAGGTGAACCTACGAAATCTGAAGTGTCACACTCTCAGTTTCTTCAAAGTCTTATACATTGACAAGTTCATGGCCGCGTGGAACAATAGCAAAGCGTTGAGATAAAATTACAAGAAATGACTATTGCAATCGCTAGACATGCGTCAGCTAAGCAAAGAGGGACATATGAAAAACCAAGGTGAGAAGCCCTAAAGAAGAAGTACACTTAAACCTGAAGTTATCTCTTTCTGTTAGAAGATCATTCTTTTCTTAATTAACTTGATGATGTACTTATTTATGAGTATACATTACAGAGGAGTAATGGCCGAGCAGGGACGCTAGAAACATGAAGGTGAGGTTGACTCGGTATCTACTTCTCAGCCAAGTGTGGATGTTGGGCCTAAACCCGTGTCAACTTTGGAGAGAATTTGAATGACAATCAAGATACTGAGAAGACTTCTGCTACTGGCACTGTTACTGTCACTCCTGGTTAGTATCCTATCTCTTTAAAATCGAACATACCTTTTATTTGACTTCAAAATCGAACATGCTTATAAGAAAAATATATAATTGTTCTGTATTTGGTCATATCATAATGCCAAATGTTGTTGTATTATTAGTGTCACTGCTTTTATATGTGGTTTTTCATGGAGTACGTGTATTTGTGACAGTTTTGAACCCAAAATCTTACATTCTAACTATGACAGATAGAAAAGACAGGGAGTAGGTTGTTATTTCCCATTAGGTGTTTCTTAGCACAAAAATATTTTATAATTTTGATATATGCAACAGGTCCAGTAAGGAAATCCCTAAGGCATCAGGTTGTGCCTCAGAATGGTAGTGTGCCACGCACCATCTAAATCAAGGGTGTCATCTCTGTTATGGGGAGACACTCAGATGTGAAGATCTACACTCATCTATTACCTCATATTTTATAATCGTGTTACCCTCTTTTGACTACCACCGCCACAAACCACGATTATTCTGAAATTGGTGAGCAGGTAGGATACACACTCAATGTGTCATGGTACACAATTTTAGCTCTCAAGTGGAGGCAAGATGGTACTTGGAACAACATGGATACAATGTGTTAATTATAACAATTTACAATGATGTTTAGTTTCATACTCTTTAATCATTTGAATATGTTAAAATATTGATAGTTTTTTTATATTGGTATTTATACTATGAAACGTGTACCAGGGGTGTTTGTATTATGCCAAGAAGTGACACAAGCCATTACATAGTTCAATAATACATATTTCTACATTAAAAAGCTTTCAATAATTGATTTAGGAGGGTGTTTGTATATCGACTATATTCCTTTGAAAGTTATTACTGGCACTAAACATGTAGGCCGTAACATGATTCTCTAATTTTCTTATGCATTTAGGACATGATACTCATTGACTATAGTAGTTGGGCCGGTTTCGCATTTGGTTTGGCATTTGTGTTAGTCTTCATATCATTAACAAGGAGTTCGTAATGATAAGTCATGGAGAATATTGTCGCAGACATAGGAAACAAACTCGTCACAAATACCCAGCTAGGGTAACTATCGTATATAATAACACTTATTGTTACTTTTATCCAGTGGAACAATTGTTCCACCGGATACTCCATTTTTTGTTTGTGTAGCATTGATGAACCCATGGAAATCTTCAGCCCGGTTCACTCATCAGTATCGAGAATTGGTTAAAGTTTAGTAACTTCACCAATACTTGAGCAAAAGAAAGCTATAAGTTTAACATTTTTCACAAGATAATGGAACAAATATTCAAGCAGTTAAGAATGTAGGTATTGACCCACCAATAAAGACCACAAATAGCTAAACCTATTAACACAACGATACTCATCATGTATTTCAATGAAATCCCTTTCTTTCAACATGTACACTTTCCAACCATTTTTTACCAACCCTTTTTTCGTTATAGGAAAATATGCCAACGATATATAGAAGTCATGCCCACCCTATGGGCGGGCTTACATGCTATACGTTATGTATTGGGTCAGTTAAAAGTGGAAAAAACGATACCATAAATATGAACCTTCATTGGGAATCTAATTATTAGTGTTCTCATTAATAATGGACATCCTTAAGCACATCTGTGAAATTAGGTTCATACAAAAACATTTGTTGACACTATATCGACAAACATAACATAAACACATTGTAGTTTTTTTTTAATAAACACAAACAATTAACAACAAATAGAAAAATAAAATAAAAAAACAAATCAAATTACTTACCTCCTTTTAGTCTTTTAATGGATTATAGTAAACATCAATTATAGATCTTTAAACTTTCATTTAACTTTTAATTACTTTATAGTATATAAATGATCCACTAAATCATAAAAATAAAAATCACAAGTCATACCCGTCCATCGGACGGGTTTTGACACTAGTATATATATATATATATATATATATATATATATATATATATATATATATATATATATATATATATATATATATATATATAGATATAGAATCTAGATCAAATAAGATCAAACTTAAAGTTGTTAAAATGAGATCGAACTAAAATTTGACAAGAGATACTCTCCTTACAATAAAAATAATTTTTTTATTTACTACAACTAAAATTGTTAAAGTTTTGATAGATTTCTTTTTAAAATTTACGAAACCTAGGTGATACACTTTGATTAGAAGTTTAATGTGTATTAGGTTTTTGTATGTGTATCAGGTTTTGGAATATTTATTAATGTAATGTGTATAAGGTGTATCACTAATCCAAACTCATGTATCATTTGGTTATTATTTACTAAAATGTTAATTTGTATTAAAATATTATTATTTTTGCATATGATTGCTAAAATTGTTATTTATAAATGTTTTAGTGGTTTTTTAGATTTGATCTTATTTTTACAACTTTAAGTTTGATCTCACATTAACCCTCCCCTATATATATATATATATATATATATATATATATATATATATATATATATATATATATAGAATCATCTTCAACTGTTGGCGCAATTATTGCGAACTTCATTCTTCAAATGTGACAAAGGTGACCTCCTCGATACTAAATTTATGATGAGCTCTTAAACATAGTGCTTATAATCATCGCACTTTACAATCAATAACTACAACTTTATATATATATATATATATATATATATATATATATATATATATATATATATATATATATATATATATATATATATATAAGAGAAGGCATGCTACATAAAATGCCACTTGGCATCCCATAATGCCATGTCATCATTGAATATATGTGGCATTTTTTTAATACATGTGGCATTTCTTTTAAATTTAATTTGATTTTAGTGTTTTTATAATTTTAAATTTATAAAATTCGTATATATATAATCCTTTTCCATTCAGAAAATTCGGATGTATTTTCCCAAAAAATCATGAAGATGGATTCGAACTTGGGTCTTGAATAATACTTCAATGCATCTTTACCAATTACCACTACACCAACTCATTACTTGTGATTTATTTTGCAACTTATTATTGATAAAGGTATGTAATTTCAACATATGAAACCCTAATCTTATGTAAAATAAATCAGGTTCATTCATAGTATACCTTTTCTCCAAACCCTAATGATCTTCACTTTTTATTGTGTAGTCGATTTAGAATTTGTTTTCAGTATTCATAATTCATTATTTATCTTCATAATAGTTTTTTTTTATATGTTTACAAGTTTGTTTCAAGTTTTGATCATTAACTATAATTCAATTACATGTTGTGTTTTTATTTTACAGCACCAATCCAATTGATAATATCATACCCAGGTATGCTTAATCACCATATACTATGTAATTAAAGTGTGTTTGGCATAATGTTACAAGTTTCATAACCAAGTTTGTGAATTCATGATTTTATTTATACAAATTGATTGATTTGTTTTCATTGGTGATTAGGCATGTCCAATACATAGTAAGCCTACTGCAGGTTATTAGTAAGGAACGTGGATTGACCCTTAATGATGTTAGCCTTGACAAACTTGGTACAACAAAAGAAGGTTTATGTTAAAAGGTAATGCATGCATGTTAATGTGTTATAACCATTCTTTATCATTACTCTTACATGTTATTGTGTTGGTCAGTATTTGAATTGCATCTATATATACTTGATTAATGAGCATGTATCTATTCGCTTCTAAATAATGCCTATTTGTTTCATGATGTGTCCACGACTTGCTCTTTCAGCTGGTATGTCATATCTCTTACCGACTTAGTAAATTTACTAAGAGATAAATGTTAGTTTTAAGGTGAGCATTGAATTTCATATCTATTACAAAAGCATATACTGAAAATTACTAGGTTCTAATGCATTTGCATCTCATAAAATCTTATTAAACTGTTTTACTGTGAAGATTTTAGGCCATTGTTGTAATTAGTTGTTGGAATCACTCCTAGACCTAAATCAAGTGTTAGTAATTCACATGTAATAGTTAGCTTAATTATGGCCTTTATGTTTGTCATTAGCCTTAAGCTTATGTAGAAGGCCCATGAGCTTAGGCCCAAGCCCATAGGAGAAAAGAAGGGACTAGGAAGTGTTGCCCTAGCTTCCCTCCTATAAATACTCTTGTATAACCCTCACTTGAGGGTTGGTTGTTCAATTTACTATTTCTTTCATTGATGCTTGTGTTGTAAAACTAGTGACCTAACAGTGGTATCAATCGCCTACTAGTTGGGTGAATCGTATTGCTTTTGAAGTGGGGTTTTTGTCCTACGCGTAAAGAATACGAGATACTTTGGTTCGCTTAAAAACACGTTTTTTACATTTTTTAATCCAAGATTCTTGTCCTTTCAACATTTTATGGTGTTAAAATAACTGTTTTTGGCAAAAAGTTTCAAACTTTACGCGTGGATAAACGTTTTTGAACTTGGTTTTTAACGAGGGTTTCATTCTACGCATAATTGTTTTAGACGCTTTGGATCATCAAGTTTCACACTTTTGTGTTATTTTGGTGATATTGAAGCTATTTCATCACAAAAATCTGGTTTAGAAACATCTTTGGGAAAAGTCACTTTACGAGTAGAACTACGCGTATCAAAACCCTAGTTCTACGCGTAACTCACTCTTTGGTTTGATCTTCAGTTTCGTGGTTTACTCCGTGTTTTCTTGCTTGGATAAGCCTGAAAATACGTCGACTTGGGATATCTTTTGCACTGTGATAGTGTAAAAGATCACTTGGGGTAAAAACCCTAAACTTACGCCTGAGCATAAGCTTACGCGTAGAACATCCTACGCATAAGATTCATCTTACGCCTAAGCCTAGTCTTACGCATAAGGTAATCCTACGCCTAAGTTTTCTACGCCTAACTTACTGTTTACGCATAACTTTAGTGCTTTTTCCCTGCTTACGCGTAAGCTAAACCTATGCGTAACTTCTGCTGTTACGCGTAACTTTGGTGTTTTTTACGCATAAGTGCTACTTGGTTTATTGTGATTTCTACGCCTAAGGATACTTCATCAACAAAGGTTCATTCGACTACAAAGATCCATCAACACAAGTTATTAAAAAAAAAAAAAAAAAATTCAAATTTCGGGGAGACTAAACGTTCAATTTTTACGCGAGATTCAAATTTTGGTTTAACTGTGAAAATTTTGGTCAAAAATTCAAATTTTTGGGCTCAAATTCAAAATTTTCGGGTAAAATTAGTGAATTTCAAATTTTGAGAGTCAAAATTTTTCAAAATTATTTTTGGAGGGAAATTGCAATTCACTATATCGACCTTCTGTGTGCTATATCGACTTCGCACCTTTTCTTCTCTTTGATTCTTCTACAGGGGAGTGAAATGGATTCTGAAGATGATGCTCCATTTGTAGCGTTAAAAGAAGGATACATGGCTCTGGCTCTGGCATTGAAGCTTCAGACATCATCAAATTCCCGATATCCCGCAGTCGTGCAAGGTGAAAGAGTTGATGTACATAAAAGGAATGCTCAAATGGACGTTGAGAATGTTGTGATTACTGCAACTGTCGGTAATGCGGACAATGAGGTTGTAGCATTGGAAAAGCAGGTTGACAGCAGCAGATCTGGAGAAGATATCATACTTAACTTCGACACCGAGCCCAACTGTGACGAAGAACAAATGGTTGAGGAAGATATCTTACCCACCTATGACACTGACACAGAACAGATGGTCGAGGTACAATCTACTGTTGATCATATTCTGACTGCAAATGCGACACAACATACTGAGCAACCTGAATTTAGTAATGAAGGAGAGGTTGACCAGTGTGTTGCACAATGTCCAGACAACTATCTCATATCTGAGCCCTTACTTGTTAACAATTCAACTGAAACGTCAAATCAAACTCTTGAATCTGAAAACATTCTTCTCAAAAAGACTATTGCTCAGTTTCATAAAGATTTTTCAAAACTAGAGGCACATTGCATCTCTCTTGAACTTAAACTACAAAAAAAATCTTTTTCTTCAGAACACAATGGTCAGTATTCAAATGAACAAAGTAATCGTGTGGATACATTAGTAAAAGAAAATGAGCATTTAAAGGCTCAAATTCAAGCAAAGGGGCTTGCACATGTTGCTTTACAAAACAAACTGAGAAGATTAACTGACAAGAGTGTGAATACTAATTTTGCTAAACCAACAATCTTGGGGAAATCGTCTCTACAACCTTTCAGAAAACAATCTGTAGTTAGACAACCAACTGCATTTAAATCTGAACGTTCAAAATCTTCAAAACCACGGTTTCCCTCCCAAGTTATTGAGAATAATCATTTGATAAAACCAGTCACTCCACATTCCTGGCCTAAGAATAATGCTTCTGTTTCTGTTAAACATGTTTCTGTTAAACCTGTTTCTGTTATTCCTGTTTCTGTTAAACCTCAACATGTGGCTGCTCCTGGCAAATCTAGGATTAGTTCGAACACTGTGTCTAAACCGAGCATTAAAATTAAAAATTCATATGATTCAAATGACGCATACAAGAACTATGATCTAGAAAAGGCTGGGAAAAGGGCACTTCTTCAAAAGGATGGAATCTTAGGTTCACGACCTAGTGTATCACCTTCGAGTGTATTACTGAACACTACCTGTAGTAGCAAACCAAAACCTAAGTTAACTCAACAAACAGTTAGAAATAAACCCGTTGATCTAAATGTAAACTGTCAGAAACCTAATAGGTTGATCCATATAGGACGCAGACTCTTCCCAAAAGAAGTTTCAACATCCCCTAGATCTAACCTTAGATGGATACCAACGGGTAGGATTTTCAAAACTGTTAGTCTTAGGTGGATTCCTACAGGCAAGATACTAAGTAGTTGCACCAAAACAAGTGGGATACCAACAACATCCATCCCTGAGGCAGGAAAGGAAATCATCAAAATAGCATGTTCAGGTGTCAAGAAGATAATTGACACTACATCTTTATGCTTCTAACATCTGGAACCCAGTTACACTTGGGGATCCATGTTTTTCTCTTCCTTGCCCCCCTTCTATTTTTCTATGCAGGTACAACAGCTATGGCTTCTACTGCAATACAGCGTAGGACCCGTTTCTCATCGTCAAAAATATCATGATCCATCAGCTGTTCCACCATTGTACTTAATCGTCATGAATTGGAAACATTGCTTGCTCCTCTGGTTAAAGATTCTTCCAAAAGTCGTGCTTCAGATGTATCGAATGTTTCCGCTGCACAACCGATAATACTCTAATTTCAGATACACCTGAATCTACAACAACAACCGAATCTTCTATAACAGAAGATCAAACTGCTTCCAACAACAATGACACAGCTGATGATCATCATAATGAACAGAGATGTTTTATCAGCAGTTGATTCTCACAAGATATTTATGGGACTTCACACTTGTTCGATCAATTGGACATACATGGTTTCGCTGTCTCCTTATACATGGTTTCGCTGTCTTCAATTCATCATCAACATACGTGGTGTATGATTCTGAATCATTGAAAACATCGAGGGGGAGAGAGTGTGTAGGTGTTCATTGCTTCCTTGTTCTTCTACATGCTTCTTTGCGAAAACCCAATGCCTTCTTGAATTTCTTCAATTAGAGGGAAGAAATAAGACGATATGTGGCTCAAACGTCTCACTTTGGTGTTATCGTCTCAATTTCACGGGTGATCTTGTGTGAAGTTACCCAAATTTGATGTTATGATGCCTCACACACGGTCTTGGTATCGAGTTATTGCATATTCACAGGTGATTAGTATTCCGAAAAACCACAACATTCAGGGGAAAGTCGTATCATTTCGTCTTTTGTGGTTTGTTTGGTGTGATACGTCTACATACATGAGAAGATCTTGTTGATTTCTGGCATGTTACCCTCGAACGGATCTTCCGCAATTAGTCAGATTTTCTTTGTGTGGTTTACTGCTCATCTACAAATTCCGCTGTATACTGAAACCTTCAAAAGTTAGAGGAAATGTAGACTTCATCAAAGTTTTAAATCTTCTTAAGACAGATGTCAGTTTGGGGGGAAGCTATTCTGAAACTTCTTCACAATGGCTTCTGAGTATAACAGCTTGGAACCCGGTCACAACCGCTTAAACTTCCCTCAAACCCCATCATCAGCTGAACAAAGCCCCCAGCTCACTCGTTAACAAATGGAAAGGTTATTTGCTCCTCTGTTCAGTGACGATATTGATGAACGTGCTCCAGGTGTATCCGCTGTTTCCGCTGCACAACCTGATAATACTCTTATACCTGATACACCTGCTACAACAACTACTGTTGAAGAAGCAACACCAGTTGACTCCACCACAACAGTTGAACAAACCGCTTCCAACAATGATGAACCGGCTGATGATGTTCTTAATGAAGTACCCCCACCTGCAGATTTTGATCCAAATGCGTTCTTTAACCCGTTTGCTAATGACACTGCTGCACCTGATGTCGCGGAATCATCAACAAACCATTTGAATCCTCAGAATCTGCACAATGTATACCAACATCAACCCTCTACACATCGATGGACAAAAGACCATCCTCTGGCAAATATTATTGGCAACCCGAATCAACCAGTCGTTACAAGACAACGTCTTCACACAGATGGTGAACATTGCATTTATGCACTCACTGTCTGCCAATCTGAGCCTAAAAACATTAAAGACGCAATGACAAAAGACAACTGGATCAAATCCATGCAAGAAGAACTCAACCAATTCAAACGTCTTGAAGTATGGGAACTGGTTGAAAGACCAACAAGGGTCTATGTCATTGGTCTCAAATGGATTTGGAAAAACAAATTGGATGCTGAAGGGAACGTCATCCGAAACAAGTCACGTCTAGTTGCTAAGGGTTATCGTCAAGAAGAGGGAATAGACTTTGAAGAATCTTTTGCTCCGGTTGCTCGTCTTGAGGCTGTTCGGATATTTCTCGCGTTCGCGGCTCATATGAATATGACGGTCTTTCAGATGGATGTCAAAACGGCGTTTCTCAACGGACAATTGAAAGAAACGGTTTATGTCAGCTAAACAGAAGGATTCGTTGATCCCGAGTTCCCGAACCATGTCTACAAACTGAACAAAGCTCTTTATGGTCTCAAACAAGCTCCTCGGGCATGGTACGATAAGCTATCATCTTTCCTCATTGCTAATAATTTCACCAAAGGTTCGGTCGACCTTACTCTTTTTATACAATATCACGGGGCACATATCTTAATTGTTCAAATTTACGTGGATGACATCATTTTTGGGTCTACACATAAAAAGTACTCAATCGCTTTTGCAAAACTAATGAAGAAAAATTTTGAAATGTCCATGATGGGTGAACTTACGTTCTTTCTAGGACTACAAGTTCATCAATCACCCCGTGGTATTTTCTTGAGTCAGTCCAAATATGCCCTTGAATTGTTAAACAAATTTGAAATGAAAACCTGTGACACTTATGCCACACCAATGACTCATACCAAGAAGCTAGACGCTGATTTACATGGGAAATTAGTGGACCCTACCAAATACCGAAGTACTATTGGGTCTCTCATGTATCTAACAGCTAGCAGACCTGATATTGTCTTTGCCGTTTATCTATGCTCCCATTATCAGTCACGACCAACTGAAACCCACCTCTCTGACGCTAAAAGAATCCTCCGATACATCAAGGGAACCATTAATTTGGGGATCTGGTGTCCGAAGGATTCTGGTTTTGAACTAATCGTTTTTTCAGATGCTGATCACGCAGGATGTTTAGATTCATGAAAAAGTACTTCAGGAGCACTACAATTTCTTGGTGATAAACTGGTGTCCTGACAATCGAAGAAGCAGGATTGTACATCGCTGTCATCAACCGAAGCAGAATATGTAGCCATGTCAGCGTGTTGTGCTCAAGTCATCTAGATGAGAACCCAACTCAAAGACTATGGTTACGTATTTGACAAAATCCCGATGTACTGCGACAATTGGAGTGCCATTGCGATCTCGTGTAACTCAGTTCAGCACTCGAATTCAAAGCACATCGATCTTCGCTATCATTTCATCAAGGATCATGTGGAACAGGGTACAGTTGAATTATACTTCGTGGGTACAGAATACCAATTGGCAGATCTACACACCAAAGCCTTGCCTCCCGCTAGGTTTAATGAGTTGGTCCACCGGATTGGTATGAGGTGTTTGACTCAAGAGGAATTGGATGACCTCCTAAAACAGTCTTAAAAACCTGTCAAACACCAAAATCTCTTTTGTAAATATTTTTCAAAAACAAAATACAAAAATATAAAATCTGTTAAAATTCAAAAATATTCTTCTATCTAAATTCTTTCAAACATCGCAAGTACAAATCTTCAGTCAACACTTTGTTCTATCAAATCTTTCACTATTTTCCCGAATAAGTGTTGAGGGGGAGAAAGTAAATATTTTTCGGTTTCATAAAACCTTGTACTTCCATGTTTTCAGAAATATGTTGTTTCTTCCAAAATGGTGGATACGTTTCTTGTCAAATACTCTCCTCGGACTCAAATGTCTTCAAAATTCATTATTTCAAAAGTCGAGGGGGAGTATCGTTAAGTTTCTTGCCTTACATGTGTCTTGTCTAACCTAAACGGATGTTAAAGGATCTTGGTTGGAACCTCTTTAAGGTTGAGGGACTGAATGTGTCAACTTGGAAAATTAATGTTAACAAAATCATTTACTCCTAAAATAACCAAGATCAAACGGCCCAAATCAAATATTCTAAATCCGTTCAAGTTTTTTCATAATCTATAAGTTCTAAACTGTTTTAATCAAGATGATAAACAAGGATTTCTAAAGTTCTTTCAAATCCAACGGTTAAAACTCTTTAAACTGATTTTGGAAAATTGTTCACTCGAACGAACTGGGTGTTTATGCATAAAAGTGTTTGGATTGAAATGAGTTATGTTTAAACCTTTCTTAGTGTCTATTAAACTTGTTTCAATCGTCCTAAACCATCCTGAATCTTCAATTTCATTAATTTGAATTCTAGGGTTCTTGCGCTCATCTAGGGCTTTTTCTATTCTGTGATATGTTATTAGGTAGTTAAGAAAGTGTCAGAATAAGTTTATATGCATGTGTTTGAACCTTTAAATAAGCCCAAAAACATCTAAACTGTATGAATTTAAGTTTTAGGTCTTTTAGGGTTCATCTCCCATAAATCTTCTGATTATGTGGTGGAAATGTGTTAAATCTTGTTCCATTGCACTCATATGACATCTAGGTCACTCCAGAAACATTCTTGTTTGATTTGTGTAGCTATATCTCTTACACGTAGATTAAGGGTTTATGGTTTATGTAATTTTACGCCTAAGTATTTCTGTGTGTATCTGATATGTTCTTATGCTTGTTTTGTGATCTAAAAGATGTTTGGAATTAACTGCAATCATGTTTTCATGTTTATAGTTAACAGGTTAATTATTCGTAATGTCAGAATCTTCAGGTGTTCAAATCGTTACGCTTAAAGAATACTTTTATGCGTAAAGGTAAAGCCTAAGAGAAATCTTACGCGTAACTCTTACGCATAAGAGGTCTACAGTGGATTACGCGTATCTTGGAAAGATATTCGTAAACAAGGCTTGCTACGCATAAGCTTTACTCTTACGAGTAAACTTTACGCGTAACATCTTACTTATTCCTACGCGTAAGCCTAAAGCCTTTGAACTTGTCTTACGCGTAAGAAACTCTTACGCATAAGCTTGGTCTTACGCTTTAGTTTACTCCTACGCATAAGCTCCTTTCTTACGCATAAGGATCCTTGTTACACATAACCCACTGTTCACTACATTTTGGCCCGTTACGCATATGTTACTTGTTAAATGTTACGCATAGGTCACAAATATCTGATGTTTCATATAAGCTTACAAAAGTTAATATGTTGTGTGTTAAGTGAATTATTGGTCTTTGAAATTTCAAAACTAACATGTTCACGTAACTTATCACATCAACTTCACACATTTGGACTAATGTGACTTAAGACTTGTAACTAACATAAACATGTTACCATCATACAAGTAATTAGATAATAAATCAGACTAAAACAAACACATTGTGTTTCCATATGTCTGTCTCTTTGTCTAATGACTTTCAGATCACGAAATGGTTGCAAATCAAGCAAACATCAATGCCCCAGCTGAGCTCTCGATGGCAAACACATTCCATGCTGGATACGACAAAACAATTGGCAAGAACTATCTCCGTGTCGTCTTCAACAACTTCATATGCTCATAATCATCTTGCAGAATTGCTGTGGACATCCTTCTGCAACATCCATTCAAAACTCATGCTCAATGAGTAAGATTCAATGGATGAGGTAATATAATTTCGTAAGTCATTAAAGCAGAAAAGGATGGAATACCATGCTTCAACCTTTCCGGTTAATCAACCCGGTGGGGCAGGAGGGTCATGTAGTAGTCCTCCACTTATGGAAGATCCATTTCAAACATCTCTTACCCCATCTGATCCGGTTAATCAACCCGGTAAGGATCAGGGTGTCACTGTCACTACAACTGTTGAAATGAAGCAACCACAACAACAACTTAAACAGCCGCAAGAAGAAAAACATGGTGAAGATGTGGAAATATATGACGAAGGAGATTAAGATCATGATAAGGATGAAAGAGTCACTAATGATGATAATTTGGTGGCTGAAGAGGAAATGTTGCAAAAAGAGGCTGAAGAAACTGCTAGAGCTGAGGAGGAAAAGTTAAAGAAGGAATCAGACAACTACTTAGTTAACAATCCAATACACAAACCTCAACAGTCTTCTGAATCACCTCTTGACACTTTCACCAAACCCAAATCATCATCTCAATCATCACCTCCATCTACATAAGAAACACCAATGTCAACAACAAAATCTGTTAAGAAGGCAACTCCATCCAATGATTCGAAAAATGGTTAAGCAGGTTATCACCACTATACAACAAGCTACACAGCCACCACCATCTGATCAACCAAGGGATTCAGAAACCACACCACCAATGGAGAAAACTGTTGATCACTTTACATACACTGGTGGTGAGGATCACGACATACCTGAGCCCCAACCAGAACCTCAACCGAAATTTAGATCAAGTACATTACTGCACTCCTTATTTTCATACGCTTCAAATCAAAGAGCGTGTTGAAGTTCTCCACCTCGGGGTCGAATCTTACCTAAGTTCTACACTTCATCGGAATCAATCAAGAACCTCAGTACAAAATCGTTCATAAACAAAAGTTTGGGTTTGTCTACTAATGTGAAAATCATCATACTTGCTTCATGGCTTTCGATGAAATTCACTAAGTTCTATGACGCCACCCTGGAGATGGTTCGAGATGGATTGGCATATCGATTGAAGGACATTGAGTTGGGTATAATTCAGACGAAGAAATGGAATTCAAAGGATCGCAAGGATGTTCGTTGATTTATCACTAGGATTGATGAATGTTTGATTCATCGGGATCAGATGCAACGGTTGGAGAGCTATGTGAGAGGATGACCAAACTTTCTGATTCTGACTCTCCAACGTCCTCAGAAAGTAGCTGATTGTCTGTAATCATTGGGTATTCTCTTGATTGTGATTTTGCTTGTTTGATTATCTGTCCATGGCTTGTGCACACATAACAGTGTACAACCCGTTCTTGTCAAGAAAGGACCCTGTGGTACACTTCAGTGCCACAATCCTTATAAAAGGAGCGAAAGCTTCTTAATTTTGAGTAAAACCTATCAAACCTTTCATTTTTCAAGGTTTTGCTCAAAAGGACAAGTACTTCCCCGTATGATTTTCAAAACCTCAACCGTTTATATCACTTGTTGAGGGGGAGTACTTGAGTTAAACTTTGTTCACAAATTGTTCATAGTGGTCATCTTCCCGCAACACTCGAAATGGTCATATTTATTCTCAACTTTTCAAAAATAACATTTTATATGCCATTTTTGAGGGGGAGAAAATTATGTGATAAGAAATATGTTGTGTAAATGCAAATGAATCTTTGTGTAATAGACTTAACCAACGAATTGACGGTACTAAACTGTTAGTAACTCGAAAAGACTTGTCTGGGACGGGTAATAATTTCAAGCTAGTTCGCTAGTAATGTAAACGTGTCTCGCAAAGGACTTGTCCAAGTAGAAAGTACCATTCGAGAAAATCTTGGTAGACATGAACTCTGATGGGTATGACAACCTTTCGAGGCTTGTCTACACCTTCAAGGTAGTTACTAGAGCTAGTTGTCACCTAAAAGCTGACAATGTAACTCTTTAACTATGCAACGTAACCGTGTCTCGCGGGGGATTGTCTATCTTGAGTTGATCAATTCATAAAGTGCGCGCTCTTTCCTCACTGTGCAGATTTCCGTAAAAACTCCTAAGCACATGTGGAGGGGGAGTATTTCTGAAAATCTAAAACTCTTGAAGTGTTCAAACATGTTTTTCATTCACAAACACGTTGAGAGATTTTCATTAAAAAATGGTTTTATGGCAATGGAGTTATAAGGAGATTAAGGTTAGGAATAACCGTCCTATGATCCGCCAGAGCCGGAGGGATCTACCCAAGGACATCACAAATAGTTAATACTTAGAAGTCCTTAGGTACGATTATTAAAAAGGAGAAAATGAGAATCGGAGAAAGAATGAGTTGAAGAATTAAAAAGAAATGCAAAGAAAAGGGTGAAAAGAAATAGCCCTCCAAATTATTCAACTTAGGGCAGACACCGGGTTCAATTCATATGCTACTGGTTGTCACTTAGTGACACCGGTATTGAAGATTAAAAGTCGTCATGGACCAGTGACGCATGCACTATACCTTCTCAGCCACTCAAGTTTCTCTTAAAAGAAGCTTGTTTCATTCTCACAGGGAACCCTACGTAAACTATTGGCTTTCTCTTAGAGATCGCTGGTATTGAAGAAGGAGACCCTCTCCCTAGTCTCCACTCAGGAAAACCAAAACGCACTATTGAGTCTAGAGCCACGAGATTCTTCAAAAGATCTCTTAGGTACACTTGACATTTCATCACTCGATATTCAACAATAAGAACATCAGTGGTACGTTATCGAGTCCTTCACAGATCTTAGCAATCTGTCGAGAACATTTATGAGAGGTTCACAACTGTGACCCTCAGTGATTGAATGGAAACTCCTGCCAGGGTCAACATCATACAGCCCTGACAGCAGGTCACTTCGGTAACTCCCCGTGGATTACGCTTAGTGTGTCTCAAACGGTCTACAGTCGTGAGGTGATGCTTCGGTGTACCTCAGCGACTCATCTGAACTGTAGATGTACTTCGGTATATCGCGTTATCTCACTTGTGGGACTTCAGTTCAGGAACGGCCTTTGTAAGAATTAGAGTTGTGTTTTCACACTATGCTGTTAACACTCTCGAAGTTCAAACTCGTAAGTGTCGGAATCCGCTTATTACTAACCGTTTTCATGTTTTCTTCTTATGGAAGCTCTGGAGCGGAATGATCGTGCAGATTCTCCACATGCTCATGCCAACATCATCACTAATGGAAGATCTATCCAAAAGCAACACAAAAGTCAGAATGATTCTTCATCAAATCAAAGAATCTACAAAGTTAAAGACTTAAAGAACTTCATCAGTACTATTATTCAACGTTAAAGAGCGTGTGGGCATGTTGAAGAATGACGTGGAGACACTGTAGCAGCGAAGCAGACCTGAGGCAGACTTGATGCAGACAACAACATACTATCACTTCCATCACAAAGAACAATAATCAAAGAACACAGTTAAAGATGACGTCAAATCAGAACCGTTTAAAGAAAACAATTTCTCTACACTGGGGAGATTGTTCGAATCAAGGCAATTCTTCTAACAAGAAAGAAGAATGTCAGAAGACGTCAAAGCTACTATTACATCAACACCTTCACCGTTTTCATCACTAACACTTAGGGGGAGATTGTTGGAATCACTCCTAGACCTAAATCAAGTGTTAGTAATTCACATGTAATAGTTGGCTTAATTATGGCCTTTATGTTTGTCATTAGCCTTAAGCTTATGTAGAAGGCCCATGAGCTTAGGCCCAAGCCCATAGGAGAAAGGAAGGGACTAGGAAGTGTTGCCCTAGCTTCCCTCCTATAAATACTCTTGTATAACCTTCACTTGAGGGTTGGTTGTTCAATTTACTCTTTCATTCACACTCTACGCCTAACCCTTCTTTATTCTACGTGTGTGTGTGTGTGGTTGTTCATCCGCCTCTATCTCTTCTCTATTTCTTTCATTGATGCTTGTGTTGTAAAACTAGTGACCTAACATTAGTTTTTAATTAAATTTTAAAAATAAAGAACCAGAACTGTGTGGGTTCTGTCCAAGCTACCTGAATCTGCCTATTGTGCCTACTATACTTTAAAAACACTGTGATTAATATCGGCACACTCTATTTGTTCGATTGCAAAATTTATCAGTATACTATAATCAGGTTATATCTGCATAAAAATGATAACATTTTTTAATCAAGATTTCAAGGTGCGATTTTAAATATCTTCTATGTTTGAACATTAGCTAATTATCTTTCATGCACTCTGCCTTTGTTTTGTGACAATGTAATAGGGGATTGAAAATAAAACAACTAAGTTGCAAGGTAGTGAGAATGCAGTGGTTGCTCGCCATGAAGCTGGTCATGCAGTAGTAGGCACCGCTGTTTCCAAACTTCTTAAAGGACAACCAAGGGTCGAGGTAAGACATATCTAAGCATAAATTTTTTATTAAATGTTTTCGAGTTAACAATCACGCTTCACGCACCACATATTAGATTGTGTGCACAGTTTAGTGTATATGTCATGTTCTAGAAGAAATAGCTGCAGCTACAAGTTTAATTATTTACCATGATAAATGACAACTCTTTTTGTTTTCTTTTTAATCAGAAGCTTAGCATATTACCACGGTCAGGAGGGGCATTAGGATTTACTTACACTCCTCCAACCACCGAGGATAGGTATTTTCTTTTTGTGGATGAACTAAGAGGACGTTTGGTTACACTTCTTGGAGGACGTGCTGCTGCAGAAATTATCTACTTTGGTCGTGTGTCAACTGGTGCACTTGATGACATACGTAGAGCCACAGACATGGCATACATCGTGGTTTAGTATGACAGGAAGAAACTGAGCGATGTAATGAAAAAAAGCCTACTCGTCAAGAGCACTTATATATATCTACAGCCTCCCAATCCAGCTCCAACAGAAATACAGGACTACTCAGCGTGGTCATATCAATTTCAACAGAAGTGATTCTTATGTTTTCCGTGGCATATTCTTGTAGAAAGAAAAAGAAAACTCCTCAATTGAAACAAAGAGGTAACTGAAAAAGGAATTATATGCTTTTAGGAACAAAAGAGTGGCAGTTATCCTTACAATATACATTTTGTATGAATACGAATTATGGCAGAATAATGTATTCAAGAGAATCTGAATGTATCATTGCAGGAAACAGGTCTTTGTCTGGTAAAAAGAGTGTTCATATGGAAGATACTGATGAGCTTCCTTTCTTTACTCTACATGAAATAGCTGAGGCTACAGATAATTTTAGCATCAACAATAAGATAGGAGAAGGTGGCTTTGGTCGTGTTTATAAGGTAACTTACTAATACTTAATATGATAAGCTTAATTTGAGAGATCAGGATCCTGATTAAACGTCTTGGGTGAGTAGCATTGATTCGTGGTAAAGTGAGTGGTCAAAATACACACAATATCAATATATCAAATTAACCGTAAAACCCGACAAATTAACTTTTTAGGAAAAGGGTTAACGTGCCAAATCTCACGGGTGTGATAAAAGTGATACCGGGTAAGTGATTTCCCCGGGTCGTGTCCCAACGAGGTGTGAAATTGACGGTGTCGTTGAGTTTCGTGATTATGGACTTGAATTGGTTAAACGAATTTTTGGAATTGTGATTACGTATTCTACAAAATAAAGAACGGAAATGAAAATAAAGCATGTAAAACAATTTAAACTCTAAATAAACTACTACTAAGCCTAAGAAGAAATAAAACAAAGCTAAACTACAACCTAGGGTGCTATGATGCAAAAACGCTAAGAACCGGGAACACACCGAGCCCCGAAAGTGAAAAATATGCAATTTAAGGGATATGGGTGTAAAACCAATTTTCCTACATTCTAAATGACTAAAAATAATTTTAGGAAAAAGCCGGGTATTTTTTCGACTTTTAAATTATTTATTATGATTTAAAAACTAATTTAATCTAATTTAATTATAAAAAATACTAAACTATTTTAGAAAAATCTGAAATTTTCATTAAAATTACTTTGAACCTAACTGATTTTGGTAAAAATGAAAAAGTGTGGTACTACTTTACGAAATAAGCACTTAAAGAGCCTAATAAGCTAGTAAGCTAAAAACTGTTTATGTGGTTAAGAGATTAATAGTGCAATATTCTAACGAACAAAGACCCTGGGGCAGTTGGTGATTGGTGGTTGTGTTGGGTGTTTGAGCAAAAGGTCCCAGGTTCGAATCCTGTGGAACCTTTTTGCAAAACAATTTTTTTTTTTAAGTAAAAATGGTTTTAGTCAATCCAAGTTTCATTAAAATTACTTTTAAAGTCTAAAAAGATTTTATCAAATCATAAAAAATATTAATTTAATCTAATTTAATCAAAAATTTAGTATTATTTATTAAATTTTCAGCTTTTTTATGGGCCGAAAAAGGATTTTAATAAAAATCAGTAAATCTTACATCCTTTTAACCAAAATGTGGGTATAGGGAATTTAACGTATAAAAAGTGAAAGCCCCGAGCCACACAAGGGCCAAGAATCGCAAAAACGTAGTATCGTGGGATCCAACATCAAATCGAAACAAAATAAAGAAGAATCCGAATCATCATCAAATAAATCTCAAATTTAACAAAATGTACGAAATAAAAGTAAAGGCAAGAAATAAAACAT
>BPTQ01000003.1:157769433-157877997 GCA_019973895.1 Chrysanthemum seticuspe
CTTGACTCGACCCCGCATTCATTGGTTCATGGGGAAGCAAAGTGGAAGAAACAATCTCCATCGGACTTTCATTCAAGATGTTTGGACAAACATTTGAAGCACGTGAAAGTTCCACACCGATGAGATATATTCCCGGCTCAAGAGAATGAGAAATGCCGGGGTCAAAGATGGTGTCTTCACTCCCGTAGGAGTTAAGACATGGAGAAGAAATGGGAGGAGAAGGCAAAGTGTCAATTACTTGACAACGGGTGGGATAGGTGGGTAAAAGATTAGATTGAGGAACATTAACGGAATGTTCAAAAATCTTTTCCACCGCAAGAGAAGTCACAACATCCGTGTTGGACTTAAGAAATATCCGAGAGTGAACTCCCTTGAAAGGTAAGATACCGGGTTTGAAAACTTTATCCTCAGAGAGGAATGAAACGCAAGTATCAACCATGGTAAAATCCTCAAGGGTGGATGAGTTACTCATGGAGGAAAGGGGGTGTAGAGCATTTTGCTCAAAAAGCTCATCCTCAATTCCCGGAGGAAGAGGATCGATGCGAGCGAGTTCACCGGCGAACTCCTCATGGAGAAGTCTACTCCTTTCGGAAAGAGGAGGCATTTCAAATGTGGACGACTCATACTCAGGAAGAGAAATATGAAAAGTGGGAATGCCACTACTCTCCTTTTCAGTATGATCGTCATCAAAGCGGAATACATCAAATTCCGGAAGAGAATCATTGGAAAAAGCCTCAAGCTCAGAAAATGGTTCGGGCTTTTCCAAGATAGAGTCACTATCCTCAATGGGGATAGGAGCTGAAGCTGGTTTAGCACAAAATGATTCGATCTTAGAAACGAGGAGATTTACATTGAACAATTTTTCACGAAGTATCTCGTCCTCAATTTCCAGATCATCAGAATCTCTCACTTCCTCTAAGCTAACTAGCTCAGAAGGTAACTCCTCGACATAATCGATGTCTCCATAAGATAAAGAATCGTCAAACGAAGTACAATCGTTGTCAGAATCGGAGAACATCTCGACATGATCGTTTGGGATGTCAAGAGGAGGAGAAGAATCATCATCAAGAGGCTCATCAAACATATTACCGAAGATAACCTCGGACTCACTTGGGGTTGGGACAAGGTTCTCAACACAAGACGGTTCCGTTTCCAGAATAGTGCTAAGATTTTCGTCCCCCATTAAAAGGTTATCCGAAGGTTCTAAGGTAGATAGGCAAGATAAGGGCGGAGAGTGGACATGTGCGGTACTTTGTGGGCTTGAGATATGCACCTTGTCCTTTGTCATCTCCCAATCTTCCTCATCCTCGTCATCGAGACGGCAAGCTTCGTTAAAGAGGAGAAGCTTTTGAGCTGCTCGCTCATCGGCTAGTAATCTTTCGTTGCGAGCAGCTTGTTCCTCGGAAAGTTCTTCAAGAATTATACGAGGAAATTGATCAATGACGGGAAACTGTGGGGGTTGGATGTTGTCAAATTCGGAAGTCCACGATTGACATTGATAATCATCATGAGGACCCCCACACTTAGCACAATGAGGGTATTGGGGAGAGAAATTTTGAAATGACGTTTGATCATTGAAATGATGAAAATACGGTTCTGGTTCGTATGAATTTTGTGGAGGGTAATTGAAATTGTTTTGAGGATAACTGAAAGATTTCGGGTTAGAATCATAAGCAAATGAATTCTCAGCGCAAATCGAACAACATCCATTGACAAGATAGTTTCCACACCACTCGCACATACATTTGAAACAACGAAAACCTTGTGGTAACAAGTCTCCACAACCGTAGCAATAATTTTGATCAAACAAAGGTATTTCGGGCTCGGAAATAGGAATCGAGGGTTCAACAACATCATAAAATGGAGGTAGGTTATTTCCCGAAGTTGAATCTTGACGAAGTTCAATTAAGAAGTTTTGAATCATGTCATTTCTGACCCTAAAGAAATCGTCGGTAAAACGTTCAGAAGATTCCGGAGGTGGGACAAGTGGTGTGCTCTTAGAGCTAGCAATTTCCACCACTTCCGTTATGGTCTCCGGTGTTTGAATGGGTTCATCGTAATCAATTCTAATTCTCGACCTTTTTTCATCGGCTTGAATTTGCTCGATTAGATTACGGGCTCTATCTTCAAAGAAAGTATCCTCGGGACCCTCGGTGGGTGTTTGAAGTAATTCTGACGTTTGAACGGGTTTGTCAACATTAGAACGTATTTCGGGTTGTGGCGGGTGGTTGAAATAACTTTGAAAAGACTTTTTGATGGATAATTCGCACAAATCGCAAAATTCGCTTGAACTAGGCATTCCACACCGCTCACACACGCACTTGATACAATGATGTTGATCTTTTTCCATACACCGAAGATGATCGTCGTCATTAGAATTAAACATATAGAGGGTTAAAGAGATAGAATTAAACGGTTTTGAGGTTAAAGAAGAGTAGAATCAAACGGTACGAGAGGGTAAGAGAAATAGAATCATACGGATAAGAGGAATGAGAAGAGTATTTTTTGTATTTTTCAAAAACGGTAACTTCACGAGGAAGGTTCTTCAAGTCACTAATCGCAAAAATCACGATATTGTCGCAACACACCTCCCCGGCAGCGGCGCCAAAATTTGATTCGTGGTAAAGTGAGTGGTGAAAATACACACAATATCAATATATCAAATTAACCGTAAAACCCGACAAATTAACTTTTTAGGAAAAGGGTTAACGTGCCAAATCTCACGGGTGTGATAAAAGTGATACCGGGTAAGTGATTTCCCCGGGTCGTGTCCCAACGAGGTGTGAAATTGACGGTGTCGTTGAGTTTCGTGATTATGGACTTGAATTGGTTAAACGAATTTTTGGAATTGTGATTACGTATTCTACAAAATAAAGAACGGAAATGAAAATAAAGCATGTAAAACAATTTAAACTCTAAATAAACTACTACTAAGCCTAAGAAGCAATAAAACAAAGCTAAACTACAACCTAGGGTGCTATGATGCAAAAACGCTAAGAACCGGGAACACACCGAGCCCCGAAAGTGAAAAATATGCAATTTAAGGGATATGGGTGTAAAACCAATTTTCCTACATTCTAAATGACTAAAAATAATTTTAGAAAAAAGCCGGGTATTTTTTCGACTTTTAAATTATTTATTATGATTTAAAAACTAATTTAATCTAATTTAATTATAAAAAATACTAAACTATTTTAGAAAAATCTGAAATTTTCACTAAAATTACTTTGAACCTAACTGATTTTGGTAAAAATGAAAAAGTGTGGTACTACTTTACGAAATAAGCACTTAAAGAGCCTAATAAGCTAGTAAGCTAAAAACTGTTTATGTGGTTAAGAGATTAATAGTGCAATATTCTAACGAACAAAGACCCTGGGGCAGTTGGTGATTGGTGGTTGTGTTGGGTGTTTGAGCAAAAGGTCCCAGGTTCGAATCCTGTGGAACCTTTTTGCAAAACAATTTTTTTTTTTTAACTTTTTCTTTTGAAACTTGTAAATAAGATGAAAGTGAAGCTTTTTTGTAAAAACACTTTTTATCAAACACTTGGAATAAGCAGTTTGAACTGCTTATTAACTTCAGTTGTGACAGATAAGCTAACCAAACACCCCTTAGGCAGTTTTAAGCACAAAGAAAACTATGAATAAGTACTAGGAAAATGGAAATAAGCATTTTAATACAGAGATAAGCAGAAACAATCTGAGATAAGCTAAAGGATAAAGGTGATAAGCAGTTGGTTGAATAAGCTACACTAGAGGAACCTAAACTAAAAAATAGGACAATAAGCTAAAGAATGCCAAATTAAGCACTAATAAGATAAGCATACAATAAGCTAACAACTACCACTTCCTAATCTATAGCACCTAATAAGCACTATGGATACCTAAATAAGCTGATGGGAGCACTAATAAGCACAAAACAAGGGCTGCAATAAGGCTGCTGTAACAGTACTGATATAGGTTTTTGGGACAGATTTTGAGAGCAATTTAAATTAAGCTAATGCTAAACTAAGTCCAAAATAAGCTATGCTATATCTAGGTGGGTAAGTGAGGTTGCAAGAAAAACATTTTTGAAGAGTTTTTGATGACAAATAAGCTGTGAAAAAAGGGTTGGAACAGCAGCATAGGCTGCTGTTCTGTGCAAGTAAAATGACAGCAATAAACTTTTTTTTTAGTCAAAACTTGTATGAAACTTGGCAAAACAGATTTACTCATGCAAAAACTAACTAAAAAAAACTTAAAAGGACTTTGACTTGTAAAGTCAAAACGGGTAAAAACTAGTTTGAGACCCAAGCTTAGCTTAAACCAAACACCCCTTTTCGGGGTAAAACTCTTTTGTAAACTGATTTTTCTAGACAAACTCTGCTTTTTCTTTTGTAAAACTACTATAGAACTTGGATTGCAACTTAAAAACAGTTAAGGATAGGTCAGGAACAAATAAGCACTAAAGTGCTTATTTGCTAAATAAGCAAGAATAAAAGCACAGGATAAAAGAAAGAACTTTCATTAATTTAAAAAAAACAAGTTACAATAAAACTAAAAGCTATTTTAAAACTAAACTCCTCCTGCCTTCAAAGGCTTACAAGCTACTACTATTTATACTAAGAATAAGCTAGGTCTTGAATCTTGAGTTGTGTTTGTTCACAGAGAGAGAATGAGACTTGGACAACATTTGTGTTTCTTTTGACATAATCCTGACCACCCAAATGAGCTATGAAAATCACCCTTTTGATCCACACCATTGTTGTCTTGAGTTCCAATGGGAAGACCAGGGATTGCCAACATGTCTTGGTATCTCGTGACTTATTCTTGGGGAGGGGAGTGAGTGTGTTTTGAGTTTGGGATGGACTGGGTTTTAAGGTGATTAGGGTTCCTGGGTAAAAGGATGCAGAGTGTGGAGGGAAAAAGGAAGAGAGGGAAAAGGGGAAAAGGAGTTTGGGTCGGGTTGTTGGACCGGTTAGCAATTGGACTTGGGTATTTTATTTTGGGTTTGGTAGGTTAAATGGATTTTAGGATAGGAATTAGATCCAAGGTGTAGTTAAGGGACCAAATGTGTAGTTCTGAAACTCCAGGGACCAAAGCTGTAATTTTCCAAAAATTATTATAAGGTCCATAAATGACAAACTTTATTAACCAAGGGCCATAAATAATATTTTGCAATTTGAAAATCCCGGGGACTTGTTTTGCCATTTTTGAAAGTCGGGGGACTGAAACTGCCGATTGCGCAAACTTTGTTCAATTTTCATTTGTTTTCAATAGTTTTGCATCTGAAACATATAAAACACAATTTTGAGATATTTTCAGTATTTTGATACATTTCTGAGTGTTTTAAGATGTTTTGCAGTTCAGATTTGACCAAAAATGATGAGTTTTTACACACTCATCAAGCATAACTCTCAAACATCAGCCAATTTGTCACTTAAATTTGCTTTTTTTTGTTTGTATAGCAATTTGGCTCTTATCAACATTATAAATTGTAACCTTTTGACATTTTAGGGTGTGTTGGAAGATGGACGAGAAGTAGCTGTTAAGCGGCTGGAAGAAACATCAAAGAAAGGGCTTGATGAATTCAAGAATGAAGTCATTTGTATAGCAAAACTTCAGCACCGGAATCTGGTGAAGCTTTTCGGATACTGCATCCACAAAAATGAAATGATCTTGATATATGAATACATGGCTAACAGCTTGGACAAATTTATATTTGGTTCGACTTGCTACCATCTCATTGACCTTTACTATCATACTTTATGTAGTAATAATGTTGAATTTCTTGCCAAGATAACGGATAGATTAACACTCATTGACTACTCAATTTGTTACATTTATACATATGAAAGCAGAAGTTCGATGCTTGACTGGCCTCAGCGCTTTAATATTATTAATTGGATGGCTCGAGGTATTTTATATCTACATCAAGATTCCCGACTTCAGATCATCTACAGAGATCTAAAGGCAGGTAACATTATGCTAGATGCTGATATGAACCCAAAAATCACTGACTTTGGCCACGCTAGAAAGTTTGTAGGCTCCGATAGTGCTGCTAAGACAAGAAAAGTGATGGAACATAGTAAGAACCTGAAATCATGTTCTATTAGATTAATATTGCTTCTGTTTTCATAACTTATAATACTTCCATTTAACCTTACCACAGTGGTTATATCTCTCCCGAGTATGCAGTACATGAGAATTTCTCTATAAAGTCAGATGTATTTAGCTTTGGTGTTATGACTATAGAGATAGTGAGTGGTAAGAAAAACAGAGGATATTGCTTAGAACATATTATGAATTATTACATTTTTCATAAAAATATGTAAGAATTCATTACGAGATGTTTTTCTATGATATCTTTAAATTGTTTATCACCAAACTGTTAGTAATAAGTGTGAACGAGAAGTTGCTTAAAACCAACTTCTATCAGGACTTGAGTTAAATGATGAGTTAGAGACAAGTGTACTTAACGAGCTTAGAGAGAAAGTGGGAGAACAAGGGATGATCGTAACAGAATGGGTGAACCAAAGGGATATACTAAAGCACGTGAGTGTGAAAGGTTTTCTAAGCCACTGTGGTTGGAACTCAGTCTTATAGAGCATATGTTCAGAGGTACCTATACTAGCATGACCGATGATGGCTGAGCAACCTCTTAATGCCAGGATGATGGTGGATGAGATTAAGATTGGAATAACAGTGGAAACATGTGATGGGTGAGTGAAAGGGTTTGTAAAGTCGGAAGGGTTAAAGAAGATGACTAAGGTAGGAACATTTATATAAAGAAGAAAGGTATAACCGACGTGAATTCTTCTTAAGTTACTCCCACGTTTGGCTTTGTAATGTTTAATAGTGTAAAGTAAAAAAGATTTAAAGTAATCTACCATTTATTTGCACTGAAGTAACCTACCATTTATTTGCAAAGGTCGTGTCAACGAATATTGAACGTAATCGTTGGTTATCTCAATGGAAAGACTTTTAATGTCTTGACCGTTCCCTTTTTATCACTCTTGCATGATCATTCAATGATATGTAGTCTATATCGTCCCATTTAATGAACTTTCATCTATTTTTAGGTTCAACAAGAGGTTTGAACTATAATTAAATGTGCAGATTGAAGACCTGTTCCTAATTATTGCTTCAGATTACCTATGGGAACAACTCAGTGATGAGATTGTTGTTGAAATCTTTCATAATATCCAAGAGATTTAACATTCTAGAATTATTGCTCTTTGTCATGTTTCTTTGAGTTTATTTTTTTGTTTGAGGTTTCGGAATATCAAGTAGAGATGATAAAATTGGTGGGCTGGGTTACGGGTCAAAATGGGCACATTATTACTCCAGGTAGAAATGAGGCGAGCCTGAGTAGGTTGACCTCAACACATTTTTTTCCCCAAATTTTTATAAATAACTGGTGTGTTACATCATTATAAAATTTGCATTATTACGTCAACATATTGTATATATGAATGAAACTATGTAAAAGATTGTATGCATTAATACATGTGGGATAACTTTCGACCTTCTTGGTCTGTTTGACATGTTTCTTTTTTAAGATATTTATATTTATCCAATTTCATTCATTAAGGTTTATTATAGCCCAAAGCAACCAATAAATAAGTAAATTGGTGAAAATTATAACCTTTAATAGCAAGTCATGTTAACGCTTTGCGTGGACTTTCATTTATTTCAGGGAATACCAAAGAGATTATATAAAGAGAATCGAAAAGAGGGTGAGGTGACATTTCCATGATGATATGACGGTGGTGGTTTTATACCTCGACCACAATCAAGGCTGGTCTAATGGGATCAATAAATTCAAAAACGATAACAATAGTGATTACCTATATAAATTGAAAGATTTGGATTGTGTTTCATTCGAATGAGTCAGAATTTAAACTTAACAAAAATCGGAACTGCATAATTGGGTCGACCAGGCTTCATCCCAGCCTGATCTACAGGCTCAACAACCCGGTTATCTATGAGTCGGTCAGAATAGATTGATAGCCATACTCATGAGTCATGTTATGTTGGGAATGGCGATATAACAGCACAACACTACACTATGGTCTTAATCACTGAATAACCTTCCATCAGATATACTTAATATTTGTTCATTTGGTCAGTCATATACACACGCCAGATTCTGTTAGATACTTTCTCTCCATGTCCTCTACCATTTCCTCTAGATTCTTTATAGCCGGCAGACACTCCTCAATATTTGTATCTATTCTGTATATAATAATAATATATAAGTACATACTATGTATACAGTTAGTAGTGTACTCATCTCATACCTTAAAGATCAATTAATTCAATATTTGACTATTGGAAAAATATTTGTTTCGACATTTTTATTAAGAGTTATAAAAATGTACTAGATCGGGTTTGAAAATGATAGTAAAAACCTATGTTGTAAAAATTGTCCAGGCGGCCTATTAATCCTCACATAATCGCTGATTGCTCACTAAGCACCTTGATTTAACATAATCGGCCTATTTAATCGGTTTGGTCAAAGATCGCTTAAAAATCGGTCAACAAACCGATTAATCGTACAAAATCGAACAAAATCGGTCTAATCGGATTAATCGAACAAAATCGCTTAAAAATGGGTCAACAAAATCGCTTAAAAATTAGATAAAATCGCTTAAAAATCGGTCAATAAACCAATTAATCAGTCAAAGATCGCTTTAAAATGGTCAACAAACCGAGTAATATCTATATTTGACTTTAAACTTTGAACAATTATGTCTTATGTTTATATTTGAACACTTGAATTATTTGAACTTTGATGCACTATGCTTATCTAATACATATAATATAATATAATTTCTAAAATTAAAATTTTGTGCATAAAAATTCCAATCTGATTAATCCCCGATTAATTCCCGCCTAACCGATTAATCGCTAGGCCCTACCCGACCGCCTCACTAGCGCCTAGCGATTTTTACAACCTTGGTCAAAACACTAAAGATAAAAATAATAGCAAAAACCGCTAAGTAACACCTTCAAAACAAAAAATACAGCTAAACATAAATAAATATATATTTTAATAAAAAAACAACATACTTAAGTAACAATTTTCTGTTAACCAACACCATCACAAGTAAAATTATAACACATGCCTGCCCATCGGGCGGGCATTGACAACTATATATCTTAACCCTTTCATTTAACTTTTAATTACTTTTTTGTATATATTTGATCCACAAAATTATAAAAATAATAACCACAAGTCATACCCATCCATCGGACGGGTTTTGACACTAGTATATATATATATATATATATATATATATATATATATATATATATATATATATATATATATATATATATATATATATATATATATATATATTCAAATCATTCATTTTTTTTTCAAGTAACAACTAAACATAGCATCCCCCCACTTGAGATGAACAATATGAGAATTTGGAGGGTCTTCAATGATCTTAAAAAATATGTCTTTGACGAAAGCATGATTCCATAACCTTTTCACTTGAACCATGAACTTAGGCAAACAATGACTTCCCGATCACAAATAAAGACTACACGGTAGGCTAAGCTGTATAGGTGTATCGAAACACTATAGTGGGTGAACAAAATGAAAGGAATGACTCAGACGGGTGTATCTAGGGGTTTCTTGTACTAAAGGTGAGTGCAACAAAATGGTTTAACATGGGGGTCGAGAAGTCGAGGCGACTAATCGATAGACACACAAGGATAGACATTTTGGGGATAATCCTATAATATTGCCTTCTTAAACTGAATAATTCAAATACATTAAGCTAACTCAACATACCTCGTATATGGTCTCGAAATGATGCAAAGGCCAAGTTCTAAAGTTTACAAGCTACCGGCACACTCATAATTTGGTGGATTTGGGGTAAATATTTAGAAACGGATAAGGCTAATCTCACCATATAATATCAAGGGTTATAATGTGCTCGGCTAAGGTCTAATCTAGTTAGGTTAAGAAAAACATGTCCAAATTTTAAAAATGGCATAATTTTTCAAAATAAACTAGAAAAACGAGGGCAAAATAAAGTTCAAGAGATAATTCTACTCCCGTCCCCCCACTTGAAATGTACAAAGTCCCTTTTGTACTAAACGTTAAATAAAGGTGAAGAGAAAGTAGAATTAAAGCGAGAACTTCTTTGAAATTTGCTCCGAAAAAGAAAGAAGGCCCACGAAAAGAATCGTGCCTTCGCTTAAGCATCTACGAGCAAACTTCATTCCCTGAAATCATACTACCAACAAGCATAATTCTAAAAAAAGAAAAACAAAAACAAAAAGAAATCTAACTCACTTTCGTAGTGATGCGCGTACGAAGCGCGTTCGGGGTCAAAGGAACTTCCTATTCTTCGACTAAGTTTTTCAACCACCTAGGCAGTGAACCTAATCGTTGTAGTGTAGTATTGGGTAAGCCTCGGGGATTGATATCATTCTCTAGGGGAATAGGAATGCTAGCAAGAAATGTATGATGAGAAGGTGGGGGTTGAGGATGGTTCTTTGTTTTTTCTTTTTATTGTTTTTTTTAGAAAGCTAAGGTAAATATCTCGGGGCGATTGGGTTGGGGGTGGTACTTCTACCGATTACTCTACTTATCTAATTATCTAATAATCTATTACTACGGGTAGCCATGTCTATTTGATGTGTGCTCGTATGATGTATAAAAATGTGTTTACCTAGATACTATTACTCCATAGTTATCTTTTATTGGTCGGCTGAATTATCACACCTTATCTTAACGCGTTGTTTTCATAAAGGTCGTAGGGTATGCGTAGTCCCTAGTTCTTTGAGGTTATCTCTCGAATTTTGCATACGAAATCCGCAAGCCCTTAAGCTATTTCATTCATAAGCCTCACTTTCAATAAGCATACTCAAGCATTAAATACAACGAATGATGCCTAGTTGCACTCCTAAGCCAATTTACAATTAAGATAAGAAACAACCTAATAATAATCAACAACTAGGCTTCATAGATCTAAGCAAACACACAAGAAATTTAGCTAGACATGGTAAACAAGCAAGCATACACACAATCAATTGAAGACATAATGTTACTTTGGATTAAAATACTTATCTCAATGTGTAAAATTGGGTTTGGGACCCTAAGATACTGTCTAAATCGGACTACAAACGATTAGGGTTTTTTCTCCAAAAGTCTACCTCTTTAAATGCAGAAAAATTGAATTCTATATATAGATTTACACTTGTGACAGCGTCACCTTTTGGATGGGACGCCATCAGCTCGCCGTCATTAGGGTTTCGTCTTGGCCAAGTCATCGATGGGACGGCGTCACCTTAAAGCTGTGACGCCGTCATTCTTCAGTTGGGACGTCATCTTGATTTTGGATCTGGGCCGTCTGAGATGAAAAGTTTGAGTGACGCCCTTCTTCTTTACAACGTGACGCCTTCAGGTTATACGAACAAAAATTCCACTGAGCTGTCTGGTGCATGTTTTGATCAAGTCTTTATAGAGGGACGGCGTCGCCCTTTGATTGGGATGCCATCAGGTTCTGTTTGAGCAGCTTGAGTGGCTTCGATCTTGACTTTGCCATTTTCTTCATGTGTTCGCTCCTTTTCGTCCAAATGTGCTTCATTCTAGCATTTTGCTTCCAAGAGACCTAAAAAGTGAAAAGGAACGAAATTAAGCAGTAACGGATATAAAAGTGATTAATTAAGGGCTTAAATGACCCCCTAAAAGCGTACGTTTTTAATCCTTATCAAATATCCCTACACTTGGTATTTGCTTGTCCTCAAGCAAATGTGCTTTTGGCTAATCAATTTATAAGTTAGGGGGCATGAAGCATAGGTTTAAAATAATTCATAACAAGTAAAAGCACCGCAATAGTCATAACAAGCACGGAAATTATATACTAGTACCTCACAATGGGTGTTTGGATTCTCTCATCCCTCTGGTTTATATGAAATATAGTAAATGGAAATGGAAGATAAACACTCATTACCTGGCATAGTACATATATTACCATAGGCTTGAGACTATATCAAACCTCCACCGCTTTGGGGTAAGCACCTAGGAACAACTATCTAAGAGGTCATTGCAAGGGTTGTAACATTAGGCTTACAGTATGGAAACAAAGGGTTTTGGACAGGCGATATTTAGTGGTGGCAAGTCAAAAATCTTATGTTACAAGCATGAAAAGCATGGCGTTGCTAAGCCAAGACTCGACTCACTAACTCTAGATAACTTGAAACAAACAAACATAAATTTAAAGACATAAGCATAAAGGTAGATGTATGATTGTGGCCCGTATGTTTTTTTGTTCATTTTTTTTTTCCAACACTCTCTTTTTTCGAATTTTTTTTTCATGCATTTTTACTCTACCATCCTCTACGATAACGTCAAAATATAAGGGATTTATAGGAGCATCCCGACACTTGAGTTTTTTATTTCTCTAACACTAATTGACCTAATTTGAAAAGATCAAAAACAAACTTGGTGTATTTAATTACGTAGACAGAGGGAATTTGAATTTAACGTTCTTTCCCGTTACTTAAAAAAATATTACTTTTACCCATGAGTCCTAGTCATCCCAAAACTGTGTACAAAAGATATGACTCGACTTAGCAACCATGCAAGTAACTAGATATTTGAACTAAGGGTTTAGTAATGATAACAATAATGCACTAAAGGTGAGTGCATACAAGGTAGGCTAAGGCGATTTTGGTGTACATTTGGGGGTGGATGTAAACAATGCTTTTCATTGATATTCCGGAAAACCGAAACATCACGAGAACCGCGAAAAGGATAGGCTCTGAGGGGTTAACTAGGCGTATTATGTACTAAAGATGAGTACATCGCAAGGGTGTAGGGTAATTACTCAACCGATATGGAAGAAGTAATTATAATACATGTTTCAAACAAGTGTTATCCTAATGCCTCTTATCACTTAGTTATTCCTAACTACAAAAGTGTAGTCTCACTAGCGATCTCGGAATGCATCACAAAAAAAGTTCTAGAATCTATTATACTACCGGTACACTCTCTAAGTATTAAAGGTGAATTCTTTTATTCGTACAGATCTAGGGGCGAACCTCACATTTTTGGGGTGGAATTTGAGTGGTAAACGGTTTTTGTACTAGTAATATAACTCCTATCTATGAGACGCTTTATTAAGACTAAAGTTTAGCTCGTACACGTCATAAAAAAATTTAAATTTTGTGCTAAAATTTCCCTAACAAATATTTCTCATAGTTTATTACACAATTTACCAAGGACAAGACAAATAATCAAGTTAGTGAATAGTTTCTAAGTTCTCGTTATTCTCCCTCCCTACACTTAAACTGAACATTGTCCCCAATGTTCCCCGAAAGTATCAAAGTTATGATAAAGGAAAGTAAGCAAGGAAAAGAAACTAGTACTCCCCTGATTAGCTCGGTAGGATCCGTGTGAAGTTGCGGTTAAATTCTTTTTCAAGAAGAATGCATATGTGATAAGCTCCATCCAATGAGTGTTTCTTCTTCTTGCCAAATATAACCTGCACACTTAAGAAAACAAACAAAACCTTCACGTAAAATCGGTGGTAAAACTATATATGACACAACTACACTAAGATATAATGCTTGTGGAATGGATGTTTGCAGTTTTTCTGAAAAAGTAAGACCTGAGAATTTCCAAAAATTTATAAGTAGCACAGAAAACGAAAAATTGTATAAGCTGTTTCTTTTTAACCTGACATTAGGCTTTAATCCTGACGCCGTCAGGTTGTCATGACTGAAATGGTCTACTGCGTTTTCCTGGAAATATTCTGGAAAAATTACATCTTTAAAACCTGGAAAAATTCCTGCAAAACATCCATTATGACTCGATATAAGCATTTGACTCTAACAAACACACATATATATCAATTTCACTAATTGTAATTCTCATGTTCATGTTCTTTTAAAAACGTATGTGATCTTCCCTACACTTATCTTTTTGTAAAATACCTTTATATGTAATTAAGACGAGGTTAAAGGCAAAATAAAGCATTTTCACAAAGTCTAACATGAGAATAAACAACAATGAAAAAGATATACGACACACAAACAAACAAACAATTAAGCATGTGTTGCCTCCCACGAAGCGCTTTTCTTTATTTATGATTCTTGTAGCTAGACTCGAAGTCGTGCTCCTACGTACCTACGTAAGTAAGTTTATCCTCAAGAATGTGATAGGGATCAAACTTATCTTTTGTCTTCCTATCGGTACGCTTAGTCCGGTATGCCTTTTCAAACTTCTCTCCATCGGGATCATAGATTGTCATCCTAATGTACCATTCTGCATTTCCATCACTAGGTGGTCTATCCCAACTCCAATTATGCTTAGACTTCTCACTCTCAACTTTCCACTTATTCATGTTAAGATTAATGGGCAAGGTTCCTAGGAACTCGGTCATCTTCCTAAACACTAAGGTATCCTCGAACGGGTTCATTTCAATGTCCCTTGCTAATTGTTGTTCATGGAGAGTTGCGTTACTTACAAAGGTCTCTTCTAGATAGGGCGGTCGTTGAGGACCTACAAAATCTCCATTAATTCAAGGTCCATACCTGGATGATTTTCTATCCAACATGATCTCATAGGGAATTTGTTCATCCTCTTTGTAGTAGATATGCTTTTTGACATCGTAAATTGACTTAGCACTCCCTTCTCCTACCACTATCTTAGATATCTTACAATCAATTATGGCACTAGCGGTAGCTAAGAATCCTCTTCCTACTAACAATGGGCATGTCGGGTCTTTATTCATGTCTAACACATAAAAATCCGCCAAAAGAGTTAATCGACCTACGTGCACTACCATGTCCTTAATTATCCCTACCGGATATGCAATACTACTGTCCGCTAAACCTAAGATGGTTTCTGTTGGTTCTATCTTACCTAGGTTAAGGCTTCTATGGAGGGATAATGGAAGAAGATTGATGCTTGATCCTAAATCGGCTAATGTTTCAAAATATTTAGAATTTCCAATTCTACACGAAAGAATGAATAGCCCGGGGTCATCTAACTTCTTAGGCAACTTATTTTGCACAAATGCGGACCCACGTTCTCCTAATTTTAGTTCTTGCTCATATTTTTCTTTTAAAGCATTATAATAAGGCGCATGAGTCAAAACTTCAAGAACCGGTTTTTTTTTGTGGATAGGGATGGCAAAAAAACCCGAACCCGATGGGAAAACCTGAAATCCGAACTATATGGGGCGGGGCGGGGCATGCTAATCGGGTTATGGGGCGGGTTTGGGGGTTAAACGGGGGTTTTAATTGGGTTTGGGGCGGGGAACGGGAAATCCTCACCCCGCCCCACCCGAATAATATATACACATATACATATATATATATATATATATATATATATATATATATATATATATATATATATATATATATATATATATACACATAGTATTTCGTTAGTATTTACGTAAAAAAAATTACTCTAATATTATTAGTTTTTTTATCTTTGTAAAATTGCAAAATTGTGATTATAGAAACTCGTTAGTGTCATATTTTTAAGTTTTATTTTTTTATGTAATTAATCATTATTTATGTATATTAATATCGTTGAAATTTTAATAAGGCTTGTTTGTAAATTATTAATAAGTTTTTAATTCTTCAAGTTATTGCTAACGGTTTAAAATTAATAATAAATTATAAATGATGCGATTTTGGTCAAGAATTGCACCAAAAAAATACACCTCGATAAGATCCCCGATTAATACGGGGCCGGTTTGGGGGAGCATCGCACCCCAACGGGGCGCCCTGATTAAATCCCTAATGGGGGTCGGGGCGGGTTCGGGGAGAACTTTGGTAATTGGGTTTAGGGATGGGGATGGCCACCCCGCCTTAAACTCGCCCCGTTGCCATCCCTATTGGTGGAGCTCCTTATAATCCTCTTCTAGATTAGGTTTGGGTTCTTAGTTGATGGGTTTCTCAAGAGTTGGATGGACCATTGGTTCGAGTCCTTGGTATCTCATGAGGGATCGTTGGAACCCGTGTTGATGGCGTTGACCGAGTGGACTTTTGGGTGTGAAGGGCATGGATATGCACTCTCCCATGGTGAGAAAGAACATGAAGTCGATGAAATTGAATTCACTTTTGGGTTCTTTATAGTGTCACTTCGGAGTGCTCCAATTTCTCGGTCATTGAAGGCTTTTAAGAGGGCGTCGAGCTTGGTTGTCATCTCTCTTTGTCGTTGCTTGAAATCGGCTTCAAACTTAGTCAATCGAGCTTCTTGAGATGACATAAATTTAGACACCATTGCCTCGAGACTAGTGAAATTCCCGGTGTTTGGAAGGTTGTTGTAGGACCTATTGGGTGGACTAGATGAGTTATTTTGGGACGGGTTCGAGTTTTGGCTCCACCTAAGGTTAGGGTGATTTCTCCAAGAGGGGTTGTAGGAATTTCCTAAGTTGTTTTGCTCGGGATTGAAAATGTACCACTTCTCTCCCGCTTCGTCAGTACGTGTGGAGGCGTAGTCCGCAAAAGCTTGTTTAGGGAGTCTTGTGCAATCACGAGTGTCGTGGGGACCACTACATAATGCACAAGGTAAAGTAATTTTGCTCACTTGGTGTGAAGACTTAGGATTATCATATGAGCTCATTAGGAATTTGACGTGATCTTCAAGTTCGAGCATCCTACGTTTGGAAGTTTGTGAGTCAATGGGAGGCAAGGAGATTACCTTGACGGTTTTGGGCAACTCACAGGGGTCATTCCAACTTTCGTTGTCATAGAGGGCAAGGTCCTCTATTGTACCCCACGATTCTTCCGCGGTAAGTTTACTAAGTTTGCCACCGGCCGCTTGGTCGATGGTTTGCCTAGTTGAGAAGTTGACATGATCGTAAAACATTTGGACTTGAAGCCAAAGATCGATGTCGTGATGAGGGACTTTATGGAGTAAGTCCTTGAATCGAGTCCACGCCTCGTAGAGAGTTTCACTTTGACGTTATTGGAACATCAAGATGTCATTCCTAAGCTTGGTAGTTCTCCCCGGTGGGAAAAATTGGGGTAGGAAACGAGTGGTGAGATCATCCCAACTTGAGATGGATCCGGCGGGAAGTCGCTCAATCCAGTTACTAGCTTGGTCCCGTAGAGAGAATTGGAAGAGACGCAAGCGCGTGGTCTCTCGTGTGGTAGCATCATGGTCAATAGAGTCAAAAAATTTAAAGAAGTCTTTGAGATGCTGATTAGGATCTTCGGAACGAAGTCCATGGAATGCACATCCATTTTGCACCAACCGGATGGTTTCAGATCGCAGGGCCATGGTTTAAGCTTGATCGGGGAGCTCAATGGTGTTCATATAGCCTTGGTGGCTCGGTCTAGAGTATTCACCAAGAGTACGACCTCTTGGCGGGTCAATTGGTGGTGGGTCGATGGGAAGTGGTTGGTTTGGTGGTGGGTTATCACCTTCCATGATGAAAAGTGATGAGGCTACGAACAAAGTCACGAAGAACGGGGATAGACTACGAGGAATCTAAAAAAATGAGAAAAACATCTTACTTGATAGGAATCAAGCAAGGGAACCTAAACGAGATAGAAATCTAACTAGCTATTCTATTCCCCGGCAGCGGCGCCAAAAACTTGATGCGCGTACGAAGCACGTTCAGGGTCGAACGAACTTCCTTTTCTTCGAACATGTATTTCAACCACCTAGGCAGTGAACCTAATCGTTGTAGTGTAGTATTGGGTAAGCCTCTGGGATTGATATTGTTCTCTAGGGGAATAGGAATGCTAGCAAGAAATTTATGACGAGAAGGTGGGGGTTGAGGATGATTCTTTTTTTTTAATCTTTTTATTGGTTTTTTTAGAAAGCTAAGGTAAATATCTCGGGGAGATTGGTTTGGGGGTGGTACTTCTACCGATTACTCTACTTATCTAATTATCTATTACTACAGGTAGCTATGTCTATTTGATGTGTGCTCGTATGATGATTAAAAATGTGTTTACCTAGATACTATTACTAACTAGTTATCTTTTATTGGTCGGTTGAATTGTCACACCTTATCTTAACGCGTTGTATTCCTAAAGGTCGTAGGGTATGCGTAGTCCCTAGTTCTTTGAATTTATAAACGAATGATGCCTAGTTGCACTCCTAAGCCAATTTACAATTAAGATAAGAAACAACCTAACAATAATCAACAACTAGGTTTCATAGATCTAAGCAAACACACAAGAAATTTAGCTATACATGGTAAACAAGCAAACATACACACAATCAATTGAAGACATAATGTTACTTTGGATTAAAATACTTATCTCGATATGTAAAATAGGGTTTGGGACCCTAAGATACTGTCCAAATCAGACTAAAAATGATTAGGTTTTTTTCTCCAAAAGTCTACCTCTTTAAATGCAGAAAAATCGAATTCTATATATAGATTTACACTTGATACTGGGTCACCTTTTGGATGGGAGGTCGTTAGCTCGCCGTCATTAGGGTTTCATCTTGGCCAAGTCATCGATGGGACGGCATCACCTTAGAGCTGTGATGCCATCATTCTTCAGTTGGGACGTCGTCTTGATTTTGGATCTGGGCCGTCTGAGATGAAAAGTCTGAGTGACGTCCTTCTTCTTCACAACGTGACGCCGTCAGGTTATACGAACAAAAATTCCACTGAGTCGTCTGGTGCATGTTTTGATCAAGTCTTTATAGAGGGACGGTGTCGCCCTTTGATTGGGACGCTGTCAGGTTCTGTTTGAGCAGTTTGAGTGGCTTCGATCTTGACTTTGCCATTTTCTTCATGTACTCGCTCCTTTTCGTCCAAATGTGCTTCATTCCAGCATTTTGCTTACAAGAGACCTAAAAAGTGAAAAGGAATGAAATTAAGCAGTAACGGATATAAAAGTGATCGATTAAGGGCTTAAATGACCCCCTAAAAGCGTACGTTTTAAATCCTTATCACGTAGGAATCACGGTTGCATTTAGCATATACAACAAGCCTTTTAAACCACTTGGTGTCCCAAGTGGACGAGTGTAGTCTCGTGAGGGCTTACAGGGAACATACCCACAAAGTTCATTTAAAAACTAATACAAGGTTATTTTTGTTTAAAGAGAAAGAATTAATACAGAGGATAGTTACGTCGTAACTCCTAGAAGGAGTTACGCCGTAATTATGGCAAAACCTGGCGGACGCTACTGGAGTGTAGCTATGGCGTAACCATTGCATGGTACTACGCCTCAATTGGTAATGCTCTGGAGGAACTGCTGCTAGAGATGTGTTACAACGTAACCATTGGAATGAGTTGCACCGTAACTGTGGACAGATCAGGTCCCCGTTCAGGCTGCTGCAGCAACTTCTCCGATTTTCTGCAAAAATAGTTAAAAACACAAAACCCAACAGAAATGGAAATAAAACAAATAAAAGGGATAATTCGGGTTGTCTCCCTAAAGAGCACTTTTCTTTATTTACGAGTCCTTAAGTTAGACTCAAATCCATGGGGCTTTACGGAGGCCTTCGAACTTGGCCAACTTCCTCCATATCCTTCATCAAATTATGTCTGACCCAAGAAACATTTGTAGCAGTGCGGAGATGTTCCTTAGTCTCGATCTTTCGAATTTTACAAAACATTTTGTCCGGCCCCAAGTGGTATCTTGTAAACTCATACTTTTCAGGTACAATTGGTGGCGGCCTCTTATACGGAATGCCAAGAAGTTTGCACCTTCTTTGCTCATATGCTTCATCATCGGGGTCAGTGAACCCATCTTCATCTTGTAGTTCAAGGTAGTCTAATATTCCCTCGATGTCATCATCATCGGACTTGGTACCCTTAAACCGCTTATCATCTAATAAATCTTCCACAAGCACACGCTTGTATTCTTCTTTCTCATTACCCGTCGAATCTTTGATACTTATGTCGTTTGGAATTTCTTCGCTCGGGTCTTCTTTACTCATACATCCTTTTCAAATTTTCTCCTTAGTCAAAACATCTACCTTTCCATATTTGATTTTGACCCAATCATCAAATCCCAAATTGTCTAGCCAAGGTAATTCCCTCCTTTCCACATCATTGGTTGAGGTCCAAAGGAATTCTTCTTCCCCAACTCTCTCTATGCTGCTTCCCCCGTTACATTCAACATCAAATGGGTTACAAGATGCCCAAAAAACTTCGCCAAGGGTTTTTATCTTCTCACACCAATGACTCCGAGCTACTTTGTCATCGGTATCGCTTGAGGGAATACTTTTGCAGGATGTCTCATCGTTGATTGGCTTATCATTTACGGACCCTCTTTGGATAATATGTTCTTCATAATCGAGCTTCGGCTTCCTTAGTAAACCCGTATTAATGATCGCATCCCCGAACCTAATTAAATACCAATCACTAAAGGATAGATCCCCGAACTTAACGCCGTGTCTTTCTAACTCATGTTGAGCATAGCTAGTGTAAATTATCCTCTAGCATCATTTGTATTTATACAACACTATGCTTTATAATTCGTAAACATTTATAAAATCAATAATCTAAACACTCTCAATTAGATATTGTTGTTGTCAGCTCATTTTGTTCTTGTACAAAAGCAACAACTAGTCTTATATAATATATACATGATAAAGCCTTAGTTTAAAAACACAAGGTTTCTATCCATGTAAATTATTCCAAGTGAAACATACCATTTTAAGACTTGCTCAAATGATATATTGCATTTGTGTCAGACTTAATTTTTCGCATTTGTTTATTCCAGATAAACATTTATTCCAAGGTTGTTTGTTTTTTTCCCTAAATTCCAAGTGAAGTTTCATTCCAAGCTTAAGGATCAATATCTAGCTTAATTAGAATGACATCTTCAATATGTAAATTTTAAGGATAAACACAATGCTCCCTTTCAATGTCAGATGTACTAAAGAGTTATCTTAATTTAGCCAGAATCATATTGTGATTAAATTCAAGATCACAGCTCTTAGATACATGATCCAATCCAAAAACATGGATTGCGTAAATTTGTATATTGCATAAAGATTATATAGATTCATAACCCTTTTGATTACACACCGTCCTCGCAAAAGGTAATCATAAAGAAAGAGTTATAAAATCTAATTGTCATACAAATCACATGTATGGCAATTAAATATCTTTATATAATTAACGAGTGTGTATATAAGAAAATTTAATCATAGTCAATTGCTTAAGTATGATTAAAAACTTCTTATTAAATGCCAAGCATTAATACGTATACAATTTTTTCCTTGTAAGTCTTTCTTCAAAAGAAACTCATTCCAACCTCATAGGTTAACTGTTAGGCGAAATAACAATCAGGCTCAAAACTCGATTTGCCTTTTAAGGACTGCATCTTATCATTTATAGTTCTAAAAAATTTATCAGATTCAAGATGTGATAATATATTTTAGTAGTTATCTGATTTACAATAATCTTCTAACTTATATCCCTCAGTATTGATATAAAATATCACTCAAGTGATGAGGCATCCTTTCAGATCCATGAATGAGAGTAATCATTATCTTCGGTCAACATTTTCATGTTTAACCTTAGTATGACATTAATAAGTAGATTTTAGAAGGTTAAGTATTTTGTTCTCAAAAACTTTGAGATTTGTATATGCTCCCACTTACTTTTGTAAGTAGAGACAATTCTCTAAATACTAAGTATTTAAGCAACAATAAAAAAAACTTTATGGAGAACCACAAAATACATTTTAAGTTCTCATCTCAAGAATTGTTAATAAAATGCTTCATAAGATTTTAACAAATTCAAAACTTAAATCAAGACATAATGGAATTCCTTCCATCAACTCAAATTAGGGTTTATAGAAAAACTCTGATTTAGTATCACTCTATAACCAAAAGTTCTAGCAACAGTTTTGTGTTTCGTCAAGCTAGGAAGAACACCAAAACTATAATCTTCAAGCTAGAAAGTGTATAAAAATCAAAAATCCAAAAGGGTTTATGATTCAATTGGTTTGAGTGGTAAAACCTCAAATCCCAAATGAATTAGGGTTTCAGTTATGGGTTTTCTTGAATACCTTATACGTTTGAACTCTATTGAGTGTATCCATGACACACGCAATTTCTAACCTTGATATGTTTTGGAGGTAGAGCAATTAAAGCTATCATGAACCAAACAATATGAATAAGGTTTGATCCAACACATTAGACATACCATAATGAAGTGGTATTCTATGAGTGTTAGAATTGTGAAACTATATCAGAATTCCATAGATAACTTAATTCTCTTTGGACCAAATACTTGTCAATTGGGTCAAGCCAAATTGCATATAAAGTATTCATGAACCAAGTGCATGCAATAATGTATATTCATTGAACAATACAAGAACCTTATGTTCATGTGTTCACAAGAAGACAGAACTGTTCAAGGATTATATGTTCATGAGTTAACAAGAAAACGAAACATTTCAATAATACATTATAAGTCTTTGAATAATTTAAAGGCCTTATTTTTATGTGTTAACTAGAAGACATAACACATTTACTATATATACTTTATGTTATAAGTCATTGATTAATTCAAGGACTTTATAATTATGTCTTAACATGTAAGCATAATTATACTAACAAAAGTAATCATGAACGCAAACTATTGAGTTCTATAGTAATTTCAAGTTAATTTTATACTTCAGAATTATGATCATTATCATATAACCATAATTATGTCGACTAAAACATGTAGTCTAATTTTGAAGTATCTATACAAAATATCATGACATTTGAATGTAGTAGGGCAACAAACATCTAGCGTGTTCACGTCCTAGTAGAATCATTATTAGAATTGTAATAGGGCAATAAACATCTCACGTGTTTAAGTCCTAGTAGAATTCTTATTTACATGTAGTAGGGCAATAAACATCTAACGTGTTTAAGTCCTAGTAGAATTATTAGTTTTCTTTACCTTGCGGTCAAGAGATGCCCATAGTATTGTTGTTCCTTGCACACATTATAAAATTTCTCCCACTTGTGTAAGGTACAACATCATATTATGAAAACAAACAATACATGATTGATTGTTTAAACGATATGATAATGTCATATATATCATAAGTAGTTTTATAACCATAACCTTTAATAAGGAATTGTGGATTATTATTCTATAGATAACACTTCCGGAAGCGACAGTAGGAAGGCAACGTGTTATCTTATAAAATAAAATACAATTTTTCTTTAAGCAATGGTTGTTCTTATTCGGAAAGTAATGAATTATTTCAAAGCTAGTTTGAAATGATATGGGTGACTAACAGGGAATAAATCCCGTAGCTCCTACTGAAATTGACAACATTACATGAATGTTATTTAAGTAATAAAATGCAATTGCTCCCACTGGATTTGTCAACATTACAAGTGATACATTTCCAGTAGAAAACATATAGCAGTTTTTATATACTTTCCATTCTCTTCAAATGCCTACGAGTAGAATGTACTTAGGTATTGGACAGAGTATATGAATTTCTACTTATGTAGACAATGGACTAGCAATTATTTCATTCAATTAACTTGAATCTTTAGCATGCAATTCCTCCTTTATCGTCTACAAAGCCCCAAGGGTATTTAGCACTTTAGGAATAAACAAGAGTCCAAGAAAATTACCTAGCGAATATTCTAGTAATTTCTTTACTCTTTGCGGTTTAAACTCATACATCGTGACAAGTGCAGAATGTTATTTATTTTGGTAGCTCTAAACACAATGTTTCTAGTTACACAAAATATTCTATCTTTCTAATAACTCTAGACCACAAAAGGGTAATGAAAGATCATAAATGAGTTTATCTTTGTAATCCTATATTAGTTTGTCAACAAAGGAGAAAAGATAGGTATAAGTCTCACTCTTTTTACTAGGAAAAGAGACTAAGTTTGTCTTTCGAAGAAAAAAAACTTTGTTTACGAATTATGTTGCAATAACACAATTAATCAGAACATAAAAAGTTTAATTCTAGTATTTTTGATAATTACATTCTTAAAAGAATTAACTACCCAATTAATTACTAATAAGACTAAGATCCATCTTGCAACCCCACTTAATTACCATAGGTCTGACCAGTGCATAAAAAAATAGGACAAGAGGTAAGCGACGAGCGTTAATTGCATAATGCAACTCTTAGATTTATGAGACTAATCAAGACATTAGTAGACAAGTAATAATGTCATGAGCATGTTTAGTTCTCGTCTTATGCCTTGGGTTCAAGGTCTGACCAAGCCAACTCGAGATAAGTCGACCAAGTATGAACGTATAATAATAACCAGATGTCTGACCAAAGAAAAATAATTACCATGGGTTGGAAAGGCCCTTAGGTCTGACCAGAGAAGTCAATCCAAATGCATGTGTTCATAGTTGGATGGCATAGACTTAAATATTAACAAATAGGTATGCACATATAAATGTGGTAAAAGTCGTGTACAAAGAAGCATACAAAACAACTTTGTAACACTAATTTTAAAAACTTTTGGTAATGACACTGTAGTGATCATCATGGTTCACGGTAGCTTCAATCGAATGCACAGGGAGGCAGAGGACCAGGTAAGCGCTGAAGCATAACCTAGACATCCTTTCGGTGTGACTGTGCGCACCTCTTTGAACCCCCTTTTGAGTTTGTTCTAGTGGGTGAGCCAAACAACTCAAGTGTCTATAGCGTCTAGTTGTTAAATTCTTGAAAATGTGTTTCATATATTAGGTCATTTTATTTAACAAAAACGATTTTCCACGAATCAAATAGCAGGTCACAATGAGCATGATATTTAGGCGTGTAAATAAAAACCCATATTAATGTTATGGTTAAGATATGTATTATTCCATATTGCATACAATTAGGTGTCAAATCAAGTAATAATGCACATATAGGAATCACAAACATATAAGCATAAACATCAATATAAAACACATATTGTTCCGAGTCCTCTTGCGAGTCTTCCCCAAACGGAGAACCATAAGACCGTCACTAGGATACAATACCTAGATCACCCTATACATCACATAAAAGCAATTGAGTGGGTCTTGTGGCCGGAAAACACATAAAACATGGCAATCTCAATTAACAAGTAATTACGCAATTTTATGTGTTTAATAAACAATATGTAATTCTAATTAACAATTAATTAAGGGGTAATTATGAGAATGCATGTTTTGCTCAAGGTGTCAACACTTTTTAGGAAAAAAGTTGGGGTATTTCCAAAATAGACTTTGAGACTTGCGACTTTTCTACTTTTCATATAAGCTTGACAAGTGTCCTTCGAAGTTTGTGTACCCAATCATTTTTTCTGACTTTTACAGCTACGATTGTACAGCGACCGAATCTAAGCGACTTTTTTAAGAATCTTGCGAATTTTTTTTGTCCTTTAGTAAAAAAAAAGTCAAAGTTACGAAATTATTTTTTATACATTTAGTTCCTTTCCGAGGCTGAGCGACTTAAGCGAAATAATATAAGCGACTTATTTTGTGTACACTGTTTGTACCTTTTATACTGTTTTAACAGTACTTTTACACTTTTTTTTAAATTTTTACCCTGTTTTTAAATTTTTTACCCAAACACAAACACACACACTAACACTCACACTGAAACTCTACTACCAGAAAAACACAATTCAAAATTGTGAAACCCTAAATCAATCCCTAATTATTCAGTCAATTAAACTCCAAAATGGCTTACATTCCCCAATATTTTGATGCTAAGGTAACGGTTCGTTCCCAGGTTAAGTTGTTTTCGCAAATTAAGTCTAAATTGTTAAGCAATCCAGATCGAATGAGGCTGTTCAGAGCAACTGTTTTTGGACCATAGTTAGATATTCCTCAGCTAGGTAAAGGCAATCATATGGTTAATTTCGTTTTATAACACCAGGTATATATCGACAAACTTCTTGATTCTTGTCCCCCCATTTTATACAAAATTGGGAACAATGTATTGAAATTCGGCCGGGAAGAGTTTCTATTGATGACTGGATTTCGTTTTGGTCGTTTGCCTCCCCCTGTAGAAATTGATCGAAGTCCTTTTGCTTTGCGTGTCTTTCCTGAAAAACAATTTATAAGAAAGGTAACTGTAAAAGGGAATGAGCTTTTAGATTTGTTTGGGAATGACACAGAATTTTCAAAGTTATCAGCTGAGGATGCTGTAAGGGTATGTCTGTTGCTAGTCGCTGAGGTCGTGTTCATAGGTCGTGGACCTTGGTACATTGTTGACAATCATTTGTTGCAATTAGTTGAGGATTTTGGGACATGGAATGCATATCCATGGGGTGAGTTCTTGTGGACCCGTTTTTACAAAAATTTAGCCAATGTGGTACCCCGGCATTACAATGCTCACTACAAAGAGAAATTGCAAGAAAACCCTTCTACAATTGCAACATATAATATTTCTGGCTTTCTCTTGGCTTTTAAGGTTAGATGTGTATACATTTATGAACATCTCAGTTTTTGTTTACTAGCAGTTCATACAATGCTTTTATTCTTTTCGTTTATTTTAGATATGGATTCTTGAGAGTTATCCCACTAGCACTTCATGGTGGAACAAAGACCCGTCAAAGATACCACGTTGTCTTTTTTGGTCAAAGGGTAAAACATTTGGCAAACGCCAATATGGCAAACTTTTTGGTCCTGTAAGCATTTCCATTTGTTTGTATTTGTCAAATAAGTTACGACTTCATTATATTTGTTTTTTACTTTATAATTGTTTGTTTACTAGGGTTCTATTCCAGTATTGGATCTTCTTCCAACAAATGCGGAAATGTTACAACCATGGTTTGCACCAAGTAACGCATATTTGAGCCAGTTGGATAGTCTAGAAGATCAATTACCTGCCGATGATCCCACAAATGAGGTAAGTTGCCCCGTTTGTGCAAACCATGGTTGTATTCACGTTGACAATTGACCAATGCACATTCTGTTTCGATCTTGCTTTGTAGGTGCATGAAGATGTGGTTATAACTGATACAGATGTGGCGTTAGGTGATAAAGAGGTGGCTATAGTCAATAATGATGTGCCAGTAAGTGATAAAGGTCAAAGTTCCAATCAGCTAGACATAGATGCCGAGGTTGACGATATTAACAATAGACTTGACGCTGTAGAGGAAGCTCTAAAGATACAACCCCGAGCCAATGTGGGAGTCCTTAATGATATTAAAAATAGACTTGCCGTTGTTGAGGAAGCTCTAAAGATACAACGTCCAAAGGTGAACATGGTCTTTACATTCATTTTTAGGATATATGTTTCGTAAGAACTTTGAATTAGAAAACAAGACACGTATATTACAACTTCTTTTAAAAACTCGTAAGTCGTAAGCATAATGAGGATTTGTTGTAAATGTACCCACACGTGATTTTCATTCCTCCTTGGAGTTGACCTGATAATGTATACTTGGGGGGTTGTTTTGTAAATTTGATGTATCCACTGCTAGCGTCTATCAAACCCCTGCTACTGGTTTTCAATCCACTTCTAGCAGGTTCCTGTTAATGTATCACTTGAGGGGCTGTTTTGTAAATTTGATGTATCCACTGCTATCGTCTATCAAACCACTGCTAGTGTCTATCAAACCACTGCTAGTGGTTTCAATTCACTGCTAGTGGTTTTCCTGATAATGTATACTTGTGGGGCTGTTTTGTAAATTTCATATATCATTTAGATAGGTATTTTTATTGGTTTTTCACCAACTAATGGATTATATACATACATTATTCAGTATCAATTGCAAATAAGGCAATGTGTTGATGAAAATTTGGCTTCTAATGGATTATACACTTTAATATTTGTTAATCATTTAGGTCTCGTCTCTTTACTAGTATAATTGATTGTATATTTTAAATTTCAGACTTCAACTCATACGCACGACAAATCGGATGAGGATTGTTTTGGCCAAAATGCCATGGAAATTCAGACGTCAAGTCCAATTCATAATGAAAACTGGAATGGTAGTCCTAGTTTGTCTGATCTTCATTCTCGTGATGTTCATTCGGCTGATTATAAAAAGGTTATGTTCCTTTTAGTAGTACTTTTTTATTTTATCGTTTTTTTTGTTACATACCTAAATCAGTTTGTTTAACTACAGACTTGCGACAAATCGAGTTGTGTTAATGCTGAAAACGAACAAGGTGGTCTTACTTATATAGACCCTGCCGCTTTTCCATCAGCTATGTCGCAGCTTGCGGATTATTGTCTTCAAGACGAACCATTGCCGTTAGTTGATCACATTCCAGATCATGATCCCAGTCATTTGAATTTACCTAATTTGAATGAAACATTTTCTCAATCGGCTGTTGAAGTACGTATATATAAATTCCACCTGCACTATCTATACATTTTGCTAGATTTGGTCATCCATATAGTTGTGTTTTTCTTGTATAATTACAGGGCAAACAGCTGCAGCTAGATGAACAGGTGGAGCTAGAAGATGATTTCTCTGTTTATGGACTTTCGGAATGTCAGGACAAACAGGTGGAGCTAGATGAACAAAAGGCTGCTGAAAACAAGGAAGATGGCGAAACACCAAGTGAGGTAGTGGTAAGTGTTGATGATAAACCCGGAGAGGCGGTTCAAGCTAGTGAGATACATGCTCATGATTCCGATGTTACTTTGAAAGTAAGTGAATGTTCGTCTAACGTTGATGATAAATCTGGTACTGATAAACAAGGAGAGGCGGTTCAAGCTACTGAGATATATCCTCATGATTCCGATGTTACTCTCAAAGTAAGTGAAGGTGCGTCTAACGTTGAGCATAAATCTGGTGAACATAAACCCGAAGAGGCGGTTCAAGCTACTGAGATACATCCTCATGATTCTGATGTTACGGTGAAAGTAAGTGAAGGTGCGTCTAACGTTGAGCATAAATCTGGTGATGATAAACCCGGTGAGGTGGTTCAAGCTACTGAGATACATCCTCATGATTCCGATGTTACGGTGAAAGTAAGTGAAGGTGTGTCTAACGTTGACGATAAATCTGGTGATGGTGATGATAAACCTGGAGAGGCGGTTCAAGCACATGAAATACATGCTCATGAAGGTGTGTTTAATGTTGATGATAAATCTGTAAAGGGCGTTCACGGTAATGAAAATGACATTGTTGATTGCAATGCTGCTGATCAACACTCTCATGATCGTGAGAAAGTAGGTGAAGTAGTTTTAAATGTGGATGATAAATCTATAGAGGGTGTTCAAGTTAATGAAAATGACATTGTTGATTGCAATGCTGCTGATGAACACTCTCATGATCGTGAGGCAGTGTTAAATGTTGCTGAGAAATCTATAGAGGGGGTTCAAGGTAATCAAAATAACATTATAGATTCTCATGATGGTCAGAAAGTAAGTGAAGCAGTGTCACAAATAGCAGGGATGGGGGATGAGCATATGAATCATCTTGGAGAGATGGTTACTCATAATGAAGCATACAATGTTGATGGCCACGTTAACGAGAAAGTAAGCGTGGTTGAGTTACTGGTTGCAAATGAGTTGTCAACCAAGGCGGTATTAGACAAAATTGATAATGATGTTGTGAAGGCAAGACAGGCCATGTTTCATAATTCTGACGGACAAGCCAGTAAGCCTTTGCCTACAGCTTCTGAGGTACAGCTACATTATTTATTAAAGTTACCACATGTAGTTCAAAAGTTTGATGTTATTTCAATGATGAATTTTTTTTGTATAGGATGTTTTCATGCGTGCTAAAAGGAAGAGAAATGCAAGTAAGTTCAGACAGTCACCTTATAATGGCCTAGCAATAAAGAAAACTAGAAAGGCCAAATTTACCAAAGAGAGTAATGCCAAAGCTACCCAAGAGAGTACTCCTGTTTTGAAAGAAGATGTTGACTCAAAAAGGACAAAGCAGGTGGGCAACTGTTTGCAGGACCCATACGTGAACCTCTCCCACGACTCCACAGTTGCCGAAACGACGTTCCAAAAGACTGAGAAAAGATATTAATCAGTTGGAAACATGGGTAGAGGTATAGCAGAACTACATTTACAAACAGACATCTTAAAGACATATACATTAATCTTGTTTTTAAAATTTTTCAGGATCTGTCACGTCCTGAAGGTTGCGATATCAACAAGATTACTAAACCAGCGTGTATGGATACCTTTATAAAAAAAAATTTAAGTCATCGCATAGCTTTCCTTGGGGTCTTGGCGACATCGTTGTTCATCAAAAATTTTGGTTGGCTTTGTTGGGTTATGGAAGAGGCAATAAAAAAGGATGGCTTGGAGATGAGGTACCTAACAGATATTTAATTTCCATAAAAAATTAATTTTTATTTGAATTAGTTTAACGGTATTTTGCTTATAAAAAACATTTGCAGCATCTGGATCTCTGGGTTGATCTAATGTGGCAGTTTAGGCCGGGCAATGCCGATTGGGCTATGGCTGGACCATTTTTCTCTTCTTCTATCCTTGATGGGTCTATGCGTGGCTACTACGCCACTGGTCAACGCTATCCATTGCCATGGTCTAGTGTCGACAAGGTTTGTATATAAAGACCATACTTTCTTCTAGATACTTGGGTAAATATATACATGCTCAAAATGTGATGAATTATGACAAGGTTTATTTGTTCACATTTAGGTATACTTTCCTGTGAACATACCCGACTACCACTGGTTTCTCGCCGAGTTACAAATTCGTACCGGAGTTATAACAATTTATGACACACTAGGTACGCCAGAACCTGAGACGAGAGAAAAGAATTTAAAATGGAGGGTCACCTTTGAGAGAATGCTACCACAGTATCTAAACTTGTGTGAAGTTCTTCAAGCCAAATCAATATCTGTTTCTGATTATAAGATCACATTTCGAGTTGCGGATGATGTCCCTATACAAGCCAATGCATACGGTGATTGCGGAGTTTGGGTATGTATTTTTTTGCACAGGCTGGGTAAAAACTTAAGTATGAAGGTTGATGACCCTCTTCAAGTTGCTTTGGCGTATCGAGAGCATATGGTGGAGTACTTTTGGAAGTATAAGGTGACTGTTCATACAAGTGATGAATAAAGATGCATTTCATCTCTTTGGGTATGGCTTGTATGTGGGTTTAGACTTTTGTTGTTCAACCAAATGTAACCAGAAACTGTATGTCTGTGTAGGACATCAAAAGACAACTTCTTATGCATGTCTGTGTAGTGCAACTTGGTATATTCCTAACACCCATGTAGGCTTTCTTTAAGCCCTAGTTTCTGTATATACGTGTTGTGATACTGTTGATTTGCAACAAACATTTTGTGTAAATTGCTAAAATGTTTGTTTTTTACAAACATCCATTTGATTTGAAAAAACGACTACAAACAATCTTATTGCTAAAAGACTATAACATACATATTACATAACACTTATTGCTAAAAAGATTACCATAACCAAACTACAGCACTGAAGAGAACAATCAAACTGAAAACCAACACAACTTTGTCATGAACTTTCACTCTTGACTTGATAAAAGTCAACTCATCCAACATTTTCATGATATCATTGTTTGAAACCTCAATAACTTCATCCGAGACTGAACGCTTTCCCGTCTTCATTAAATGTTTCTTTTCCTCATGTTCCTTGTAAAACAAATCTTTGTAATACTGACTTGGTAGTTCCGGGTCTAGGAACCCATAGAAGTTACATTTGGTCTCTTTGTCCTAAAAATAAGATTTGTTAAATTCACATATTCAACCTAACAAGTAAAATAAGTATAATGGACATCTAATTTGGCGGGAAATATACTTTGTGAATGAGCGGGTAATGAATATTGTGGGGGGAAAAGTTTAAGCGAATTTTATATTGAGCGACTAAAAGGTCCTATTTTCAGCGAATTTTTTTTGGGTTTATTGTTTTGTACAATCCCAGAACACAAATCCCAGAAAAATGACTTTGGATAATTCCCCAAAATTCAAACTTTATTTGGATTTTGAGAGATCAATTCGTGGAGTTTTACTTCCAGTTAACATCACCTACCTACAGCTGATTACCTATCTCACTAACAAATATCAGATTAAAGATAAGATCATCAGTTTATACTACATGTCCGCTTCAACCAAAATTCATGTGAGTGACGATGATGATGTTTCTTTCTTCGTTCATGAAATATGCTGTAAGCAGAACCTGATCCAGACGCTATACATCAAACTTATCAAGAAATCTTCCGAGGTAAAGCCGTCTACTTCTTCTAAGACTCTTGATATTGATCTTAATGTTCCTTTGTTGCCTCAAGAATCTGATTTTCAAACACCAAAAGTTGAAGATCATAATAACGAGGGTGCAGGCGCAAACATTAATGTAGATGTGCAGCCTAGTTGGCAGAAAACCACATTTCTAAATATCCCTGATCCACCCAGTTCAGCTGATCCCATAATTAAAAAGCTAAGTAACCATAAACACCCTGTAGTATCTAAATTAAAGGTGGGTAGTCAGTTTGAAGATAAGCAAGGATGCATTTATGCAATAGGAATAAAAGTGTTGGTTGATATGTTTGAGTATAAAGTTCCTAACTCATGTAAGAAAAGGTACAGTGTAGCTTATTTTGCAGAAGGTTGCAACTGGTACATTAATGCACGAAAAAATGTTGTTAGCCGATACTTCTATGTTACTTCCATTAACGACTGTCATACATGTTCCAGAACAAAAATTCATCCTAATCATCGAAATGCTACCCGAAAATTAGTGGGTCACATACTTGTTGATAAATTGAGGAATTGCAAAAGGGTCTATACGGGTGCGGACATAAAAAAAGATTTTAATGTTGATTGGAAAGTAGACATTTCTTACTACCGAGCTTGGGGTGGGAAAAACATTGCATTACAGTTGTTGAACGGTTGTCCTAGGGAGTCTTTTGAGCAGTTGTCGTATTACTGCTATAACTTAAAGTTGCAAAATGAGGGGACAGTAAAACACATTGAGACAGATGAGACAGATCGGTTTAAGATGGTATTCATTGGTTTCGGTGTTGCTGTAAGTTTTTCATAAATTCTATTATATTTTATTTCTGATTAATACCTTCATTATTATGTAAATATTATTAATTAAGCAATTTCTGATTGATTTAAAATAGATTCGGAGCTTCTTACGTTTTATGCAACCATTGCTAATCATTGATGCCGCACATCTTAAAGGGAGATACCTTGGTACGAATCTGGTTGTTGTTGGGATGGACGGCAACAACCAGATTATACCTATTGCAACTGGTGTTTCTCAAGGTGAGACCAATGAATCATGGACCTGGTTTTTGAGCAAACTTAAAGAATGCATTGGTGAAGTAAAAGATTTGGCCATCATCTCTGACAGACATCCGGCAATTGCACATGCATGTAGTACCGTTTTTCCCAACGCGTTTCATGGTTTTTGTTGTCGTCATTTAATGATGAACTGCAATTTGAAAACTAGAAAGTGGAAGGCTATATACTGGCGTACATGCAAAGCTTACACAGAGCAGGAGTTTGATGCTTCAATTTCTGAGATTCAATCATTAAAACCTGATGTGTATAAAAAACTAAAAGATGATGCTGTATTTGATAAATGGTCGCGTGCTTACTGCCCTGCAAACAGGTACAATTATTTGACCTCAAATAGTGCTGAATCAGTAAACTCTGTAACCAAAGATGTTAGGAAGGTTCCAATAACCCAGCTAATGGAGTACTACCGAAGGCTTCTACAAAAATGGTATTTTGAACGTCTAGCAAAATACAAAGGTAACTTAAAAAACTGTCTATTATAATTGGTTTATTACATATTTGGCACATCGCTCGAAAATGTATTATTATTTTTTTATTTCAGATGCTCCAACGGATGAACTTACCGAATGGGCAAATGTAAAAGTAAACAATAGAATGGCAAAGAGTGCTAATTGGGGTGTTAACGGAATTGAGATGCACAAGATTTACCAAGTTACTGATCCGAAACATGTTCATATTGTTGACTTTGACAACAGAGAATGCACTTGCCGCAAATGGCAGCTATCTGGTCTACCTTGTGGTCATGTTTGTGCTGTGTCTAGAGTTGAAGGGATGACTGACACTAGCAGTTGGGCGATGGATTGGTTTAAGAAAACGTCACTAAAAAATACATACGAAGCAAGGGTTTATCCTCTAAAAGATGTATCCTTGTGGCGTACTCCTGATGACTTGCAAACCGTAAAACCACCTGCTATGGATAAGCGACAACCTGGAAGACCCAAAGAAAAAACACGTATCCGATCACAGGGGGAAGAGCCAGAAAGCAAAACATGTGGCAGGTGTGGAAAGGTAGGACACACAAGACAGTCATGTACTGAACCGTTGATGACAAGCAAGGCAAGTGTGTTTCTATATTTTATTTCAATGTATATAATTTTGTATGTAATTACTGATATGGTTGTTTGAACTAATGTCACATGTCAGAAATGTAAAAGAAACTCACAATCGTGCACCCCTACAACTAATGAAGAAGCAGTGGAACAAGAACGACACAGAGGACAGAGGACGCGTGTAGAGGTCGAACAGGGAGAAGCAAGTGCTCAATCAAACAATGATTTCGTATGGAAATGTGAATCATCTACTCCTGAAAACAACGTTCCTAACAACATTCAGTCACAACCTGTGACTGAAAATGTTGTTCATTTGGACGATTTATAGTTATTCCAATTTGAACTTTAACACAATGGAAGCACAACTTATCAGTCATAGAATTTTCAATGTTTGTTACTTGAATAATAATAGCTACAGGAGTGGCTTGCTTTTATTGTTTTTTTATGTTACTTTGTGAGAATGTTATACAATCAACTGTTGAACATGTGCATATTTTTTGTTTTTTTCTATAAAAACATATATGAGTCAGGCATATAGTGTAACGTCAATGGTATGCATGTGACTATTTATTTACCTTTCAATTTGTCTATTTAAGAGCAAACTTGCAAGTATATTTTCACATAACATCATTCCATAAATAAGTAAGCAAAACCAATGTCAGGTCTGCCTAAATGTGATGAGATAAGAGCTGCTGCTAACACTAAAAACTGGACAGACATGATGATTTACTACTGCCGTACCGCTGCAATCGAAGATGTTCAATTGGCAAGAAAGGTGAACATCCTAACTCAAGAATTGGCTAGACTTAATCGTGAAAGGGCTGCCGTTATTCAAGAGATGGCAAATGTGCGAAAGAAGGTGCCACGAAATCCTGTTGAGTTTCTGAAGCAGGAGCAAGCCCTTAGTGAACACAAAGTGATGCAAATGAATATCTTGGCAGGCGAACTGGAGCTGAGTGCTCGAAACAAGAATTTCTTTATTCATAAGCTTGAGGGTACGTTTCCGCTATAAGCACTGTGAGCTATGTGAAGTACTAACTGTTATATCGTATGTGATCTCCTAGTAACTAAGAGTACTATATGCCCCTAATGTATCTGATTTCCAAGTACTTAGTGTTATATCGTACGTGCTTTCCTAGTAACATACTTTATTCAATAAAGTTTCCTAGTAAGTAGGAGTTTTACTCACCTTTTATCTTGTCTTCAATAGTTGGATGGTCTTGAATCTTCTGTCTTTTCATCATATCCAGCGTATACCTATGAAATCTATGGGATTTTAATTTAAAATGAGGTTGCGAAAATAAAAAAAAATGAACAATCGAAGACATTAACATAACATTGTTAACGTATCGTCTGACCTTTTTTGCATCCATTTCTTGGTTTCCAAAATTTTGCGCCTAATCCGTTATACTTTACTACTAGCCGCAGTCTAACATCAGCAGTGGATTCAATCTTCTATCAGTGGTTTAATTACCTCTGGCAGTGGTTCCTAGTATGTCTGCAATATTCTCTATCTTTTGAAACAGTGGATCAATTATAGGATGTGTCTCCTTTGTTCCTCTTGAAGTGAGTTTAGCTTCCAGCATTTGTCTTGCCACATTCTTTGATAAAGGATAATCCCTATCAATAAACATGAAAAACCTTTCCTTTTTTTTTAGTTTTTACAGCATGAGCCTTGCAGTATGAGAACAATAGCCATTCAACCACCTCACAATCATACCAATATTCAGCATCAATATCAGGTTCAAACATGTTCTTTATAGCAGCCCATACAAACTTAGCTAACTCTCCATTTGGACCTAACTTCCCATATCTGAACTTCATTACTTTCCACAACTGGTCCAAATCACTGTTAGTCAAACAATCCAGTAAGATCCCAAATGTGAAATAAGTGGATTTGCATCCATCACCTCTTGTAATCTCAACTACTTCTCTACCTCTTTCTATAACAATCTGCCAATCCATAATAGGATGAACTGCTTTTAAAGGAATAGGATTAATAGGTTCAGGATTAGGACTATCAGTCTCCTTAAAATACTGTTTAGTTCTTTCTTTCTTTTTCAACTCTTCATCCACCTTTTGTCTTTTATAACTAGATTGCTTCTTTAACCATTCTGCTTCTTTCACAGAATTCACAGGATTAAAATCATCATTAACTCTCATACACATCAGACAAAGCTCCTTAAGCCTCTTAAATGAACATGTTCTTAGATTTTCAGTAACATGTATGCCTGAATTCTTGATAATCTTCGTGTATGTATTTCTCATCTCGCTCTTTGTAGGAGGTTTCTTTCTTTTGACTTGCTTTTTCTCTTTTCTGATCCTTGTTGCCCATTCATCCAAGATTCTTGCTCTTTGATTATTAGACAACAGTTCCCACGTTTGACGAGTGTACTCATTCATAATATTATTAGAAGCTTCAAGATAGGATTTTGTATCCTCCCAATCATCTAACCATCTTTGACTAGCTTCCTCCTCTTCTAGCTTTTTCCTTTGTATTTCTGCTTTTTCTTCAGCTACAATCCTTGCACCTAAGTCATGATCATAAGAAATCTGCTCTTCTTTATTCTTAAACTTTATGGCAGGTTCAACAATACCTTTTCCCTTTCCAATATCTGGTAGATCCATCTTCTTGTTCAAAGGCTCACCAATAGTCAAACTTTTAGTCAAGGGTTTAGGTCCTGTTGGTTTAAGAAATATAGGAGCAGGTGCAATGGTAGGTGTAGGGTTTGATGAACTTTTGCTTAAATTTATCAATGTACTGGCAGCCTCCTTCTCAACTTCTTTTGATTTAGGTGGTGAAACAGATGTAGTTGTGACAATTGTAGATGTGGTAGTAATAGCAATGTGTGAGTCTAAGATAACAGTGGGTGTGGTTACCTCAGTTGAAGTTGTAGCAGTGGGTTCTGAAAAAATAGTCGTGGTTACAGAAACGCTAGCCATGGATGTGTCCAGCACCACCTCATTCTCTTTAACTTCTACAACAGTGGGTGTGATTACCTCTGTTGAAGTTGTAGCAGTGGGTTCTGAAAAACTATCAGTGGTTACAGAAACACTAGCAGTGGATGTGTCCTGCACCACCTCCTTCACTTTAACTTCTATAGCAGTGGGTGTGATTACCTCTGTTGAAGTTGTAGCAGTGGGTTCTGAAAAACTATCAGTGGTTACAGAAAGACTAGCAGTGGATGTGTCCTGCACCACCTCCTTCTCTATATCGTCTACTACAGTCTTCAAGATCTCGAGTACAGCTTCATTCCCATCTTTATCAGACACCACATACTGCCCTCCATGATCTACACTATCCACATCCTCATCCATATGCCCAACAGCAGCCTCCCCTGAATCAAATCCTTCAGTCGTCCCCTGTCTTTTTTGGTCCTCCAAAACCACATCTTGAGAGGAGCTCACCTTCTTATTATGTTTCCTAACTCTTCTAACAACACTAAGCCCATGTCTCCTAACTTTCTCCATCACAAACATCCTGTGCTTCAATTGTCTGATCGTATTCTCCATTTTTGTACATTTAACCGTCAATTCATTTAATCGTTCAAGATTTTCATCCCGAACTCGACCTGTGTTAACTGGTCCGAGAGGTGGTTCATTGGAAAAGTCATCATGTTGATGTTGATCATTATCCGTCAATTCATGTTGATGTTCCAAGCTACCCTCATCACTTCGACATGTGTCAACTGGTGCGAGGGGTGAAGTAATCATAGCAGCAGGGTTGGTGTCAGTGGTTACACTTGTACTAGCAGTGGGTGCAACTAAGGTGGCAGTGGGTTCAGGTTCAGTCAATTGGGGTTCATTTACATCATCAAACTCACGAATGACAGGTAAATTAATCATATGAGGGAACAATGGAACAATTGGGATTGTTAAATTAGGATTTTGGTGTCTCATATGAGCAAAAACCTTAGGAAGCATATAATGCACCTCATAATTTGTATTATGTTCAACAGGTTCTGCTATTTGGCTATCCACAATAAGTTGAACAAACCTAGGATACAAGTAATATTTACCTTTCTTCCTAATATTCTGCACAAACTCTTCAAAAATCATGCTAGACCAATTGAATTCCCTCCCTCCAGATAGACAAATTAAAGCAGTTGCAATTTTGGAGGGAAATTCATTAAACCCAATGGTCTTATTACTCAGACACATCAGCAAGGTGTGAATTAAAAACTTCCATTGGGAAGAAAACATACATTTCAAAAATTTTACCCTGTGTCCCCTTCTTGTATAACCTAACCTTTCTAAACCTTGAAATATATCATTATCAGAAAGATTAACTAGTCCATTAGCATCATCGAACATCAAAGTACCTCTAATGACTTTTTCATCCACCAAAATCTCATTATCATCCACCACAGTCCTAAACACCTCTAATCCATCTCGCTTCTGTATCTCAGCTTTACCCCCAAAAATCATGTATATAGTCTTTAAGAATTGTGGGTGCTACAGTTAATGCAAACTGAATTTTACTGTGGTTGATAAAATCAATCATGCCATGAAAACCATCTGATTGATTATTTTTGATTAAGTAAGCAACTAGGTTATGGGTGTTGGAATACTTCGACGGCATTGTGAGTTGTTATGGAATATGATGTGGGATTGTGAAATTATCAGTTTGGAGTGGTTAGGGTTTATGTTGAGCGTCAATTGGAAATGATTTGAAAATCAATTACTTCAACTGGCAGTGATTTGGGGGAAAAAATACGTTTGCAACAAATTTACAAAACAGCCCCTTGAAGTATCCATTACCAGGAACCTGCTAGCAGTGGATTTCAAACCACTAGCAGTGGTTTGATAGACTCTAGCAGTGGATACATCAAATTTACAAAACAGCCACCCAAGTATACATTATCAGGAAAACCACTAGCAGTGGATTGAAAACCACTAGCAGTGGTTTGATAGACGATAGCAGTGGATACATCAAATTTACAAAACAGCCCCCCAAGTATACATTATCAGGTCAACTCCAAGGAGGAATGAAAATCACGTGTGGGTACATTTACAACAAATCCTCATTATACTTACGACTTACGAGTTTTTAAAAGAAGTTGTAATATACGTGTCTTGTTTTCTAATTCAAAGTTCTTACGAAACATATATCCTAAAATTGGCATTGAGATGTATAACACTCTGAATCGTGATCACCAATATAAGTTTTTCCTAAAATAGGTATTATTACATCGCACCCACCGTTATAATAAAAGCCCAACTAATTTCCGTATATATGTCATCACGATCTAACTCTACATATTGCAAAAATGGTCACGATCTATCTAGTCTATGATATATTAATGTTAGAGTGCAAGGTGTGAAATAACCAAACATTTCCTAACAAAAGTATGTGAATGATTTGGTACTTTTTCTTTGTTAACTTTTAAGTTTATTCGGCAATGACAGCCCTACTCGTATTTGAGCCGAAAATCAAACATTACAAGACCGTCACACCAACTTGCCCCTTTTAATGAATACCAAGTCAACCACTTAATTTACTCCTCAACAACTTATACCTTCCCCACATTAATTTTTTGATTCCATCTTAACTTCTATTTAAGAACCTATAACTCACATACTACCCATATCACACATACCCCAATTATTAACCTCAACTGCTTTCACCTCACCTCCTTCATCTTCATCACTGCACCACCACTACATCATAGCGCCGCCTCCACCACCACTACATCACCGCGCGGGTATCGTTTATTAACTTTTATAAATACTCTTGACTGACTGTAAAAAGCTTCATGGGTTTTTGTTATATAGTTGTAATCTTAACTGGGTATCTCTTGTTTATTAGGTATTGTGGTTTGTAATTGATTATAATAACTTTCATATTGTTTATAAAAAAACTTCATTAAACCTTCAACAACATTGATATCGGTTTCGATCTTATCTTGAGCAAAGTATATTATATGCAATTGATTAGTTGTAGGAATATATGCTTTGCTTTTATACTTGTTGAAATTGATTAGGTATCACGGGTGCCAATCTGAGGCCAAGCCGCGACCACAGTCGAGGCCAAAAGGTAAGATATGTCGTTGCGTATTTTAAATAGCTTAGGGTTTTAGGTAATGAGAACTATCCAAGCATCGTGTATCAAAAAGACCCTTTAAACCATTAAGGTTGAGTTGGTCATTTTAACAATTAGGGTAGGAGGGTAGGATGGTGGATTTTGGGACATAAACCAAGTTCCTGGCAGGGTGTTGGGGTCCAACCCCTTTCATGTGTAATAGCACTTTAACTAGGTTAATGAGATCATGTTGTGTTCATCTGCTTGTGATACAAAAGATTTGATCGTGTTTGCGGATGACTATTTGAACAGTGTGTCTATGGTTGAGGGTTCCTGAAAACAAAAGAATGTTGTTAGTTTGTATACTTAAAGTGCTATTATACCATTGCCCAACACCAATTCATTCTCCTTTTTACAATGATCTTCCCAAAAACTCACCAACAATTCTCTCCTATATTATCAAACAACAAAATTGAAGTCAAAAGGCCATGACACGTGGCTTCTCTGATGGTTTATGACGAGGAGGTACACGGTTTCTTGGTCCAGTAGATACCGAAAAGTGTAAAGCCATTTCTTGCTACGGTATGTTATTATTACCTGATGATGAGGGTTGAATCACGAAGTGTAGAAAGGTAGTGCAAAAGGGTTTAGCTTGCTTTGAGATTGTTTAACTGAGTGTGTGTTTTTAGTGTATGTTTTTTGGTGAGAAGGTCCATGTTTCTGTGTGACAGAGAGAGATCAGAGATGATAACAAGAGAGATGAAAGGGTTGGTAATGATAGATATATAATGGTGGCGAGAGATATGAAAGGGTTTGTGCGGGTGCCTCATTAACTCCACTTCACTCGCCATCACTATCATTACAAACCCTGTCATCGATTTCTTATAATCTCTGACATCTCTTTGTCACACAGAAACATGGACTTTCTCAACAAAAAACACACACTAAAAACATACAAACACAGTTATGAACTCTCTACGCATGGCTAAACCACTTTGCACCACCTTTCTACCCTTCAAGATTCAACTCTCATCATCAGGTAACCATAACAAACCGTAACAAGAAATGTGTTGTACACTTTCCTGTATCTACTGGACCAAGAAACCGTGTACCTCGTCGCCGTGAACCATCAAAGAAGCCACGTGTCATCGACGCAAACTTCAATTTTTTTGGTTCATAATATAGGAGAGAATTGTTGGTGAGTTTTTGGGGTGATCATTGTAAAAAGGATAAGGAAATGGTGTCAGGCAATGGTATAATATCACTTTAAGTAGACACACTAACATCATTCCTTTGTTTTCAGGAACCCTCAACCATATAGACACTGTTCAAATAGTCGTATGCAAACACGATCAAATCTTTTGTATCACAAGCATATGAACACAACATGATCTCATTAACCTAGTTAAAGTGCTATTACACATGAAAGGGGTTGGACCCCAACACCCTGCCAAGAACTTGGTTTATGTCCCAAAATCCACCATCCTACCCTCCTACCCTAATTGTTAAAATGACCAACTCAACCTTAATTGTTTAAAGGGTCTTTTTGATACCCGATGCTTGGATAGTTCTCATTACCTAAAACCCTAAGCTATTTAAAATACGCAGGTTAAGCTTTGGTCAATCTCGAAGAAGCAGAAGATATCGGAAGTCAACTGACAAAACCGCCTGGGTAACACGAGTTTGCGGCTTATGTGTTACGATATGTTTGTAGAGAATAACATGGTTAGGATTACCGATAAATGGATTATACGTATAGTTTTGGAACATTTGCGTGTACGTATCTTATGTATAGTTTCGGACCATTGGTGATTTTGGAAACACATTTTATGTTATCGATTGATGGATATATATGAAATTATGTTTAGCGAATTTGTGTTGTTGTCACAAAACAAAAACGGAAAAAAAAAATATTCTTTTTTTTGAAAAAACAAATTTAATATATATATATATATATATATATATATATATATATATATATATAAAAGAAAAAAAATAAATAAATAAAAAACAAGCTTGATGGAAAACTCCCAACCCTCCTTCTTCTTCTTCAAAATAGAAAATACAAATATCAATTGAACGCATTTTTTATGTTTTCAAGTGTTTTGTGTAGATAAATATCCCATCTAAATTTTTACAAAACTAGACATAGAAAACAAGGGAATTTTTACTCCAACTAAACGCAACCTTAATATTTATCCTTTTTTCATAAATATGTCCTCCAAATCCAACAATATATATGAACACCTTTTCCCATGCAGAAATGAACAGTCAAAACATATATGAGAAACATCCATCATGTTTAAAAAAACTAAGGATAACTTCTAAACAATATACATTTTATACTTCTATTTTAAAACTACTAAATGACAATACACATTTTCTGCTTAACACTCTATAATTCCACTCTATTTAATCCGCTCTAACAACTCCTATCACAACTACCAACACATTTTGTGCTTAACACTCTATATTTCCACTCTCTATTTTTAATCCTCTCTAAAAAAAACTTATCTCAACCAATAACAACAATGGCCAACCCCCGTCTTCCCCTCTTGGATCAACTATCCCGTACAGCAAACTCTCGATCTGTCAAGTCTATGATGATTGTGGAATATTGGGGAGAAGTTAGGGATACTATTCGGGATGAATTAGATCTGCAAGAGAAGATTGACGAGCTAACCGCTCGTGTACAACGTTGGGATGTGCTTATTGGAGAGCTGTTGGTTGTTGGTCTAACTAACTCGTCTTTTGTGACTGTTCAGCACATGAGAAGGATGCAAATTGAAGATAGGGCTGAGATTGGAAGGAAGCGGACCTCCATCTTAGAAAGGCGTGCTCGCGTTTCTTCTTTGTTATCCTTCATTGAACATCTTGAGTCAATGGTCCTTTGAGTTTGTGAAGCCTTCATGTTAGGTTTATGTTTGTTTAGGTTATGTAAATCTTTGATTTAGGTTAGTTATGGTGGGTTATGTGTTGATGTACTAGTTAAGTGTAATTACTTTTGTTTATGTCGTTGTCAATCTTAACCTTATTTGTCTTTGTGTTTTACTAAACAACCTAAATTGACGTTGAATTAAAAAAAAAATTATATCGCATAATCGACATAATTAAAATAAAAAAAATAAAATAAAATAGCAACCACATAAATCCTTGTATCCAATTTTTTGTTAGTAAAACATAATATGTTTGTCTAGTCGGTTTAAGTTGGTAAGATGAAAATGGCTCATTTAAAAAGTCGCTCAGAATACATAGGTTTACGTGAAATTTCAAGTACTTTACATGATACATTGGTTTGTGTGATAATACTTTACACTTTTCTTATTGTTGTGTGACAGAGTCAACAAAAAAGATTTGCATTTGACTTGTAACTAAATTTAGAATTGAAATTAGGTAGAGTTTTGGTTGGGTTAAAGGGTTTAGCTTCCATATATCGTTAAGATGAAAATGGCGCATTTAAAAGGTCGCTCGGAATACATCGGTTTATGTGAAAGTACTTTACATGATACATTGGTTTGTGTGATAATACTTTACACTTTTCTTATTGTTGTGTGACAGAGTCACAAAAAAGATTTACATTTGACTTGTAACTAAATTTAGAATTATAACGTGCTAGAGTTCTTGTCAGGGTTCGGTGTGACAGTGGCCATAAATCGCTAAGAAGAAAAAACGCGCTTTTAAAAATGTCGCTCATAATATATCGGTTTACATAATAGTACTATTAAACACATGTCTTATTGTATATATATATATATATTTTTTTCCCCAAACATGTCTTATTGTATATAAATACCATACTTTCTTCTAGATACTTGGGTGATATACATGCTCAAAATGTTTTGAATTATGACTAAGTTTATTGCTTAAAAAATATCGCTTAAAAAAAGTTGTTTAAAAAACTAGGTAAAATAGTCGCTTAACAATTTAAAATAAAGGGAACTAAATAAAGACATATAAATTTAGGGCACCTAAATACAATTGTCGAATATACAATTTAGCTATACAACTATTCTGAGTCCATGCACGTTTGCAATATGTTTAACCCGTCTCCTAATGTCACGATTACTGTGAGGCATGGAAACCTGTCAAATTAAAGAAAAAAAAAAGGTTCAACATTTCCTCAAGTAAACAAATTCATCAAGTAGTCTACTATACTTATTTTGGTTCAAGTTGGCTATCAAATCAAAATGGCTTATAAGTCAAAAGGCCATAATTACTATGTGTGGCTATCAAATCAAAAGAGCTTATAACTCATATAAAACCACACATAAACCAAAGGAAAATTTTAACAGTTTTTTTGGTAAAAAAAAAATAACAAAAGAAGAAAATGATGGACGAAGCAAATTTAACTACAAAAATGCCTTTCTGCGAGGAGTTAGCTGCTGCTGCTGGTTCTAGTCTCGTTAGAGACATGATGGTGGAGAAGTTTCGGAGGGAGGTTACTGTCATTAGGGTGGACGAAGCAGAATTAACTAAAAAAGCCCAAGATATTAGGTCTCGTGTTACTGAGAGGGATTTCGTGATTGCAGAGTTAGAGCTTTTGTATCTCTTTGATTCAGGTGTGAAAAGTATTTCACAGTTGAATATTTTGCAAAATGAGGATTTGGCAGACATTGCAAACATGTTGGTGAAGGTTGTGAACAAATAGAAGCGAGCAAGGGAGCTTATGTCATTCATTGAGAAGCTCAAGTCTATGGTGTACTGAAATGGTTTCTTCTGGTGTTTTTCATATGTCTTTTGAGTTTAATATATGGTTAGGAATGTATAAAGTTTATTTTTATGCTTATGGATGTTTTATAAACCTATTAAGGTTAATTTTGTTGGATATTTTAATATATGCACTTACTTATTTATGTTTGTCTAGGTACTTTTGTGGGAACATACATGTGTTATAACCTGCTCCCTTGATATGCTGGCTTGTAACGTAGTGTTGAAAACATAACCTACATCATCAAAAAAATGTATAATCGATATGGATACGTGTCATGTGGTAAGTGTGATATGAATTAATTGGTAACTTTGACGCACCAGGTAAAATAGAAGTGTCTGCTATAAAAAAACAAAAAAAACGGCGATATTCCTGGCCTGTTAAATGCTACTTTGTGACACATATATCGCCTGGTTTATTAGATTTATGTTTCACAAAGTAGCATCTAACAGCTCAGAAATAGCTTTGTTTTTTTTGTTTTTTTTTTCACCACCTTAATTTTTTTATCGATTGCCTGCAAAGGCTTTATCTTGCTCTTCAATGAAAACCAACTTACGCTTAACCTTAGGCTTAGCAACTACATCCCTATGGCTAATAGACATATCGACATCAACATCAATAAAGCTGCTTGCTTCTTCTTCAGCCCAAGCAATAAGCTCATCATATGTCATATTGCTTGCATCTTTTAATCTTGTACCATGTATAATCAATTTGGTTGTATAATCATCTTCAGAATCATAAAAGTTGAGATTTTGATAATAAAAATCAAATAAGTTTTGGGGATTATGTGCCATATACATCATTAACTTCCCATATCGATCAGCAAGGTCGTACATGGCAGCCACATCCCTATCACACTCTATTAGTTTCAAGCCTACCTCTAATTGACATTGTGGTAAACAGAAAAACAACGAATTGAAATTTAGCTCAGTATGTTCTTTAAGATACTGGCACATACTACTATAGTCCACCTTCCTATCCTTGGACACACTCCAATAAAAAACACCCCCATTTTCATACCTCAGCGTTTGGAAATACAACTCGCCCAAAACATGAACGTCAAACAGGTAATGAGGATCTGAAGTCCAACTAGGTGCCATCCTGTTACAGGAACACGTAAAATACAATACTTTAAAAAATATATATATAATTTTAAATGTAAACCCTAATTAGGTACGAATATTGAAACATTAAATAGAGACAAAATTGATATGGGGGACCATGACAATAAAGTATCACGAACCTTTCGCACAATTCAATTTTAATAATTGAACGAAAACGACAGTTGAATTAGATTATTAAGCAGCTAGGGTTCTGGTCGGAGGAAGTGAATGTGGGCACAAAAAGATAAAAGATAAAGTATTCGTGTATCATAAATCGCTAAATTGAAAAAGGCGCTTTTAAAAAGTCGCTCAGAATATTTTGGTTTATGTGATAGTACTTTACAGTTGTCGATTAAAAAAATTGCTTTATTATTTACCTAAAAAAGTCGCTTATTCAGTTTCAGGCCTTTTTTTCACACCTAAAAAGTCGCTTAGCAGTGATTACAATATGCTAACAGTGGTTACACAACACTACTAGCAGTGGTTTTACTGAAGCATTGGATTCATTCTTCTGGCAGTGGTTTCATCAACTCTAGCAGTGGATACACCAACCACACTCCAATCTGTTGAACATGATTACATCAACCAAACCTAGACGGAAAATAGTGATATTATGCACTAATATGAAGGATTACAACATAATGGTTGTGTTGAAAGTATATCTGTGAAAAATTTTAGTGAAATGTTTTTTTTTTTTTTTTTGTTAATGAAACTCCTTACGTATAAAGGGGTTGACCGCCTAACCGTTATACGCGCATAAAGTGGCCATGTTGAAAAGTACTTACCATAAACTGTTAAAATTTGTAACAGTCTAAACAGTCCAATCGAATACAAGTATATACACACCCACCACTGAAAGTTTGTTCATGTAACCCAAAAAAGATAAATAAAGAAATAAAAGTTAAAATGTCATGCAAGAAACGTATCCGATTTCCTAACAAATATGGAAAACAGGATACATCAAACCATCATAACAATCTACATACATGAACTTAAACCTTATCATCTTTCCATGCTCAAACTCACAATCTTCAAAAAAGTAGGTCCAGTCACCTAATGCATTCACATGATTCACCCGGTATGGATTGTCTCTATCATAGTCAATCTGAATTCGCATCATGTATTCGACTTCCTCATTCCTAAAAAGTGCATTTTGATAAAAATGCATAGGATGATTGTGAAGAAAATGGTCTGGAATGTCCTGGTGTTTAACAATTGCTAAAATTATATAAAATTATATAAATGCATAGACAAAAAAGTAAACACAAAACACAAACTTACAAGATTACATAACGGAAGAATTTCAGTAGACCTTCTGTAAAAGACATCAGTTCGCTCACCAAAATGATCAAGGTGACCAAACCATTGGCAAATGTGTTGCATTCGCTCATCACCTGTTTCAAAAATATCAAAATGAATCTTAAAGATAAAAGTTATGAAATTACTGAATATGATTATGAGATTTCAAGCCTACCTCCATCTTCATTATCAAGATCATTTTGTGGAAAAAACAATTGCGTCACACCAAGAAACTGGCCCCGTATCTTTGCCCTACCATCGAAACCAAACACGGTTATATTCAAGCTATTGTTCTCCAATTTAGTAAAAACAATAACATCGCCAAATTCAATATCGGAATATTGAAGAGCAGTCGACCACATCTCATCATCCATAACATACAAAGGACGAGGATCATGACCTCGTTCATAGCCCCAAGTAACATCCACATTAAACTCCATTCCTTCAACAACAACAACAACAGTACCTTGCAACCCAATACCATCTACAAAATTACCGGGCAATGTCTGAAACAACAACATGATTGACAATTATAACATATACAGTAATAAAATACACTTATTTTAAAAAAAAACGTAAAAAAAAATTAATTCTTATAAATAACCTATGGAAAATGAGGGTATGGCAGCCGATAACTCTGAAACCTTATATGACGACTTTCTACACCAGCATATTCCTCAACTTCCAACCCATTAGAATCATAGACAGTAACGTAAAAAGAGTCATCACCTTCTTGAACAAAGTGTAACATATGAACATCCGTATACATGTTTTCATGAACAAATTCTACCCATTTTTTACCTACAATCCTAATGGGACCTCCTAACCGAGCAAGAATCCTTACTTTCTTCCGTTGTCTTTGAATTCCAGTTAAATATAAATGACGATTCCCATTAAAAGCACGTTGAGCAAATTGAGGAAGCTCAAGAAACCCAGGGTAAAAAGCTATGTTTGGTTGCACCACAAACTCGATTGCCATGATTACCTTATAAATAATTACAAACATGTAAAGTTAAGTTAATGTGGCCAAAAATTTTGATATGAATATTGAAACATAAAATACAGTCAATATTGATAAGGGGGGCCATGACAATAAAGGTTCACGAACCTTTTGAGAAAATAATTGAACGAAATTGACAGTTGCACGAAAAAAGCTAGGGTTCTGGTAGGTAGAAATTGGATGTGGCCAAAAATAGTTAAAAGATAAGGTTTTAGTGTATCTTAAATCGCTATAAAAAAGTCGCTCAGACTATCTCGCTAAAAAATTCACTTTCTTATCTAGTTTCCCCCCAAAATATATTTCCCGCCTAAACACAAGTCAGCAAAATAAGCATAAATACAGTCAATTCTATAATACACATACAACAATCCACAATAGCTTTGAACTTATCTGGAAAAGGTAATTATGAACAAGTGCCAAACAGGAAAGAGGATGTTACGGGTAAGGAGAACCAAGATGGAATTACACCAGAAAAAGTTAAGGCATTGGCAAAAAGGATTAAAGATCTGGAAGAATTCTTTGAAAAACTCAAGGAAAGGAAAGCAACTGAAAAAGGATGTGGTTCTAGTAGTACTGTTTGAATGAATGTAATGGTTGAATAATGAATGATATGACTGTAGCGGTTGAGAATGTAATGGTTGTGTTGAAAATCTTATCAATGAAATAAGATGATTGTTGTAGTTTTGTTATTGAGATGGTTGTGCTGATAGAACCAAGACAGGACTGAAATAGACATCAGCATATTTAAAGTGATTGCAATGTAACATACACATGGTAGCAGAACCATCATCACATAGTAGTTTTTAACATACAATAACTAGCCTTCACCACATACTAAAAATAAATTGTTTCATCATAATGACTAGTTGGTGTAGTTTGTAACATACACTAACTAGTCATCATGCCTGGAAAGGAACAAAAATACAAATTGTTTAACAGCGTACATACCACCCTGGAAGATCAAATAACTACCACATGGTAGCCTTCATCATACCTTCGAATTACTTGGATCAGCTGTGGAGCCTTCAACTATCACTTGATCATTAACCAAACTAGTTGCCTCATCACCCTTCATATCATCGGATTGATTACTACCAACTGCTTCAAATTCATCAAATAATCTCCTAGATTTCAAGGTACCAGTTTCAAAACGACTTTTCTTGGACACATATTGAACTACAGTAGAGCTTCCAACTGTAGGAAGGCCATCAATATCATTAAAAAGCCTCTTACACTTTAAAGGGCTGGTTTGAATAGATGGGAGTAAACTAGTAGATTGTGGATCCTGAAGGTCATGATTACCAGCAGCCTGAAAGTCGTTAAAAAGGTTCTTACCTCTTAACGGACTAATCTCGAACCCACATTCGTTTGACAAACACTCGGTAACAGTGGACTTCTGTGACCAAGAATATTCAAAGTCATTCGACACATAAGGTCGGACTGTAGTCCTTAAACAAAGAGGAATGTATTCAAGGTCATTATTACCACCAAATTCAGACTTTCCTCTGAATAAACTAGCTTCAACAAAAGGCTTGACATAAGGTGTCCTAAGGTAGGCTGGTGAATTTTTTTCCTCTTCTTCCCATGCCATTAGTTCTTCAAACGACAAACAGTCGACATCTTTTTTTTTTCTTTTCGTGACTTTTACTTTTAGATGTCAGTTCATCGTCTGAGGAATCAAAAGACAGGTTCTTGTGATAGTAGCTAACTAAATGAACCTGTGGCTGATGACAAAGATAGATCTCAACTAGACCATGGAGCTCAGCCATGTCATACAGTTTCTTGACATCATTATCACCTTCTACAAGGGTCAACCCTTCCTCTAGACTAGTACTTGGAAGACAAAAAAACCAAGCCCAAATATCCTCCTTAATTTCTTTCAACAGTTTGTCACATATTTGAGAATACGATAACCTACTCAACCTAGGTAACCTCAAATGTAAAACATCTCCACCTAAATAACTTAAGGGATAAAAAAAGAACCGACTGCCATGATAAACATCAAACCCAAGATCTTGACTGTTTTCAGACATTCTGTGTAACATTGGAAATAATTCAGCAAAACAAAATATATTTAAGATAAAATTAAACAGAAAAAAAGTAAATGGACAAACTTACAGCCATTCTTGATACCATAATTCATAACAGGCCTTTGATTCTGTGTTTTGTGATGCCATAGTTAGTAGAAATCTGAAAAAAACACAAAATATATGTAACATAAAATTTAGTTTGGTTATTAATAGGTACAAAAGCTACAAAAGGCACAAAATGTACAAAAAAGTGAACAGTATAAAAGTGTCTAAAAAGTACAGCAACACTCAAGTGATATATCTAAGATATAGTCAAACTTAACCAAAAAAATTCGCCTAGTTTACATGTTGGATAATGCCTATTACCCAATGGAAAATACTTGTAAAGTAGCATGCATGGGTTAGCCCTACTTTGTATATCCATAGTTTGGTGTGTGCTTTTTTTTTTTTTTTTTTTTTTTTTTTTTTTTGCTTATTTTTTTAGAAAAATATTACTAGTATACAAATTTGTAGCTTCCCTAATTATCCTATTACATTAGTTTGAACACAACAATATAATACAACATATTGAATACAAAAATTAACAGCATTCGAGGGAGCATATGGTGTTTGTTTCAAGTATCTAATTATCCTATTACATTAGTTATCAATTTGTTTCAAGTAATACATCAACAAAACTAGAACATCACTAAACACAAACACGGTGTTTAAAAAAAAAACCTAGCCATTTGTTCACGGTATGAAAGCGCAGCCTGAATAGGATCCTTCACATCCAATGATAGACCAAAAGCCAAGCGGTATAAAAAAATACATACCCAAATACCACAATCACCAAATATCCCGCCCTGCTTCGGTACTTGTTCAGCGATAGTAAATGTAATGAAATAACTTGCCGGATCAATGCCTTTCTTCACAAATACTTGCGCTTGTGCTAGGACCTCAGGTAATTGTAGCTGTGGACAAAAGTTACACTGTTTTAAAACCTGGTTAAACGGTTATGTATTAATTCTTATGACATATGAATAAATAGTCAAACCTGTAAACAATCCCTCAGTTTGATATAAAACTCTCGCCATTCCTCTTCAAAAGTTTGACCGCTATCATAAAAAATGCCTGTGTCTATCTCCAAACGCGCAAGACACCAATGAGCTTCAGTTTCATTAATAGGCATGAAAACCTACAACGTTTGGGTCACATACATAACATTAATATATGGCAAAAGCTAAACAGGATAATTAAATGAATGAGACTGGACTAGAATAAAATATATATATATCGTCACTTACGTGCTTAACGTTAGACCATTGAATAGAGTATCTTTCACCATTAGCATACCACAACGGCAAAGAATTTTGTAACAGAAGCTGAACAAAATAGCTACTAACCATCGCCCAATCAGCCGTATCGGGCCTAACATGCCAAAGGTAATTAACCCACAACTCTATGTGCTGTAAATTTCGAAACATGAATGAGTGTCATAAACGTTATAAGAAATCAATTCAGTAGGTACAGTTGTATGAGTACTTGCCTCATCCCTTAGCCAACCTTTCCTCGGCGGGTCTAAGCAAACCAAACTTTCCCAAAACCTTCTATCCACACACACATCATCACACCAAGGAAACTTGCAGTTAAGCGGTCCAATTTGTCCAAGAAATTCGTCAAATTCATTTGTAAAATGAACTCTGTTGACAGCGTTGCTGGAGCGTGCAAGATCCTAGTATATGAAACGATTACACTTATAATCAATTGTCATTAACAAGATATATTTAAAAAGGTTGTCAAGAAGTATTTTTCATACCTCAACCCAAGGCGTGACAATTTTAAGTTTTTCACTCATATCTGGATCAGGTAAGCTAGAGCATCGTGTTTTCTTTTTAGCATATGCCTTGGTCCAATAATACGAATTAGCTTCACCCGAACGTTGTTCACTCCTTTTGGACACTGCAAAACGCGCTCTACTAGCTTTCATATGATCTGAGTTCATGATTGCTTCTCCTCTTTTCTTTCGTTCATTTTCATACTGCAACCTCTTTTCCTCTTCCCGCTTTATCAACTTGTCATCTTCCATCCTTAACCTCTTCTCTTGTTGCATCAACTGCTACTCTTTTAACCGGGCACTTTGTAATTCTTCATGTCGCAACCTTAATTCTTCTTGGATAATAAATTCCTGTCAGCGTTTATAAACAACCTATCGTTATGATATGTTATGGTACGGAAAGGGTTCTACACTTGTTTACTGATTTTGTAAATTACCTTTGCAACATCGTCATCAGAAAATTCATCAAGCCGCGCTGATGAACTAGTATCAATGCTTAACTGACTTGACTCAAACAAGTCAAAAAAATCGTGATTAAGCTCATCACAAAACTGTGCACTAAGATGCCGAAGATCATTAGTTAACTCCAATTTCTCCTAAGAATGAAAAAAAAGTATTTATGAAAAGCATATATACGAAATATAAATGAATTTTTGAATCCACTTCTAGTGGTCTTCAATCCACTGCTACAGTCTTTCAAACCACTGCTAGTGGTTTTCAATCCACTGCTAGCAGGTTCCTGAAAATTTGTTGTATCCACTGCTACAGTGTTTCAAACTTTGTTGTATCCACTGCTACAGTCTTTCAAACCACTGCTAGTGGTTTTCAATCCAATGCTAGCAGGTTCCTGAAAATGGATACTTAACGGGCTGTTTTGAAAATTTGTTGTATCAATCTTTCAAACCACTGCTAGTGGTTTTCAATCCACTTCTAGCAGGTTCCTGATAATGGATACTTGAAGGGCTGTTTTGAAAATTTGGTGCAAACGTATTGACGATCAACAAAAAAGGATGTCAAAGTATATATACGAAAAAAAAGGATATATTACCCCATTTCTTTCTCGAGCAAGAACCTGAAATAAATTATACAAAATATTAAGGACGTATATTATTATCAGTAGTCGTGTGATTATTGATGTGTCTATGAGGAGAATATAAAGCTTAAATAACCTGAATAATTGTCTCGAGTTTGAACAAACGCTTATTTAATTCTGTAATAACACCATCCTGTGTTATGCTGATCTCTATTATACTGCTCTCACTCCTGCGTATAATAGGTAAATGTTTCCTTTCAGTCTTGCCACGTTTGCATGTTGCGGCCATCTTCTTCAACCACTCGTCGTAAAGATGTGTGGTTTTGACTGGTGGAGTTCTAGGTATGTAATCATGGAAAAACGCCGTAAACTTTATATACCAATCAGATCTCCTCTCAGCTATTGTCGGTGTAAGTTCTTTAACAGGATTGGAATCCTTATAATCAAATAATAATGTTCAATAAAAGATTGCATTAATGAGAAAATTTTAAATATTACTTTTACCTTTCCAAAAAGAAACTTATAATCAGATCTTTTGAAGGGTGTATTCTTTGACCATGCTACTCCTCTTGGCATAATATCAGGAACTTTATTCCACCATAGAATGCTTCTTTCAAAAGACTCCAGTATCCATATCTATACGGATTTTCGAATTTCAATAAAATATAATAACATAAAATATTGATACATAAAATGACTCCAGTGTATATTGATATATAAAATATTAACCTTGAAAGCCAAAACGAATCCTGACAGTGTATATGTTGGAACAAACTTGTGGTCTTTGTTAATACCTTGAAGGAAATCTCACTTGTGTTTATCCGGAACATCCAAAATTTCATCATACAAATGCCTCCAAATATGCTCTCCCCATGGGAAGGCATCCCAATCATCTAGGTTTTCAACTAATCGCATGAGAGAATCATCAACTTCCTGAACCAATAATCTGCCCATGAAGATAACCTCCAAAGCTAACAAAAGACAAAGACGTACTGCATCTTCGTCGCATATGATACCAAATGCCTCTTCATCCTCAATTAGGCCAAGAATATCTAAGTTTGTAATTTTTGAACCTGAACGTTTTGGGAAAACCCTTGACCTAAAATTGAGGTGTCCAGATCCATATTTTTCAAAACTTACTTTTCCAAAATGAAAACCAGTGATAAGCGAAAACTCTGGACGACCGAAATGTAGGGGACGGTGTTCAATATAATATACAATCGGCATATCATAATGATTTTCATTCGGATAACATTGTTTTTGTAAAATATAATCTATCATGTGTGCTTCGTGGTCAAAATAAGAAAGGTCCAACCATTTACCGAAACAAGTTCCCCGAAACAACTTCCTTCGTTTTTTATCCAACTTGGATTTTATTAAAGAAAAGTAGTTTGGTTTACTTCTGATGATGATTTTCGCCTCATATTCCTACAAATGAAAAAATAAAATAAATAAATAATTAAATAAAAGAAAATAAAATCAAAAACATATTCTAGTTAATTACATATAAGGGGAGTAACAACGCTGCATTCAATCATCCAAGCCTCACAGTACAATTTTGCAAAAAGGTACAACAACAAAGCATCACATCTCCAGACACCAGATAAATTACAAACCCCAACACAATCTAAAACCTTTTGCTAACTTAAATAAACTAAATTGTTGTTGCAAAACTACTATTAAACATGATTAATTTCAAATAAAATACGGAAAAAACAAAGATACGAACAATTTATATATATGAACATAGAAATACATACCCGAATACGAAACATTTTTTTGCAGGATTTCGAGAAGACGGATAGTTCTTGACTTTTAGGAGTATTTTGTAATGTATGTGTTATTCTAATTCATTGAATAAGGTTACGGAAGATATGGGATATGAAAAAGCGCTGAAAAAAAAATGCTTAAGTAAAAAGTTTTTTACAGTCGTGTAAAAAATGGATAACAGTAGAAAAGTACAATTTGTAAAAAACCTGTTAGCCTTGATTATTTTAATTAGAAGTGATGGTCATTCACGATTAGGAACTTTGTAATGTGTGTTAGATATCGTGATAGAATAGTCAACGGGCTCGGGGATTGGGCAAAGCTAATTGGGCATAAGTTATGTTAAGCTAGCCTTGTCTAGTTCGTGTAACCCAAGCCCAATCCAAGTCCATCTCAAGGCCCATGGCCAAGCCTTAGGGCATCCTCTCTATTGTACTATAAATACCCCTCAAGTATGTCATTTGAGGGGTGTGCTTGAGTGTGTGTGTGTGTGTGTTTTTCCTTGAAGCAATATAACATCTTATTGTTTCATCTTCTACTCTTTGTCTCTCTAAACACATACATACGAATTTATACATCAAGTCACCATCTTATCTTAATCTTTCTTTGTTTCTTATACGCATACAGTTTGTGTTTTAAGTGGGTATACTTGTGTTCATTAAGTGGGTTTGTGATAAGGTTGATATATCTAAGGTCCTACAATTGGTATCAGAGCCAGGTTGTTGTTTTTATAGATTTGTGTGGTTTCGAATGTTTGTTTAAACTGTTTTTTAACCTATTTTTATGTCTCGGAAAATTCTTTTCCAACTTATTGTTAACAGTTTATACAAATGATTTGTATCATTTTGGTCAAAAAAGTCTACACTTTTTATATGCAGTTTTTCAGCTTCTGTTTCTTGTGTCCCTGTCCAAGAATCAGTTTCTTATTAACTTATGTATCGTGACTTGTTTTTGTACCACTCGTGAAAAGTTCTTGTGGTCAACTGGTCATCATCTGTGGTCAAAAAGTTTAATATTGAAGCTTTTCTGCAAAGTCAGTTTCTGGGTTTATATGAAGATGGACGGAAAATGGTTGGAAAAGTCATCGGAAAAAAGTCAACGAGGGTCAAAACCTTATTTTTACGCATAAGGAGAATCTTCAGGAATATTACGCATAACTGTGAAGTTATGCGTAGGAATTGATACGCGTAAGGTTTTTTACGCCTAAGCATATGCTTACGCGTAACCTAGACCTCGTTTACGCATAAGAGCTTTGGCCTACGCTTAAGAAGAAAGGTTACGCGTAACTGATAATTTTTTACGCATAAGGAAAATGAAAGAAAAGTTAAGCGTAAACTTGACTGAACCTTAACCATGACAAAAAACCAAATACAATACTCAAGTGACTTCAGTTGGTATCAACATCATCAGTCCTATTCTACAAAGAAAATCATCAAAAATCGACTGTTGAATAAAAAGAAGCTACCACAGCCTCAACCAAATCCAATACTAACCTAATCTCACCTCCTCCAACTCCATTATCCCATCTCCTACAACTGCACCATTCTACTCATTCACGACTCGGACAAAAATGAAAAAAAAAAAAAAAAACAAATCATCTCAGTATCTCTTTCGTGATTACTCACAGGTGTGTCAAGACCACTCAAGGCCATACACACGAAAGAAAACATCAAGGATAATTATTCGAAGCGTGGCTTCAATTGATGTCCGAATCTAAAAGACTAAGGAGATAACAAGAACGTTATTCCCTATCTTCGTTCGTTCTCAAATCAAAAAACACAAAGTAATACCTACCTTAGACCCCTCATGGATCTTGAAGCACTCAACTTTCCAGTTTCGTATGGTTAAAAAACGTCAACATAAATTGGTTGAGTCTGTGTTTGGGTTTAATCGATTGTGTTTGCTTTGATATATTGATGGATCTGAGATGAGACTTAATTTTGAAAAGTTTTTTGGTGAGATGAAAAGAGATATGACAAGATCTGTGTTTGGGATATGTTGAGAGAGGCGGATTATAAAGTGTTGTAGGGTTAGGTTTGAGTAAAATGACTCAAGTTTTGACCTATCTATATGATTTTATCATCACCGGGTATTACACTTAGATAATGGATCGGGTACTTAATTTGTGTTGGGCTTGCTCCGATTTATCTTCTTTGGACTGGATTTGATTTCTTTAATTTCGGGCTGAAAGAGTTACACATTTATTTGGACATTGGGCTGCGAGATACAAAAAATGGGTGCTCAGTTTTATTGTAAATGAAAATTTTATCCGAATATTTTTTTACAAAAATTTTTGGATACAATTTTTTAATATTGGCACAAAGAGTGGTATTTGGATTATTAAATCTTCACGAGGATACATGTTCACGGCGAAAGTTTTTCAATGATATCAAATGTGACCACGAAGATGATCCTTTATTATTTATTTGGGTTTGACGTGAAGTTTGACGGATGAATTTACTTATTTCGTCTTCTTTCTTTCTTCCCTTCCGCGAAGATGACTTGTCTGGGCAAATATATTGAGTGTGATGAAGACTTGCTATCTAGTTACTTTTGTGATTCTTTCTCTCTTAACCCACAAAGTAGCTATCACTTCGGTGTCTCACGTAGTTGAGGATACGCCAAGAGGTTTTGTACATTGGGTACACCGTTCTTTTTCACAAGGATAGTACAAGCTTAAGTAATCAGTCCGGGAGATTTGACTTCCTTCTCAAGTTCGTCATATTGGGTTATCTTCACATGTGGTTACTACAGACAGCCGTTGAATTTTGATACAGGGGGTTGAAATGAGTTAGACAATTTCAAATGGTATTGTTCATCGACATCTTCTCACGGGCTGATATGATCTATGATAGAATGCTTCCAGCTAATGCTTCATGTACACAATTGTATGCTGATTCCGATAAATCGTAACCTTCAGGGGAGAGAAATGTGTACATTATGGGTTGATTTGATATATGAAAGATAACTGGAATGCATTTGGTGAGATGAAGATGTTGATATCTTATTCCCCCGAATGGACAATCTTGAAGAAGGTCGAGTCGACAGTCTTTTCTACATTTTCCGCTGCGTGTTAGAAGACTAAAGACGGTTCTAATTTAATTATCAAAAGACTTATTCGAATTCAGGAAATTCATCAGAAAGGTTGTCAGTTTGGGGGAGAGCACTAATTAGGGGAGAGCAAAAAGGTCATATTTTATCCCTAATTAGATTTGCTCGCATTGTTCTTCTGCAAGTAAAGAGATGGCAGCTGAGAAGATTCATGAAGTTCGAAGACTGTGAAGACACTCTTGGAGCTTCTGCGCTTATGCTTTGTATTCAATTTTGCTTGTAGGGAACATTGTAAGCAACTCCCGTATGACATCACTTGGGGAGAGATTGTTAGCCTCGCTAAAGTGAAGTCATTACGGGAATTGCATTAGTTTCTTTCTTTACTCATTCACAAGGACTAGTTTAGTCATTTGTGCTAAGTTAGGCTTGTCCTAGTATAAATACACCTCCTAGTCCCAACTAGGAGGGTAGGAAGTTCACTTTGTAAAATAAGGTGTGTGTGGTTTCTTCTTCTTCTCTCTAAAACACACACATCTTCCCTTTTCTTCAATCTAAATAATATCATGTCTTATTCATTCTTTGAGCTTCCCCGACCCCCCGAACCACATGAATCATTAGTATTATCGGTCCTACAAAACCGCTCAAATTAATTCGCTTAAGTCGCTCGGCATTGGGAAGGAGTAAAAGGAATAAAATAATATTTTCTAAACTTTGACTTTTTCCTCGAAAATATAAAAAAAAAATCGCTCGAATCTTAAAAAGTCGCTGGATATAGGTCGATTATAAATCATAGGTACGAAAAGGTAATTCCAATGATTGGGTTCTGAAAAGTGTCAGGACACTTGGCACTCTTAGATTGGAAGGAAAAAGTCGCAAGTCTCAAAGTCTATTTTGGAAATACCCCAACTTTTTTCCTAAAAAGTGTTGACACCTTGAGCAAAACATGCATTCTCATAATTACCCCATTAATTAATTCAAATTAACTTTTAATTCTAATTAACAAGTAATTCTAATTAACAAGTATATCTAAGTAACAAATTTAATTCTAATTAACAAATTAATTCTAATTATCAATATAATTTTAATTTGTGTGTGACTAGTTATTATTTATTAAAATTGACAAGTATTGCATATAGTTGTCAAAGCAAAATAAAACGAATAACAAAATTAGGTTTCATGCAGCCTTTTAAACATGTTTATTAATAAGAAACGTGTAACCCATAATCGCAAAAACGAGATGGCTCGTGATGCCACTGTTGGGATTTTAGAACAAGTTAACCAATTAACCTCTACGAGTACGCAGCGGATAAGGATCTAGTAATCGCAGTTAGGTTAAACACGTAATTAATAAACAATTAATTAATAAAAGGGTAAAAGAAAATCTAACCTTGCTTGGCAATTGGACTTTAATAACGAACAAGAAACCAATAGAAACCCCAAGTATCTAAATTAGATACCTCAATGAGTATCGCACACAAACCCGATAAAGTATACGTTCGATAAAGAAGCTAGTCGAGAACGTATAAACCAATCAACCCCTTGATAATTACTTGAATAACTCGAACAAAAATACCACCAAGACAAAATTGCTTCTGCCTGAGAACCATTATTGTTCGATGAACAGTAACACCAAACTATACCCGATATCGGATGGAAGCTATCCGATATCTTCCATGTGTTTTGTCCGAGAAGTAAGCCACAACCAGGAAACAAAACCACCCCTTGCTGCTGTTCGAAAACTAGGAACCAACAAGAATCACAAATCTAATAAATCTAAACACTTGAATCTAGTGCAAGTTTAGGATTGAATAAACAAACTTTAAAATCTATTGACTTATAAAGAAGTCAAATAGGAATTAAAGAATAGAAAATAGTGGATCGGTATTTTAGGTTTTATGATAGTGGAATAATACATGCATGTGAATGGATCATGGAATCAACATGCTGAAGTGGGAATATAACATGTCGCATGTACATGAGATCAATCTAATACTTAGGGTATTTTACTTTTATAGCAAAACTAATCAACCCTTGAATGGGTTTTAGTCTTGGTCAACAAGTAACCAAGCCCAAGCACCTTATTCTCCCTATTCTTCCTTTTCCCGATCAGTTGGAGTCGTCTAGGCCCAAGGCAAACCCATTCGTCCCAAGTTAATGTCAAAAACAACCCATGGGTCGAATCAATGATCGGGTCAAGTTATATCATATCGGGTATAGTATATTCAAGTATTTATAATACATTCGACACATACACTCGTGTTTATCATGTGTGCCCCCATCGGCTCACACACCTTTAGCCGTTTACGTGTGTTTACAACTCCCACAAACCAACAGAACTCCGGTGGTAATACTAAGTTAATAATAAGTATAGATTGGTGTAATAGTGTTTGCCGAATTACTATTGGATACTAACTTATTAATCCATGTAAGTCAAGATTAGTGTAGTATTTATGTATGTATATAAGTTAAAGGGTCTAGTCTGTCAATAATAAAGTTTATAATCGAAAAACTGTTAAATTCGGTTATGGCAGTTAGGATTGTGAATGGTTGTGTCGGTTCATAGTGTCGGTTAGAAAAGTATAAGTACCAGTAAAATCAAGTATGTAACTAACGATTGTTTTTATCAAATAAACTTATTATTATTACTCGATTGTTCATTAGAAAGAAACGAGACTAACAGTTGGCATCAGAGCCAAAAGATTCAAACAGAGAAAACATAGACCGATTGATTCAGGGAATCAATCAAGAGAAGAAGAGACCGTACGCATACCGGTCAATCAAGAAGAGAGGAAAAGACCGATTGATTCAGGGAATCAATCAAGAGAAAGAAGAAGAGAAGTAAACATACCGTATAAAGGAAGAAGTGTACCACCGTTTGATTAGAAGAGAACCAGAAGAAAGTAAAGGTGCGACCACAGTTGTGCCCTAACTGCGTGTAGAAGAAGGAAGGAAGAAGAAGCAGAAGCGGATTTTGTTTTGAGTATAAGAGAACGCAGTTAATTAGTTGGGTATAAGAGGCGCCACTTACAAAAGCCCACAATTGAAAAGGCCCAAGGAAATTACAGGTTTTATTATTCTTAATACTTGTTTTTTTTTCTATTAGTAGAATAGATTTCTTCCATTACAATTCGCGTTAGAAACCGTTAGAATTGTTTGAAAATTATTGTGGTTAGAAAGAAGGTTTTAAGTTCGACTATTATTAGAATTATATTAGTTTTATAAGAAAATCAAATCGAAAGATATGACGGGAGATAAAAACGAAAACAGAGTTGTTTTCACCACATCGTTACCATCATATCAATGCCCAGTTTTAAGCAACACAAATTATACATTATGGGCATTAAGAATGAAGAAGATACTATTGGCAAATGGAGTATGGGATTTAGTAGAAGGAACAGGTACTATTGATGTAAAAAATGATAGTTCGGCGTCAACATACCTATTTCAAGGGTTACCAGAAGATTTGCAAACGCAAGTTGTGGGATGTGAAACAGCAAAAGAAATTTGGGACTCTCTAAAGTCCAGATTTATTGGAACAAAAGATGTACAACAGGCACACTCGCAACAACTTAAATCAGAATTTGAAAGACTTGTGCTGAAAGAAGATGAAACAATAGATTCATTTGCTGGGAGGTTGATGAGTATTATTACAAAGGCTGCTACATGTGGATTGACGTTTGATGAACAAACAAAAGTACATAAATTACTGAATGCAGTGCCAGATAAGTTTGTACCAGTAGGAGCAACATTGAAATGGTTGTTGATTTTAAGAAAGTAAAATTAGAGGAGATTATTGGGAAACTTAAGACTTATGAAGAAAGGCTTAAGTTTAGAAAAGGAAGTGAGGAAGATAATAGTGAGAAATTGTTATTCACACGTCAAGGGAATAACAGAAATTATGAACGCAACTATGGAAATGATAGACGAGGAGGTGGTAATCAGACACGAGGAAGAGGCCAAGGAAAATTCACAAGAGATAGTAAGAATGAAGATAGTTATGATAGAAGAATGAGAAACCCTAGAGATCAAAACTACCATAGAAGAGACACTAGAGAAATAGAATGTTATAATTGTCGTGAGTTTGGACACTATGCTGCAAATTGTCCAAAACCAAACCGTAGAGAAGAAAAAGCAAACCTTGTGTTCGAAGATGACGAACCAGCACTATTGATGGTTACTAGTAAAGATGAAAAGGAGATAACATCCTTAAAGGAAGAACCGAGAAAGAAAGGAATTGTCATTGAGAAGGATGAAATTCCAAAAGAAAGATTAGAAGATATGCGGTCAGAGATAAAAATTGATTTGAAGAGTAAATTACAGTTTTAGAAGTTCGAAATGCTTCAAGAGTTAGAGATTGAAAAACAAGAGTTTGAGAAGAAAATAAGAAATAGAGAAATGGCATTTGATAAAAAATGCAGAGAGAATCAGAGAACCTCAAGAAGTTAAGAGATTGCACAAGCAAATAGATGAAGGAGTTAAAGACAGTAAGAGAACAGTTTGAGAAAGAAACCCTTGGAGTTATTTCAGATAAGAAACTCCTAGAAGAAGAAGAGAGAGTTGACAAGGGCGAATGCAAGAAACATCGAGAGACGCCATCAAGATTTCAGAAGGAAATCCAGAGTGAGAAAGACATCAAGTCAAGAAACGAGAAAGCTGAATCAGAAGATCATGATACTAGAAATAGTGTGTTGGAGATTCAAGAGTATGAAACAATACAAATGAAGAAAGTTGCTGACAAAGATGATCAAGTTGAAGAGCAAGAAAAAGGAAGTGGAAGCAAGCCAAAGTTCAAAGATAAAGATAAAGGAGCTTGAAGATATCGAAGGCATGGATTAATAAATTAGGGAGGAGTATTGGATACTAACTTATTAATCCATGTAAGTCAAGATTAGTGTAGTATTTATGTATGTATATAAGTTAAAGGGTCTAGTGTGTCAATAATAAAGTTTATAACCGAAAAACAGTTAAATTCGGTTATGGCAGTTAGGATTGTGAATGGTTGTGTCGGTTCATAGTGTCGGTTAGAAAAGTATAAGTACCATGTAAAATCAAGTCTGTAACTATCGATTGTTTTTATCAAATAAACTTATTATTATTACTCGATTGTTCAATAGAAAGAAATGAGACTAACAATTACTATGTGATTTAGAGAAAGTGGACGAGTAGGAGTAAATTTTGATGTGGCTTTTGGTTTAGGAATTTATTCGGTACAATACTTAAATTCAATTTAGGGTTTTGTTTACTTGAAGAGACTATTGAATTAGTTGTTGTTTTTGCATAAGAAATAATTTGTTTTTGGGTCTTTACAGGAATTGAGCGTGTATCTGAGATTATGGGTTCACGGTGTTTGGAAGAGCTAATGTAATGGGTTCACTACATCACATATTGCAGCTTCAGCTTCATATAGTGTGTGTCAAAACATAATCAAGAGAATCTTCGCTTCAGGTGATGCAAGGGATGGGTTCAACTGGTGGATTCAGTGTGTTGGTTCAGCGGGTTGATTCAGTTTATGGGTTTAGTTGGTTGGTTCAGTGGGTCAGTACAACTGCAAGTATCAAGGTCTGCTTAATAAAGTTGGATCAGCTCATTTGCTAAAAAAAGTGTATAAGCAAGTGCCAAATGGAATTAATTGTGATAGGAACCACATACGGAAAACAATAGTCTTTTCCTAAAGAATTTGAAAGACAGAAATTCAGGTTTACAATGATATTATTTCCTAGACTTGGTTTTAGTTGCCTTTATGGAAAAATAATTAATTATTTTCAGCAAACCATTTAAGTTTATACATTGGGAGTGTTTGTCTAGGGTTTTAAGATTATATTGTGGCCATAAGCTTACTGTCCATGTTAACATAAGCAGTTGCGACAGGTTTGTGTAAAAGAAATAGTGGCACACTATTTCTTTTTTACATTTGGTTATATGATTGAAAGTAAGTTTTCAACATTTGGATCTGTTGGTTTCACTAATTTTAGTGAGGGTCTTTTGTTCTTTTGTGCAGGTGACATCCATCTTTTCGCCGTACCTATGAAATCACAATTCGGTGAAAAGCTCGAGGACTTTTTGGTGAGGGTGTAGTACGTGATCCAGTTTCATCTGTCGTAAATGTATACAGCAGAATAATTGAACACGAACAGTTAACTTTTTTAGTCCATTATGTCATTCTATATGGCTTAATTGTATGTTTAAGATCTCTAATAAATCACGTAATGTCCTCAACAAGAAATTTGTGGTTAAGAAGGCGGTATCTTCAACAACCACTACTGTTATGTTATAATGTTAATAAAAAAACGAAGGTTTCAATTGTCATGCATGCATTTTTTTAATTCTCAATTTTAATAATTTATGCCTTTTTTAGGAACTTCAGTCAAAGCTAACACTTACGGGTTTTCTGGGAGCCTACAAGATTTACAGTAGCCAGATCATCACGCCACAAGTCGAGCAATTGAACGTTAACAGGTAACTTTTTAACTCCATTATGTCATTTTATTTGTAGAAAATTATATCTTAAATTGAAAGATCTATTTTATATCCATTATGTCATTTCATTTGTACAAAATTAAATTCTAATTTAAACCATTTTTACTAAATTAGTCATTTGTAACACATTCCTTATGTGGCTTAGTGGAGCTAATTTTTTCATCTAATTGTTTGCTTTTTTCAGCTATGTAAAAAGAGTGGGATGACGTGCAAAGTTGTTCTATCAATCATATCCATAGACTAGACAATCAAATTGTCCAGGAACCAATGTTCGAACCATGGCACCAAGCTGTTCGGGGTAGTCTTTTAAATGTCCGGTTTTCTCCCAATAATGGGTTCACACTTCACATACGACCATTTATACTGGGTAAAAGTCATAAAATAACAACGTACTTTCTAAAATTTAACGACTTGAAACACTTACTTTTTTATTAACATATACACCCACGTACTTTCAAATTTTGTTCCGACTTTACCCATATTGTAATAAAATAATATTATTTAATATGATATTATATTAATATAAATCGGTCATATGGGTGAAGTCGGAACAAAATTTGAAAGTACGTGGATGTATATGTTAATAAAAAAGTAAATGTTTCACAAATACGTTTGAAATTAATGTAAGTCATTTTCAAATTTCTTTTAAAATGTATTCTTACACAACTAGAACAATCCTTTTGTTTTTCGTGATAAGTTGTACATCAGTTACTAAGACTAAATACTAATGTATCTATCTTACATGGAGTGTTAGCGTTGCATACGTTGATCACATGTGCCTGATAACTTAGACTTAAGGATATATCCACAAGTTTAATTTTAACATATACTCTAAAAAATAATATTTAACTTACAATTTTTTGTAAAGCAGAATATAACTATAGCAAAATATAGCATCAGCATGTTCCATCCAATTTAGGTCGATCATAAAGATATACTACTTTCGTCCCAATTTAAGTGTCCATAATAGAATCTTTAGATGTCCCAAATTAAGTGTCCATAGAATGTTCCAACCAATGAGATGAGACTTTAGTGAGTGAAAATGATATTTGATTGGTGGAGAGTGTAGTTAGTGGAATTTTCTAAAACTTTGTGCATATGAATAGTGGACACTTAATATGGGACGGAGGGAGTACTAGTTATAGGGTTGAGATCCCTTTCAAAGTGAAAAAAAAAAAATAAAAAAGCTAGAAAGCTTATCATTGATTGCCATGTGTCCTCCATCCAATCTTTCTTTTTTTTCTTAATAAATTCGGTTATGGGGCATTTTAGTCCTTTTAACATGTTTTTTTATTTCACCCCAAAACTTCTAACGTAAATAACTTTCGAACGACAAACTTTTATAAAAAACCGATTTCACCATAATTTTTTAAATTGATTCTCTTTAATTTGGTATACATTTTGATATATAAACCGCATCTTTTTTTTTTCAACTTTTTAAGTGGGTGTTGACTTTCTTGAAATTTTTGGTATTTTCAGCTCTATTTTTAACTAGTTTAAAAGCCGAATTTTACAAAACTTAAAACAACAAAATTGTACGCTTTTGACCATTCTTTACTCAGAAATTTGAATCACTCAAATCCGATATGATATGAGTGGGATATTGCACGTTAATGATGACGTCTTAGTCATATTTAATGCATACAAAGTGTTTGATAAAATGCCTAAAAGAGATTTTTCTTATAAAAGTACATTCAAATGCACAAATTGGTATACCAAAATACATATTTGTTATTTTTTGGTTTATTTTTAACTGATGAACAACCAAATGATAAACTAATGAACATTGTGACCATAACTGATGAAAATTATGATTTTTTCGACTACTGATGAACATTATGACTTTTTTTGAATACCGATAAATTGGTGAACAAAATTTAAAAGAATTGATGAATAACTTTTTTTTATTGATGAACAATACTAACTGATGAACAAGACTAATCGATGAACTGATGAACAACTAACAGATGAACATTGCGATTTCTTTTAGACAACTGATGAACAATATCAAAAATAACTGATGAACGTTATTTTTTCGAAAACTGTTGAACATTATATAAAACAACTGATGAACGTTATAATAAATAACTGATGAACAATATCAAAAATAACTGATGAACTAATGAATATTACTACCTTTTTATTTATTTGAATACTGATAAAAAAAGACTAACTGATGAACAAGACTGATTGTGACCTAACTGATGAACAATGTGATTTTTTTATTCGGAAAATTGATGAACAACACTATTTGTTTAAAAAAAACGATGAACAAGTGATGTAATTGATGAACATTATAATGTAACATCAAAGAAAACTAATTGATGAACACTGTGACTCTAACAGATGAACATTGCGATTTCTTTTAGACAACTGATGAACAAATTTTTTATTGATGAACAATAAAACTGATAAACAAAATTAAATAGAACTGATGAACATTGTGACTATAACAGATGAACGTTGCGATTTTTTTTAGACAACTGATGAACAAATTTTTTATTGATGAACAATACTTTTATTGATGAACAAATGAACAACTATTTTTATTAATGAACAACACCTTTTATTGATGAACGATACTTTTTTGTTACAAAATTGATGAACATTGCTAGTCATCATCACCATCAAATTAATTTTGCATCATCAATCGACCTTGTGCAAAGTTCATCATCAGATTTGTTGATCATCGAGTTAGTAACTATCAATGTACTATGTTCATCATCATCAACCTCTAAGTTCATCAATGTTCATCATCATCATCAAGTTCAATGTTCATCATTATCAAACTGAAAGTTCATCTATAACTTATCTAACTCTGTAAATATCACTGTAATCGAAAACTTAATCACAATTGTACTAAACAAAACTCAAGTCATCATCAATTTTCTTTATGCATACATGATTCTTTGTTTCAAAGCTCGTTCTTCAGAAAATTAAAATCCTAAATCGTATTCTAATATATAAAGAAAATGTCACTTGATGATATAAGTTTGTTTTATTTCTCTGAAGCAGCATTTCATCAAACACCTTTACTACATCACAAGAATGCCCCCGTTAGGTATCCGAAACCTCACAGTTCTCGGTGGATTCAAACCATTCGAACTAATGGCCGAAGCTCTATACGGTAAATCAACCGATGACGACTACGCCTACTCACTATTCAATCTGGAAGTTGCTCGTCAACGAGACCAACCCGAGTCTAATGAGAATGAGTCTTCGTTGAGTGATCGAAGTTATTTTGTGACTAATTAGTTTATATGATTACGCAATCAATGTTAAGCGAAAGTGATACTAGAGAAAGAAGATAGGAGATTTGATTCGAGAGAAGTGTGGATCTGACAAATAAAAGAGATAAAACCCAGATAAGATGTAAATAGTAAAATAACGAAAATACCCCTATGGGGAATTCTGCCCACTTAATTAAAGTGGAGAAATAGGGTCCGTTGATTAGTGTAAGAAAAGATCTAATGGCTGAAGTGGCTTTTTAAACTTTCTAAAAGATGTGGACTTTTTATTGGATCCGTTGTCTACAACAATAACTACTTTTCTTTTATTTTTTTTTCTTTTTATTTTCAAGAAAAGTCATTAAAAGACTTTTTTCACCATTCAATTAAAAGAAATATATATGAAAATTTCCCATTTTAACTATTAAGTAAAAGGTGTTTTTCACCAATGACTTTAGCAAACTTCTATTCAGAGTATCCGCATTTCTAACTTCAAGAAAAACTTTTTTTTGAATGACTTGTTTTATTGTGTAAATAGTTTTGAAAAAGACTTTTTATAAAACTATTTGTAGAACTCCTAGTATTTGAAGCTATTGTCAAAAAATTTTGTTTTTATTAAACTTTCATTTTACACCCAACATTAAAGACACAAAAGTTACTGCAAACAATTTTTACATTGAAGTGGTATTTGCAAAAGCTTTTTATCCTAGCAATTTAATTGTATTAAATGTGTCAAATGTTTTATGACTTGATTATTGATACATTTTGAGCAAAGGGTGTGTAAATATTTGAGGTGAGTTAAGGCTTAACATTTTTAAGTTAAGGGGGAAGTCATGTTACCGCTCTAGGGAGTAAAGTCAAGCCTTAACATCATGTTAAACCTTTAACGTCACGTTAAAGGCATATTTAATTTTTTTTTTTTCATTTCTGCCCCTTAAAGGAAGGTCTGTTTTTGTAAATTGTTGTTGAGTTAAGATTGAGTTATGATAAAAGGTGTTTTTTTATTGAGTTAAGGTAAAAGGTTTAAGCAGATGTGACGCTGACGTGCCAGTGTTAAAGTTTAACTTGGGTTATGATACCCCTTGCTTTTACACGTACCATATAACTATTTTAATAATTGATATATGCAAAGATAAGCTTCTCAATTATTATTATTATTTTTTTTTATTATTATTATTTTTTTTTAATGCAATTAGCTATAGTAGGTAGAAGATAATAGGTAAATGATTTCGCAAAATGAAAGTTGTAAGTAAATGAATTGTAGATGACAAAAGGGCTTCTTCGAAAAATTTATAAGTCTACTAGAGAGATTTTGTGGATAAAAAGTTAAGGGTTCGAGTCTCGATTTTTGCTCATTTTAGTTAATGTTCTTTTGAGTCAGGAAAGTTATCGAAGCTATTTTTTATAGGGTGAACAGTAACCGATGATAAAAGACACTTAAAGTCAAAATGCTTCCGTCATTTCATGATTTTTTGTAAAAATAAATTGTGAATGCTGTAAGTGAAAAAAGTATCAAGAAAACCCAATTTTAACTTTTAAATACGTGTTAAATATACATAATATACGGAGTAATATTTACCGTAAATAATCTCGAATAAACATCATAATTAATCCTGACAAGAGTGGACGCTTTCCCAGAGAGTGGCATTAACTAAGATTAAAAAAAATCAATAACTGAGATTAAAAGTATTTTATTATTTCACATATTTTTTATAATTTAAATATTTTTTAAACCGTTAATCGTTAAGAGAAAATATTGTCACAATTCTCAATTTCCGGTCATTTTGCAAACTTTAAAATTTTTTATTATTCATCTCGGGAATTTACTGTTCATCGGTTAATATTCATCATTTTACTATTCACAAAACATTATTCATTCCTAGAGAAAAATTTATATTCATGACTTTCATTCATCATTTTTCGTAAACTAGGTTTACGAGTATCAAATTCACGTAACCGTAAGGGTTTAGCTGCGTATTCATGGAACATCATTGAGAACACTACATATAGACTAGAGTTAGTCTACATTATATTAGCTCATGCATGGGTTTGCATATTTCAGTAACGTATAATTATTTATTAAATAAACGCTATCGTACGATCATTTATTTTGAACAATTGATCCGACACTTCCAAAAATTATCCTAATATATTTTTATACTCATTTTAAGACTATAAAAATTATATTATTAGTTTACCCGATGTTTTGAATTTATTTTGTATATAAATTGTTATGTATATATATTTACGACGGTTTTCGTAAATTCAACTCGATAATTATTTATTCACTCAATTCTTGTGAAAAATGTATTTTTTATAATTTTTATGACTTCAATATATTTTATTTTGTTCCGTTAAAATCTATTTATAGTTGACGCTACACTAAATACCTAATTATACTTATACTTAACCTTTTATACATTTAGTCATCCAAAATCCACCACCCTTATTCCCATTTTGCCCTTGCCGACACCCTCCCCATGACACACCATTTTGTATAAAGATCTTGATACTAGATGTACACATATACTCCTTAGTAGGCTTGATATTTGTAATATACTCTTATTACACTAACTAAAAACATACAAACACTTACTCAAAGGTGAAAAAGAAAGAAAACTCTCTCCTTTTCCTATCCAATATTCGCCCAAGCTAGAAAAATCAAGAAGAAATCACAAGTTTTTCAAGATCAAGTGCTTAAACAAACCCTAGTATACTTCTATATAAGATTTTGAAATAAAAATCAAGAAGTAATTACTACCTAGTTACCTTAAACCTCATCATAATACTAGTAAGCTTTTCATGATCTTTACTAATCTTTCATAATCTTACTTGAGATATTTTATCATTCTAGTAAGAAATTATGCAAGTATCATATGTATTTATACCACTTTTATTTGTTTTTAGTACTTATTATGAGTTTTAATCATCCTATAATTAATCCCTTGAAACATATCATTGTTGATGAAGTTTAGAAACCCATGACACCCTAAGAAGGTGTATGGTAGGTTTAGAATATATTTGGTGTTGATTTGAAGTGATTGAAACAAGAGTTACGCAAGAAAAATCATTTTCTACAACTTAAGATCGAGGTCTGATCGTTTTTACAAAATCCGGAAATTTTGACAGGTCATGGGTTATATTGGGATAGATATTCAGAAAATAGACTTTAAAACGAAACCGTGGTCGCTTGAACGGGTTAAAACGGATTTATAACGAATAAGTTACGCTATTTTCAAGTTTAACGACGAAAACCAATTTTCTGAAAAATTCAAAGCTGTCAAGAGTTATTTAAAGGGAAAAAATGAGTTTTAAACCTTGTCTAAATGAGTCAATTTGTCAAAAATATATTAGTATACTTTAACACGAAACTAAGGATATATAAAACGTAGAAAACGGACTTATAACGACTAAGTTATACATATTTTAAATATGGATATCGTAACTAATTTACACAAGTATAACACTTACATATTTTTACTAAACCAAAATGGTTATCGCAGGTGACCTTGTTTGGAGCTATTTTTCATATCGATAGAGTACTTTTGAGAAAACGATGTCTTATAGTAAAAGTGACTTCACCTAGCCTATTTTCCTGTTAGGTCACTAGTTTTACAACACAAGCATCAATAGAAAGAGTAGAGAGGAGAAAGAGGTCGGATGAACAATAATCAAACACACACACACGATATAATGAAGACAGTTACGCGTAGAGTATGAGAGTGAAATGAATTGAACAACCAACCCTCAAGTGAGGGTTATTACAAGGTATTTATAGGAAGGGGAGCTAGGGTAACACTCCTACTCCCTTCCTTTCCTTAATGGACATGGGCCTAAGCTCATGGGCCTTCTACATAAGCTTAAGCTAATAACAAACATAAAGGCCATAATTAAGCTAACTATTACATATGAATCACTAACACTTGATTTAGGTTTAGGAGTGATTCCAACAATCTCCCCCTAAGTGTTGGTGATGAATGAATGTAAACGGTGAAGGTACTGATGTAATAGTAGCTTTGACGTCTTCTGACATTCTTCTTTCTTGTGAGAAGAATTGCCTTGATTTGAACAATCTCTCCAGTGTATAGAAATTGTCTTCTTTGAACAGTTCTGCTTTGACGTCATAATTATTTTTGTTCTTTGTTCTTTGTGATGAAAGTGATAGTATGTTGTAGTTTTCTGCATCAAGTCTGCCTCAGGTCTCCTTCGCTGCTCCAGTGTCTCCACGTCATTCTTCAACATGCTCACACGCTCTTTGACGTTGGATTTCAATACTGATGAAGTTCTTTAAGTCTTTAACTTTGTAGATTCTTTGGCTTGACGAAGAATCATTCTGACTTTTGTGTTGCTTTTAGATATAACTTCCATTAGTGATGATGTTGGCATGAGCATGTGAAGAATCTGCACGATCATTCCGCTGCTCCAGAGCTTCCATAAGAAGAAAACATGAAAACGGTTAGTAATAAGCGGATTCCGGCACTTACAAGTTTGAACTTCGAGAGTGTTAACAGCATAGTGTGAAAACACAACTCTAATTCTCACAAAAGCCGTTCCTGAACTGGAGTCCCACAAGTGAGATAACGCGATGTACCGAAGTACACCTACAGTTCAGATGAGTCGCTGAGGTACACCGAAGCATCACCTCACGACTGTAGACCGTTTGAGACACACTAAGCGTAATCCACGGGGAGTTACCGAAGTGACATGCTGTCAGGGCTGTTTGATGTTGACCCTAGCAGGAGTTTCCATTCAATCACTGAGGATCACTATTGTGAACCTCTCATAAATGTTCTCGACAGATTGCTAAGATCTGTGAAGGATTCGATAACGTACCACTGATGTTCTTATTGTTGAACACCAAGTGATGAAATGTCAAGTGTACCTAAGAGATCTTTTGATGAATCTCGTGGCTCTAGACTCAATAGTGCGTTTTGGTTTTCCTGAGCGGAGACTAGGGAGAGGGTCTCCTTCTTCAATATCAGCAATCTCTAAGAGAAAGCCGATAGATTATGTAGGGTTCCCTGTGAGAATGAAACAAGCTTCTTTTGAGGGAAACTTGAGTGGCTAAGAAGGTTTAGTGCATGCGTCACTGGGTCCATGACGACTTTTAATCTTCAATACCGGCGTCATCAAGTGACAACCAGTAGCATATGAATTGAACCCGGTGTCTGCCCTAAGTTGAATAATTTGGAGGGCTATTTCTTTTCACCCTTTTCTTTGCATTTCTTTTTAATTCTTCAACTCCTTCTTTCTCCGATTCTTATTTTCTCCTTTTTACAATCATACCTAAGGACTTCTAACTCTAACTATTGGTAGTGTCCTTGGGTAGATCCCTCCGGCTCTGGCGGATCATAGGACGGTTATTCCTAACCTTAGTCACCTTATAACTCCATGACTAACCTATGTTGCCATAAAACCATTTACATGTAAAATCTCTCAAAGTGTTTGTGAATGAAAAACATTTTAGTACCAATGTTGAGAGATAAATATTTTGCATAAATACTCCCCCTCCACATGTGCTTAAGAGTATTTACGGAAATCTGCACAGTGAGGAAAGAGCGTGCACCTTTTGAATTGATCAACTCAAGATAGACAATCCCCCGCGAGACACGGTTACGTTGCATAGTTAAAGAGTTACATTGTCAGCTTTTAGGTGACAACTAGCTCTAATAACTACCTTGAAGGTGTAGACAAACCTCGAAAGGTTGTCAAACCCGTCAGAGTTCATGTCTACCAAGAGTTTCTCGAATGGTACATTCTATTCGGACAAGTCCTTTGCGAGACACGTTTACATCACTAGCGAACTAGCTTGAAATCATTACCCGTCCCGGACAAGTCTTTTCGATTTACTAACGGTTAAGTATCGTCAATTCGTTGGTTAAGTCTATAGCACAAAGATTCATTTGCATTTACACAACATATTTCTTATCACATAATTTTCTCCCCCTCAAAAATGGCATAAAAAATGTTATTTTTGAAAAGTTGAGAATAAATATGACTATTTCGAGTGTTGCGGGAAGAGTGACACAAAGAACATTTTGGTGAACAAAGTTTTAACTCAAATACTCCCCCTCAACAAGTGATATAAACGGTTGAGGTTTTGAAAATCATACGGGAAAGTACTTGTTCTTTTGAGTAAAACCTTTGAAAAGTGAAAGGTTTGGTAAGGTTTACTCAAAAGTAAGAAGCTTTCGCTCCTTATGTAAGGATTGTGGCACTGAAGCGTACCACAGGGCCCTTTCTTGACAAGTACGGGTTGTACACTGAAATGTGTGCACAAGCCATAGTCATAATTGAATCACACATCCAAAATATTATGAAATAGAAACAGTTCAAGGGGTACCAGGAAGTCCATCAAGCTTGCCAGGAATGCGAACAGGGCGTTGATAGCCGGCGAGAGCAATCCTAGGACGACCACCTACAAAGCTCTCTAATGTTCTGAACTGGTCCCTTCGATACAACCTTTCATCAATCATAGTGATGATCCTCTTCACATCCATTCGATCCTGAGAATTCCATCTCTTCTTCGACCCGATGCCTTCATGTATCGCCTTTAACCTATAAGCCAAGCCATCCCGAACCTTCTTCAATGTGTGATCCCCAAACTTGTGAAGATCTCTACACGCCATCAAGCAATTTCGTTGAAGTTCACTGCGATAAACTACGCCGAATGGTTTGCTGACGAGGGTGTATTGTGGAAGCTGGTTGATGTCGGGAAGTTCTAGCTGAGGTCTGGTGAAGTTGACACGGGTCTGATATGATTCAACAGCTAGTTGTAGATCTTCTACACGTTCCTGTATGACTATGATTCTGATGAATATGAGCAAGGACTTGATGTATTCACGTTGAACTTCAGTCGAGAATTATCTCATGCGTCCCTGTACTTTGGCAAGATACAGATCTTCAATGTCGTTGAGAGACAAATTCTGAAAGTCTGCTTCACTGAATGCATAATCTCTTTCGTCTTGTCTTTTGACCACGATATTCTTGAGAAAAGTGTAGTCCCATTTAGACGAAAGATCAACATGTTTAACAACCACGATCGCTTTAGTACTGAACACTTCATGTGAACACTTCTGAACCTGGCAGCTTCTGTAGTAGATTCGTCGGCGTTCCGGCCAATGGTGAATCCCATACATTGCATCACGGTCATACAATTCCACATTGTTGGAAAACATGTGGGTAGCCTTTTCTTCGATGGCTATGCAGTTAGAGTATATGGCTGCCGGGAACGGAAGTGTCAGAGATGTAGCGTATTTCCTTGAACCGTCACTGCCGTGTAGAAGAAATTCCAAGTCGTTGTTGAAGAAGTAGCGAAATGGAATCTTAGGCTGATCTGGTTGGCCAATCATAGGTAGAGGTTTAGACCAATCGGTGTAGTATGGAGGGTTATCTCTTCTGGTAAAGTCGATGTTTGCTTCAGGGTTGAGCCAATCAATGTTGTTGGACATGGCTCGAGCAATGTTTTCAAGGTGATACTCAACCTCGATGGCACTTTCGGAGCTGTCTTTTAGCAGTTGAAAAGCTTCATTCTTGATTCGTTTCAACTCTGATTTCGTCATCTTCTTTACACGGAATTTTTCTTGCAGTATCTTTGCATGCTCCAATGTACTACCGTCTTCCAGATCTTGACCTTCAGGTGTGTAGGGAGTAGAATTAACAAGTGTAGAAAACCAGTCGTATTCATCAGTATCATCTTCATCTAGCCATGATACGACGTCAGCCTTAGGCGCCTTCTTCTTCTTTTTCTTAGGCTTGGATGAGGATTCTGGTTTCTTAACTTTGTCGGGAGAGGCGGGTTGTTGTTGGGGCTCATGGAATTCCTCATCGTCACCACCCGTATACTCAAAGTGATCACCGGTTTTCTGAGTCTGGGGTGGTAACTTAGAAGAATCCTGAGGTTTTTCAGTAGAAGAGCGAGGAGGAGACCTTTGTTGTGCTGGAGTCCGTTGGGATGGAGGTTGCGTAGAAGATGATTCACCAGACTTCTTCGGGCGTTTAGGCTCGTCATTCTTATCCTGATCCTTATCTTCATCGTCGCGTGGACGCTTAGGCCTTTCAGCTTCTTCTCTGCATGCTGATTTTAGTTGGTATTCCAGCAACGCTTCAAACAATTTACCTTCGTAGGAGGCAAATGTTGCAGATCGTTTCGACATTTGAGCTACCAGCCGGTTAACCAATTCAGCATCTGAGAAGATTATGGGATCAACTGGATTGATGTTCACATGCATTGGAGTTGGTTTCATAGTCTGTTTGGTTAGGTGTAAGAGATTCGGATAGAGTTGTTTGGTGAACATCTCCTTTGTAATTCTAGGAACGATGTCAAGAAGGAACTTGTGAGTGTATCCTTTGATCATCTCGTCCATTTTCCCTTGAAGATCATCTTTCATGAGCTTCTGGACATATTCCCTTTCAACTTGCATCTTGTCGTTCTCATCATGAAGATACTGTATCTGATCAGCGAAGAAATTCATTTTCTTGTAGAACACGTCTTTCTTTCTGACCTGTTTGACACCTTTAACGATTCGTGTCTTAGCTTGAGAGATCCAAGATGTAGTTGGCTTCTTCACTGATTTGGATGTTGATTTGGTTGATGTTTTTGATGGTGGTGGTGAGGAATGAGATGATGAATCCGATGATGATGAGATGTGAGGAGACTCCGGGTCCTTCGGTGGTTCAGAAGTTTTCTCCTTGGAATGGACGGGACTGTCTAGAAGAAGACGATCATAATCGTCCGTTTCATCAATCTTTGTATCATCAGCAGTTGTTTTCTCAGTCTTTTCTGTTTCTGGTTCCTCAGTATCAAAGCTGATGGGGTCCTCAGTCTGCCGTTGTTGTTGTTCGTGGGTGGTGGTAGCACCAGTTCCCTTATCGGGTTAATTAACCGCATCAAGAACTGGTGTGGCTTGAGTACCACCACTCGAACCTTCGGGGCCACGAGTTTGATCTTTTACGAATGCTTCGGCAAGATGTTTATGTCTGAGTTCCTTCAACTTCCTTTGGTATTCCTTTTGCTCATCAATGGGTTCTTCTTCTGAGCTTTCCTTATCATGCTCAATCACTGGAGTTTTCCCTTTTCCTTTATCTGCTGGTGGACTTAGAGGTTTAGGTACCGTTGTAATGTCATCTTTAGCTGTTTCAGAGTAGAAAATCTCTTCATCTGATGCAGTACCCTCCGAGTCCTCGTCCGTTAGCTTTCTTTGCGGTTCAAGCTTTGGAATGGGAATAGGAACAGCTTCCTTAGACGGAACTTTCCTTTTGCGTGGAGGATTTCTCTTGCGAAACTTCCTCTGACTCTCAGTGCTTGCAGCACTTCCTGCACTTCCTCTTCTGGTTTTTCTTGTAGGCGTACCAGAAGATTTTTCATCAAGAAAGCCAACTTTGTTCTCTTTCACAACTCTAATATATCTTTTATAAGAGTAGAGCTGTTTGAATTCATCTGAGAGAAGGAGATTCGGCAACATAGCACCTTGTTTCTTGGTAGTTGACTCCTTAAATCTGACTGTTAGAGTGGGTTCGGACAACATGTCAAGATTGTCGGGGTCATTGATTCTTTTGGGGATATCAGGGTTGTATCCAAGTGCTCTTTGGATCAGCAGTTTTGTATATCTGATATAAGGAATCTTTGAGCCAAGCTTTTTGAGGAATGTCATCATGTCATCCCATATCAGAGCTTCAACTTCGATGTGTTTCATGTTGATCAGAGCCCAAAAGATTTGCAGTTCTACGAGCTTGGGATGCTCATAGCCGCTGTCACGACCAGAAATGGATTTTGTGATGATGATATAAAGGGTTCTCCAAGGCTGAGGAATGTTTTTAAGATCCACGTGAGAATGCTTATTAATAACCCCTGAAGCTTCGTCATACCCAATATCAATCAAAAATTGCAGAACAGTCTCTTCAGTAGGTGCAGCAGAGAATTCAGTTGGTATGATGTCAGGAATGAGGAGGACAGCCCTTAAGTCTGCAGGAGTGATGGTGAGTTGCTTGTGATTGAGCGTCACCGTCACAGCATTCTGTCCTTTGATCATCTGCATTGTATTCCAGAATTGTTGTATGTAGATCTCCGGAACAGTGGCATAATTGGTGAGCATGTTCTGATAGGGATGATTCTTTAGAATATCCACTGCAATGAGACAAGAAGATTCCGAGCAGGTGAGAGTTTCAAAGTCAACTCTGAGTTTCAAAGCCACAGGAATTACACCAAAGTTTTTCTGGTGGTTTTTATATGTCATGTGAGTGTAGTAACCAAGTTTTAACATCAAACTCTCAATGAATCAAAAATACCCAAATGCGAAGAACATTAAACCCTAATTTCTAATTAACGATCAATTAGTGTTTCTGGGTTGTTTTAAAGCCTGGATATCATCAATTCACCATGATAACAACATCACACAACAATCTTTTTGACAAAAAACATTCACATTTGAAAATACCCAAACCCACGCATAAACCCTAGTTTTTCAAATTCAATCAATACGTGATTCTGGGTGCGTTTTGAGTAGAAAAGTGGTTTTAGTGATGTTAAAGAAACGTTTTGACACTATCCTTTTAACCTCAAACACACAAACATGATCATGTGTTCTTACGCATATGCGTAGAACACAAGATCAACCATATACGTAAATTTAACCGTTGGATTCGTTTGAAAATCAAAACCAATGTTTAAAAACGTGTTACAAACACAAAATCACTTACAGATTGATGATCAAAACTTCGGATTTGTTGAACGATTAATAGGCGTAGGATTAGTTTGGTGTTTGTAATAAATGTGAAGTGGTGAAGTTAGGTGGAGAAGTTTTATTAAATTAACTTTAAGCTTTTGGCAGTTTTAGTCCCTCCACCTTTTCCATTTTCATCCAAAGCCTTTTAACTTCCATTTTGGTTACCAAACGAAGAATACTTGGAAATAACTTTGACGACACTCCCTCTCGACTTAAGAAATAATGAAATGTTATAAATTTTTAGTCTGAGGAGTGTCAGAAACCAGAAATGTGACCACCAATATTAAAGAAACAACTGGGATAAGGTAACATGCAAGTACACGGTTATTTTGAAACAGTTAAGAATTAATTTTCTCCCCCTCAACACTTGATCGAAAAAATACTGAATTTTGAAAGATTTGAGTGTTGACGGAAGAAATGTACTTGCCATGTTTGAAGAAATATAGATAGAAGAATATTTTTGTTGTTTTACTGATTTTCTATTTTTGTATTTTGTTTTTGAAAAATTATTTACAAAAGAGATTTTGGTGTTTGACTGGTTTTTAAGACTGTTTTAAGAGTTCATCCAATTCCTCTTGAGTCAAACACCGCATACCAATCTGGTGGACCAACTCATTAAACCTAGCGGGAGGCAATGCTTTGGTGAGTAGATCTGCCAATTGGTATTCTGTACCCACGAAGTATAATTCAACTGTACCCTGTTCCACATGGTCCTTGATGAAATGATAGCGAAGATCGATGTGCTTTGATTTCGAGTGCTGAACTGAGTTGCACGAGATCGCAATGGCACTCCGATTGTCGCAGTACATCAAGATTCTGTCAAATACGTAACCATAGTCTTTGAGTTGTGTTCTCATCCAGATGACTTGAGCACAACATGCCGACATGGCTACATATTCTGCTTCGGTTGATGACAGCGATGTACAATCCTGCTTCTTCGATTGCCAGGATACGAGTTTATCACCAAGAAATTGTAGTGCTCCTGAAGTACTTTTCCGTGAATCTAAACATCCTGCGTGATCAGCATCTGTAAAAGCGATTAGCTCAAAACCAGAATCCTTCGGATACCAGATCCCCAAGTTAATGGTTCCCTTGATGTATCGGAGGATTCTTTTAGCCTCAGAGAGGTGTGTTTCAGTTGGTCTTGACTGATAACGGGAGCAAAGATATACGGCAAAAACAATATCAGGCCTGCTAGCTGTTAGATACATGAGAGACCCAATGATACTACGGTATTTGGTAGGGTCCACCAATTTCCCATGTAAATCAGCGTCTAGCTTCTTGGTATGAGCCATTGGTGTGGCATAAGTGTCACAGGTTTTCATTCCAAATTTGTTTAACAATTCAAGGGCATATTTGGACTGACTCAAGAAAATACCACGGGGTGATTGATGAACTTGCAGGCCTAGAAAGAACGTAAGTTCACCCATCATGGACATTTCAAAATTTTTCTTCATTAGTTTTGCAAAAGCGATTGAGTACTTTTTATGTGTAGACCCAAAAATAATGTCATCCACGTAAATTTGAACAATTAAGATATGTGCCCCGTGATATTATATAAAAAGAGTAATGAGGAAAGATGATAGCTTATCGTACCATGCCCGAGGAGCTTGTTTGAGACCATACAGAGCTTTGTTCAGTTTGTAGACATGGTTCGGGAACTCGGGATCAACGAATCCTTCTGGTTGGATGACATAAACCGTTTCTTTCAGTTGTCCATTTAGAAACGCAGTTTTGACATCCATTTGAAAGACCGTCATATTCATATGAGCCGCGAACGCAAGAAATATCCGAACAGCCTCAAGACGAGCAACCGGAGCAAATGATTCTTCAAAGTCAATACCCTCCTCCTGTCGATAACCCTTAGCCACCAGACGTGACTTGTTTCTGATGACGTTCTCTTCAGCATCCAATTTGTTCTTCCAAATCCATTTAAGACCAATGACGTAGACCCCTGTTGGTCTTTCAACCAGTTCCCATACTTCAAGACGTTTGAATTGGTTGAGTTCTTCCTGCATGGATTCAATCCAATTGTCTTTTGTCATTGCGTCTTTAATGTTTTTAGGCTCAGATTGGCAGACAGTGAGTGCATAAATGCAATGTTCACCATCTGTGTGAAGACGTTGTCTCGTAACGACTGGTTGATTCGGGTTGCCAATAATATTTTCCAGAGGATGGTCTTTTGTCCATCGATGTGTAGAGGGTTGATGTTGGTATACATTGTGCAGATTCTGAGGATTCAAATGGTTTGTTGATGATTCCGCGACATCAGGTGCAACAGTTTCATTAGCAAACGGGTTAAAGAACGCATTTGGATCAAAATCTGCAAGTGGGGGTACTACATTAAGAACATCATCAGCCGGTTCATCATTGTTGGAAGCGGTTTGTTCAACTGTTGTGGTGGAGTCAACTGGTGGTGCTTCTTCAACAGTAGTTGTTGTAGCAGGTGTATCAGGTATAAGAGTAGTATCAGGTTGAGCAGCGGAAACAGCGGATACACCTGGAGCACGTTCATCAATATCGTCACTGAACAGCGGAGCAAATAACCTTTCCATTTGTTGACGAGTGAGCTGGGGGCTTTGATCAGCTGATGATGGGGTTTGAGGGAAGTTTAAGCGGTTGTAACCGGGTTCCAAGCTGTTTTACTCAGAAGCCATCTCTGTAAGTTCATCAAAATGAGCATGAATCGTTTCCATAACCTGCTTTGTTCAACGATTCCAGATTCGGAAACCTTTAGAATTATCACAATATCCAATAAAGACTCCAATGTCAGCTTTGGCTTTGAGCTTTCCAAAATCATCACTATCATTATTCGGATAGCAAAGGGATCCAAATACATGAAAGTGTTTGAGATTCGGTTTATGGTTGTGGAGAAGCGCAAAAGGTGTTTTGTTGTGGCGTTTAGTAATCATAGAACGGTTTTGTGTATAGCATGCAGTAGATACAACTTCTGCCCATAAGTAATCTGGAAGTTTAGCATTGATTAACATTGTTCTTGCAGCTTCCACTAACGTTCGGTTTCGTCTTTCAACAACTCCGTTTTGTTCTGGTGTACGTGCAATAGATATCTGATGCTCAATTCCCACTTTCTCATAAAATTCTCGAAGAGTTTGGTTAACAAATTCAGTTCCTTTGTCTGTTCTTATTTGGCGGATTGTGTTCCGGAGCTGAACTTGAATTTTCGTGAGAAAGGTGATGATCATTTGTGGAGCTTGGTCTTTGCTTCGAAGAAAGTAGACCCAAGTCCATCGTGAATAGTCATCAACAATTACTAAGACGTAGCGTTTGCCATTGATCATTTGCACGCGCATCGGGCCACACAAATCCATGTGAAGAAGATGAAGCACATTATGAGGCTTTTCCCTTGTTCACAGGCTGAGCAAAGGTGATCTTTAGAATACCGAAATCGTGGGAGACCTTCAACTAGTTTGTGTCGAGCAAGATTGGTTATAGTTTGAAAGTTTAAATGTGAGAGATGACGGTGCCATAGCCAGGATTTTGTTGATGTTGCCTTTGAAAGTAAGCAAATGGGAGATGAAGCAACCATGTCTTGCATAGAGATAGTGTAAAGACTTGAATTACGCGAGCCAGACATAAGATCGTTTCCTTGTAGATCACGAATGAAACAGGATTTCTCCCTGAAAGCAACCTCCAAATCTCCATCACAGAACTGACCTACTGAAAACAGATTGTGACCGAGGCCTTCCACATAATAAACCCTGCTAATTTCGATGTTCCCATTGATATAGTCTCCGTAGCCCATGATAGCTGCGAAGTGATCATTCCCGAATCTGACAGTGCCAATGAACTTTGCAATAAAGTTTGATAACAGTTTAAGGTTGCCTGTCATGTGTCGGGAACATCCGCTATCAACAATCCAGAGAATGATCTGTATCACCTGCATTACACACAGACGACACAGATGGAATAGAAGTAGATGTGGAACCCGAAATGTTAGAGGGTTCCGGAGCAGTTTTAGTAGACATACACACATTAATAACTTTAGGCATCCATTTAAATCCTAGTGTGTTATATATCCATTTTTGCTATCTCCAACTAGTATTTTCTTTATTCTTAGTGAATGCACTAGGTGGTACTACATTCCTAGGAGGTGAAACTGGAGCTACAGGGACAGCAATGCGTTTCTTAGAATCTAAAGAGGGCGGTCTACCAAGCACAGACTTAGAATGATTAGTGGGCCTAGAGGTATTCCGATTTATAGGATTCCTTAAACGAGAGATGATAGCTTTAGCAACACATTTGTCATGACAATCAGAATTCATACTTTTACGACAAATAACACAAGGTGCATCAAACTGAATATCAAAAGTACTTAAAGGTTTAGCATTCATTACATCACTATTTCTATTACATTTGCCAGACGCAATATCTATAGTGGAAGCAACGTGAGTCTTATTCATAGTCCTAGGGTGTTCTTCTACTTTAACATCCCTTATTGACCTTTTCTTAGGTCGCAACTTCCTATTCTTCGATGTAGTGCTCCTAGGCTGTGAAGTGCGGACGTTTGGAAAAGAGGCAACTATTCATGTTTCAGTAGAAGGAAGCATGTTAGCAACTTGTGTTTTGGCAGTAGGCATTCTAGGTTCACGATTACTAAGTGTTACTGGTGCTATTCTCTTAATCACAGTAGGCGGAAGTTGTTCATACTTTCCTAATAATTCTCTTAACTTAAAGATAGTGTGAATCAAATCTTGATTTTCAGAACGAATGTTACCAGCAAAATTCATTACTTCTCTAGTGTGTGCAAGATAGTGATCAAGTTCGTTTGATGCTTCATGACGAGTCTTATTGAGTAAATCAAATATGACACCATATTCCTGTTTAACTTTTACAAGTTCTTGTTCATATTTTGAGATTTGACTTTTCAAAGACACGTTTTGATCATCCAGTTGCTCAAATTTTGGATGAAAATTGTTTGATTGCAACTGGTGGATTTTGTTTTGCAAAGCAAGTTCACGATTTTGACAATCTTTTTGACACCATTGAAGACGACGTTTTGCATTTGAAAGCTCGTTTGAGAGACGTTCGTTTTCAACTTTTAAAGACTCGATCTGAAGCACATTATCAGTATTCTCAACAGTTACAACATTATCAACAGTATCAGCAGAGATATAATCAGATGCATGTGGCAAAGAATTGAATAACACAACATTATGGATATCAGCACAGATAACATCTTTCAAGAGACGATCAACATCTTTTCTCAACATTTTCTTTTTATGTTTAGTATTAGAAATAGATGTTTCTGTTTTCTCAAAAACGACCTTCATCACTCCAAGTTCCTTATGAAAGTCCCGTTCCCAAGACAATGCACAATGTTTCAAATTTGTAACATTTGGTAAAAGATTTTTCTGAAAAATGTCTCTTTGTTCTCGCGCCAGAGGCGATTGAAAATGTTGAACTTTGATTTCAGAATGATATTCTATCTCATGTTGTAAAAGTTTGAGGTCAGCCATGAAAAGGTCAAAATATCTAAGAATTTTGCGATTTTCAGGTTTTGAATTTACTTCACTTATGGAAGGTAAAGGACCATAAATTTGTGCATAATGTGGTTGTGAATAATTAAAAGGTTTGTTGTAAACAACAGTTTCTAATTTTGATCGACTCTCGTCTTCTGCATCTAATTCCTCTTGACGATGATATTCAACAACACTCATAACAGAATTATCAATTTTATATTCTGCACTGGAAACTTCTGGAATTGGTTTGAATGCTTTGGTTGAAAGCTTAGGTTTGTAATCAGCAAGATTCGGTCCATATCCATTTGGATTGGGTTTTAAAGTAAACTTTTCAATAGCAGTTACTGACTCACCATGTTTGTAAACAACAGTTTTAAACTCTTTAAGTTTGTTTTGCAAGCCGATAATTTCTTCAAGATGATCATCTATTCATTTAGTTGAATGCTTTTTGTATGCAGAGAACTGTTTTTGACAAGTTAACAACTCAGCCTTAGCTTTTTGATTTTCCAAGGTGAGAGCGTTAATTTGATTTTTATGTTCATGTTTCAGTTGTTCTATTTCAGACAACAAAGCATTCTTCGAAGCGGCTAGATCACGCATCTGTTTCTCTAAATATTTTTCGTTTTGATGAGATTTAGCAAAGGTGGCTTCAAAACCTTTTTCACGTTTTTCTTGAGTTTTCAAAAAGTTGAGTTGCTTTTGTAAACAATCAAAATCCTTGGTTAACAGTGCATTTTTACTTTTCAAGTCCTGATTTACTGCACGACATTCCTCTACTATGGATTGTTGGTTTTTAAGCCACATATCAACATCTGGACAAGGCAAAAGTTCGGTGTGTTCAACGTGAGTCACAACATGATCATTATTTAGATCCTCAAGTATAACCATGGAGTCAATTTGATTATCAAAGGAAACCATAAGGTTATCTTGATCGTCAAATGTAACTACGGGGTCTAGTTGAAAATCATCGGAATGAGATGTGGACGACTCATTTTGAACATTCTGAGCCTTGCCGGATTCATATGTTGGCGGAGATATTAGATCAGAGATAAATATGGTTTGTTCGGGTACCTGAGACAAGCCATCAGTGTCATACACTGGGCCTGTGTCACTCATGTGTAACTCATGCATATTAGCCGTTAACATAACAGCTGCATTGGCTTGCAAGTCCTCCATATCATCATCTGAGTCTGCATCTGCCATAAAACTGTGTTCTTTGTCTGTGAGAGTTCCACCAGCTTCATCCTTAAGAGCCAAAAGTAAAGCCTCCTTGTGATAAGCACTGCCCCTAGTTCTCGGCTTTGGGCATGCATTAGCCAGGTGTCCCTTCTCATTGCAGTTGTAGCATCGAAGACCATTCAACCCATTTTGAGCATTTCCTTGTTCCACCACTTGAGCTCTGTTGTTATTCCTACCCATAGCATTAAACCCTTGACCACCGCCCATTTGACGACCATAACCACGATTCTGAACTTCAACTCGTCCATTGTTCACAACAGCCTGATTCCTTGTGTTTGATGAGGAACGAATGCGATTGTTGGATTTGTTTGTACAACGGCCAAAAGCATTAGCAATCATAACAAATCCTTGTTGCAATGCTTCGAACGGATCGAATTCCTCATTAGCTTGACTGTAAAGTGCCTGATCATTGTTGTTGTTGTAAGGAACCAATTGATTGTGTTGAGATTGCTGTGATTGATCATTTGGTGTGATAGTAGCAGTTGGTTGAGTTGCTGGTTGAGGAGGATAACTGTTTTGAGCATACAAGGCAAGTTGTTGATTTTCCGGATGTGAAGATGAAGCAATTTGAGCACGGAGAATCCTTTCCTTATCAACTTCCTTTTGATGAGGCTTCAAGTAATCGTACAAAAATCCGTATGTAGAATGATGCATGTTCTTTGCTTGACGGAGAAAAATGACATACTTCTCCCATTCAGGACCAAGACTACTCAGGAACTTAGTATTAACTGCAATTCTTGGCATGATGATGTTGTGTTTATCCAAATCATTTATGATGTCTTAGAATCGATGATGATAAGACTCTAGTGTCTCTCCAGGTTCAATCATGAAGTGTTCATATGCCAAGTAAATTTTGGATTCCATATCCTCCTGATTGAGTGCAGATCCTTCCATAAGAAGATGAATATGTTCCCACATTGCCTTTGCAGTCTTTTGAGCATCAACACTTCGAAGAATTGGGTTTGGTAATCCTAAGAGGATATATTGCATTGCAAGCTCATCAGCTTCATAGTGTAGAAGTTCTGCTGCGTTTAGGTCTGCAACAGTAGCAATGTTTGATTGTTCATCTCTTGGTGGATTAGCATTTGGATCTCCGGGTACAATGACAGTAGGCATCTGAAATGGACCTTCCAAGATAACCTTCTTTAAAAACTTTCCATGTGGCTTCTTCAGATCACAAAACCTAAAGAACCTAATTACCCATTGATCGTAGTTTCCTGGAGTGAGCATTGGAGGTCTATCAAGTGATCCAGCCTCATGAATTGATCGTTGGCTGCTTAAAGCTTCACACATCTTTGCAAACCAAGTGGGTTCCTTCATAGTGTTCCTTGATGGATGTTGATTGAAATCGTTTTTGTAGGGTTGAACTTGAAGACTTGGTGGTGGTTGAACCATTTGTGGTGGTGGAATTGCTCCAAGTTGTAGAGTATGTTGTTGATTAAATTGTTGTTGATAAATTGCTTGTTGTTGATTCCATTGTTGATGTTGTGGACTTAGTTGTTGTTGTCGTTGAGTGTAAGTGTGAGGGAAATAGTTAGAGTATGGTGGTTGTGACATGTTGAAAAACTTGTGTTATAAAATGGATCTTTGTAGTCGAATGAACCTTTGTTGATGAAGTATACTTAGGCGTAGAAATCACAATAAACCAAGTAGCACTTATGCGTAAAAACACCAAAGTTACGTGTAACAGCAAGAGTTACGCGTAGGTTTAGCTTACGCGTAAGAAAGGAAAAAACAATAAAGTTATGCATAAAACAAGAAGTTAGGCGTAGAAAACTTAGGCGTAGGATCACCTTATGCGTAAGACAAAGCTTAGGCATAAGATAAATCTTATGCGTAGAAGTTTCTACGCGTAAGCTTATGCTTATGCGTAATTTTAGGGTTTTTGCCCAAGTGATCTTTTACACTATCACAGTGCAAAAGATATCCAGAGTCGACGTATTTTCAGGCTTATCCAAGCAAGAAAACACGGAGTAAACCACGAAAACTGAAGATCAAACCACGGAATTCTTATGCGTAAGATTAGGGTTTCGTTAGGCGTAGAACTACTCGTAAAATAACTTTTGCCCAAAGATGTTTCTAAACCAGATTTTTTGTGATGAAATAGCTTCAATATCACCAAAATAACACAAAAGTGTGAAACTTGATGAACCAAAGCTTAAAACCACGTTACGCGTAGACAGAAACCCACGTACAAAAGCAAGCTAGAAAACAATGATCCACGCGTAAAGTTTGAAACTTTTTGCCAAAAACAGTTATTTTAACACCTTAAAACGTTGAAAGTACAAGAATCTTGGATTAAAAAGTGTAAAAAATGTGTTTTTAAGCGAACCAAAGTATCACGTGTTCTTACGCGTAAGACCGAAACTCACATAAACAACAAACACGATTCACCCAACTATTTGGCGATTGATACCACTGTTAGGTCACTAGTTTTACAACACAAGCATCAATAGAAAGAGTAGAGAGAATAAAGAGGTCGGATGAACAATAATCAAACACACACACACACGATATAATGAAGACAGTTACGCGTAGAGTATGAGAGTGAAATGAATTGAACAACCAACCCTCAAGTGAGGGTTATTACAAGGTATTTATAGGAAGGGGAGCTAGGGCAACACTCCTACTCCCTTCCTTTCCTTAATGGACATGGGCCTAAGCTCATGGGCCTTCTACATAAGCTTAAGCTAATAACAAACATAAAGGCCATAATTAAGCTAACTATTACATATGAATCACTAACACTTGATTTAGGTTTAGGAGTGATTCCAACATTTCCAAAATGTTCAACCGTTCGTTAAACGAAGTTGTAATGAGTAATATACGATCTCTCAAACTTTTCCGAAAACTACTCATAAACTATAATTTCTTGATAAATCACTAAGCAACTATTGTAAGATGTCTTTTCAACGTAAGTACTTGTAAAGTATTTTGTAACATGACGAGTTGTCATAAATGTATATTTCGATAATAAACTTCATTTTCAAAACGCACAAGTGGTATGGATATCATATGAGTTTGCATTCACAACATTATTTCATGACTTATATTAGAGCATATCATTCATATTAGGTTGCGGATAGAGATTGCACCTCATTTATGTGTATCCACTTTGTCATCATAATCATTGCATCAGGTGAGTTCGTAGCCCCACTTTTACTCGTTTAATTGTTTTATAAACTCTTTGGGGGAGATACATGCTCAACTACTTACTTTTACTTTACACTTATATGAACTTAAATGACTCTTGTTTCACTACTTATGCTAGTAAGTAGATAATGCCCGAACTAAATTGATCACTATGTTATGAACACTATTATTTGAACCTTTCGCCATATATATTTGAACTCTTTTAAATTGATTTGGACCTTTTAACATATATTTGAACACTTTGAACTTGATTTGAACCTTTTGACATATAGTTGAACTCTTTTAACTTGTAAAGGACCCTTTTGATATATTTTGAACTTGTTTGACTTTATATTGAACCTTTTGACTATTCTGAACTTGTTTGACATAATATTGAACCCTTTGACTATTTAGAACTTGTTTGACATAATATTGAACCCTTTGACTATTTTGAACTTGTTTGACTTGATATTGGATCTTTGACTTATTTTGAACTCTTTCGACTTGTCTTGACCTTCTAACTTGACTTGAACTTTTGAATTTGACTTAGACTCTTGGACTTAATTATGAACTTATGACTTGTTTAAACTTATTGAACCGTACGTGCTATGACTATGACCTAAAAGTCTCCCTATGTGAACGGAGCAATACCAAGTCTCCCTTGTACGGAGCAGTCCAAATTCTCCCATGTTCGGAGTGTTCTTAATTGTATATAATAGTTGTATGATGTACCGTTCGTACATTCGCATTGTTAGTCTCCTATTAGTAGGTAGTATGGGTAGCGCTATTAGAGGTCGGCCAACCTCTCGTTCACTATGTTACGGAACGCATATTATTTATTCTAGGGGCTTTGCCTGGCATACATTATTATATACGTGGTGCTATACTGTGAACTATTATGACAACGTATACTTGACTACTAGACATATTACTTTTGGCAGTGGGTTGTGAACACACAGGTTGCAAGTTTTGTATTGGCGGAACTTGGAACTGAGTGGATTTATAATGCCTTTGCTTTGTGGACTATTCTAAATGACCAAGAACTTTGCCTTTGCTGCATGAGCGTTCTTTAAAAGCTTTACATGTTAGACAAACTCTATGAACTCACTCAATCATTGTGTTGACACTTTTAGCATGTTTTATCTCAGGTATCTAAGGCATTCACTTCATGGCATGCATGTGGACTTATCATAGAGTCGCGGTGACGACGCGTCTCATATATATTTTATGCACTTAACTATCGTTTAATTGTAACAAACTCATTTTTAGTTCATTGGAAATCTTTTGGGACCTATGTTTTGTAAACTCTGATTATTTTACTTAATCAAACGATATTTTCAAAACGACACGTTAGGTCGTTCGATATAACTGTAACTTTGATGCTATGACAGTCATCCCCCAGGTATTGGGGGTGTGACAAATATTTACATCTTCGCGAATAGCATTTAATTATCTTTATATAGACGGGCGTTTATATACTTTCGAAAAAAGAAAAAAAATTCGTTTTTTTCACGTTTTTTTTAGTCTTTTTTACGTTACTTGAAATTTGCATGAAAAAAATCATATATGATTAAACACTAATTTGAATATCACATGTGATATTAGTGTTAAATCATATATGATATGTGATATCAATGTGATATGATATGTATATCATATGTGATATTACATATATGATATAACACTAATATTATATATGATATAATACTAATATCACATGTGATATTTAAATTAGTGTTTAATCAAATATGATTTTTTAATTCAAATTTCAGTAACGTAAAAAAACAAAAAAATTAAAAAAAAAAAAAACGTGAAAAATACGAAAAATTTCTTTTTGTCAAAAGTATATCAAAGTGCCTATATATAGAAAGATAATTAAATGCTCGTTGTAATGATATTTTTTTTCCGCTTAACGATTAACGGTTTGAAGTTATTAATATTTGAAAAAAGAGGATGAAAGTGGGTTTTTTAAATTGTTGGGCCTAATCTCATCCATTAGATCAAATAAAAATGGATGATGAAGATTGATCCCTTGATATGTAAATAATCTTTTGTCCTCAAATGATCTTAAATCAAAGAATTCATTCATTTATGACTATTATTTAAGTTGTTTTATCTTGATATATTTATTACAATGTTTGTAAAGTAAAAATTTTTAGAGCATCTGTAATAGGTAATAAATAAAATATTTTCACTATTTCAAAAGGTTATTTGAAAGGGCTTTTAGCATTGCATAAAAGATTTTTGAAAACGCTTTTTACAAAAACTTGATAAACTTTAAGTTTTTCCTAAAAGCTCTAGTCATTAAATATGTTATGAATTAAATACATCAAGTCATTAATGACTTAACTTGATCCCTTTTAGATGCTCTTACTTTAAACGTTCGATATCAGCCAAGTCTTTCTTTCAAATCTTTTAAAATGTTTTTCCATAAAATGGTAAAAAGCTTTTTAAAATAGTGAAAAGTTTTTCATCAAAAGGGGATGATACTCACATAACATGTTTTGATGCATGTATCATATTTAGATATCAATTCTCTTCATCAAATACCGTGCTCTAATATCAAAGACTTCTATATCCTGGAAGATAGATTGATGGAATGAGGAAGATTATGTGGTCCTTAATTAATTTACATATCGTTCCACGAATGAGCACATGTGAAAATTTAAGAGTAGTGTTATATGCCTTTAATTGATCATCTTAGAGCAATAGGTACCGTGAGTAACCTAAACTTTTTATTTGAGTCTTACGGAAAATTTAAGAGTAATGTTATATGCCTTCAATTGATCATCTTAGAGCAATAGGTACCGTGAGTAATCTAACTTTTCATTTGGGTCTTACGGAGTGTCACAACACTATAACAAACTTTTTTTTACAGCTTTTTTTTTTTTTTTTTTTTTTTTTTTTTTTTTTTCACAATTAACCACAAATTACTTATTTGGGTCCCACCATTTTCTATTTGTTTTTTATTTCAATTTTCTAAATAAACAAAATTTATTTCATTGAAACAAAAAAATACAATACAACATATTAAAACTAGACGCAAATTAAAATAACGATACGGAAAAAAAATACTACACATATATAATAATACGAAACTTAAGCATTTTACTCGTCGTGATGATGTTTCTTCATGATTTCTTCATGTTTCCTCCGAATGAAAGCGGCTTTTGCCGGTGTTTATGGTCGAGATCAATCATTAGAAACTTCAACTCTTCCGTCTCCAAGTACCCCATTTCTTTCTTCCTCCTAGCCTCGTACGCGGCCATTTGAATTTAGGCTTTGCGCGAATAAGTATCTGATATATGTCTCGAAAAAGAACTCGTTTGACTCCCCCCGGAGCTTCCCCACCAGCGCTCGTACGCGGCCATTAGAAACTTCAACTCTTCCGTCTCCAAGTACCCCATTTCTTTCTTCCTCCTAGCCTCGTACGCGGCCATTTGAATTTAGGCTTTGCGCGAATAAGTATCTGATATATGTCTCGAAAAAGAACTCGTTTGACTCCCCCCAAAGCTTCCCCACCAGCGCTCGACGTATCCGTCGACTTGGCTTTCTTTGAAGCTCGAGATTTTTAGGCTCCGTCAGGACGAGGTCTTTTGTCAGGGCCGAATATATCCTCGAGACATGAAATGTAAATCGGGTCCTCCGCATCCCATTTGGGGTACTTTTTCAAAATGTCCCACACGTAAACATATAAGAAGGGTCTTATAGCAAACCGTTGTTCAAAATTGGTCTTTGCATTCTCGATATGATCATTGTCATTTTCACCGCTTCTACGCTGCAAATGTTTGTAAATAGCGTTGAATTTTCGACAATCACCGTAACCCTTGTCCATTTACCCGTGAGCATATTTTTGGTATGATTGTGCCTTTCAGACTGACTGTTGAACTTAGTAATAATCTGGTTCCAAAAGAAATCATCATACCAGTCATTTCCGATATCTTTGTCTTGGAAGACTTCTACCCAAATTTCTGCTAGCAGTTTTTCTTCTTCCTTTGTCTAACGAGTATTCACACGCGTCATATCCTCCATGTCGTCTTCATCGTCTGCGTCCAAATTCACGAATTGTTTTGACTTGGGTTTTGCAAAAAATTTCCTCGCGATTTGGGTACTTCGAATTGTGAATCTAATGGTTGTGATTCAATGTGTTATTGTGGTTGAGATTGATGAAACTGTGAAGGTTGTGACGGGTTAAAAAATAGCGGTTCCTGAAATCGTTGTTGGGGTAATTTTCGAATATTTGAAACGCATATTGTTGATTTTGGTAAATTGCCTCGAGATTCAATTGCGTACCATATGGAGGAATTTGTGGCGACGAGGAGTTAGAGTTTTGTGACGATGGGGTAGACGGATTTGAGGAAATCCCGTATTATTGTTGGTTTGCGGTGAGAAGATTCGTAAAATATCTGCCCTCGTTTGGATTTTGTGACATTTTTTTGTATGTTGAGATGTAGAGAGTAATGGTAGTTTTTGGTTTAGAATTGTGTGAGAAAAATAGTGTGTAATGTTGTGGTATTTATAGTGTTTAAATAAAGTAAGTTAAGTTTTTTTGTTTTTTTTAACAAAAAACAAAAGAAGAAAACGGTAAGATTATTACTGTTGCATTTGGAATGTGGCCCCACCATAACGCTTCTTTGTCAGATTTTAGCTTCGCCGTTGCAGCGAGGAGGTGCCATTTGAGGATGTTTGGCGAGTTGGGATGGTGTGGCTGCGAGCGGTGGCGAGCCACAACGAGCCCCACATTGAGTACTCTTATTCAATAAGAGCACACGGACGATAACGTAGGACCCGACGTTATGCCGATGTGGCGTTACGTTATCCGACGTTATCATACCGCTGTCGCTGCGTTAAGGGTGACGTTTTGGCTGGAGTTTGTACAACAACTTGGGACGAAATGCGGAAATGGACAAAAATATTTTCAAATCAAACCCCCCTCCACACCCCAAACGACTAGGTTTTAAAAAAATTAAAACACCTCCTCCATCAAACGGCTATTTTTTTAATTATTTTAAATAAAATCAAACCGCACCTTATAAATATAGCACTTTATTTTACCTAAACTTAAACTCTCTCATTATTAAACTCTCTCAACTATCATTCATTTTCACACACACTATGGCTAACGAACCAAACGAGATGAAAAATGCTATCATTAGGCGAGTACAAAGCGAACAAGAAAAGGAGCTCCAGTTGGTTAACAATTTGTTGGCTGAGATGACTCATATTATGCTCCAAATGCGTAGTTGTGAGGAAGAGGCAACCAGGTTGCATTCGCTGCCTCAAGATCAGCCAGTTAACAGCTTCAGTCTACAAACTCTGCTAATGATTGAGGAATCAGATTTGCATATTTATAACGCCTTGAAGGCCGTTAGGGAAGAAGTGATGAGAACCGTAACTGAGAAGCAAGATCTCATCAACAATTATCGAGCAATCTAAAAGCTCAAAAGCATTGAATGATTTGTGTTCTCGTATCGTATCGTCATTTGTGTTTTAAATTTCTTATCATACTTTGTGTTTTGGTATTGTATTTTAGTTTCGTCTTGTATTTTTATTTAAATGAAATGAATTTAGTTTGTTTGAAAAATTAGTTAAGGGGGTTAATTTGTAATTTTAAATAACAATAACACATTAAACATTAACACATTATACAACTACAACAACTACCACTACTACAACTATTACAACAACATTAACACATTAAACAACAAGGTTAACACCTTATACTACTATTACAACAAAAATAACACATAAAACAACAACAACACCTACTTTATACGAAGATTATTCATGTCATCTAAAAGCTCATAGAGTATTGCACCTGACTGACATGCATGATCCTCGGGATTCATTTTCAATTCCAATGATGCCTCTAGAATCGTTTTTTTTGTCTCCAACATCTTGTTTCCTGTTTCCAGCATGCTAATCGTAATATCTTTGACATTGCCTTTTGAGCACTGTGTTGAAAAAGAGCCTTGACCAAACTGTTGATAAAAAACATCATTCCACATAAAATATCGACATCCATAATCCTTTGTTCCTGGCTGTTACATTGTAAGAAAATCATAAGAAATGTATTTTTAACAAACGAATTATTTATATATTTAGGTAAATAAAAAACGTATGATTATTTACCTTTGAAAGAGAACATGCATAATAAAGTTTACCATAAGAATCGGGCTGATAAGATTTTCTTTCCACTATATATCATTTTCCACATGAACACAAGAAAATATTATTTCGTTCCATCTCAGTTTGTGAGGTTAAAGTGAGGATAAGAAGGTATGAGTTATAATCATTTATAAGAGGGTATGAGTTTCAAGTCATTAACATTTTGGTCAAAGTCAGTAAAGTTGATGTCCTTTACTCTGTTTTGTTAAGTCTTTTCAACGTACCTTACATCATAAATCAATGAATCACGATCGTTTGGTAACCTCGAGATAAAAAATACTATCTACTACCATATTCACATCCAGGTCAAATCCATAATTATTTAAATCATTTATAACTATTTTAAATTATTCCCGTATGTTTTTTAAATTTATGTTTGTTATTTCTAAGCATTTGTAATTTTTATTTATATTTAATGAATGAAATATTATTTAAAAAGATGATTTAATTAATGAAATATTAGTTTAAGGGGTTAATTTGTAAATTCCTTTTTAAAGGAAAAGTGAGTCTTAAAAGGTGGTGTCAATGTGGTGTTTTGATAAGAGGTAATTTTTCAATTTTAATGTTGAAATATTAATGATGAGATGACGGTACCTTTTTTTTTTTTTTTTTTTTAAGGGTAAATTAAGATAAATAAAATGAGTTATATACAAACAATAGCACAAGAAGAAGGAAAAACTAAGACAACCCCTAATTATTCCCACTCTTGCCTAAAAAATAAAATGACAACTACCAAAACAAAATAGTATATGTAGCTATGCCAAACTCTGAAAATAAATGCCAAACCATAATCAGAAAAGACCAATAACCAATACAAAATAACCAAGATCAACCGAGAACCATTAAGCCTAGCAGGAAGACAAGCTAAAACTATAGCCTTATCATACTCTGAATACATGGAACAAATGCAAAGAGGCCAACCAATGCACTGCCAAACATCACCATATGAGTAAGACAAATAGAAAGCTAAACTACCAGGCCTAATAGAACAAAATTGACCATACAGAAGAGGCACATCATCAGCATGAATCCAAGGGTCCTTCCAAGCATCTCCATTATCAAGAATCTTGAAACAGAAAGTAATATCCCAAGTGGAGCAGTCATGCCAAAGAATGAACACCAGAGTAGTAATCACCCATAATCTCTGTCTCGTTAAAAAACCTTGCCAACCAAAAAACCCTGTGGGAAAAATATTGTACAAGGAAAAAGAGTACAGAGACTGAATATTAAACAATATCAGTAAAGCAATCATAGGAATAATCTTCATATGAACCATTACACCCAATAGAAGACCAAAGCTGGTACCAAGCTTGATGACAGAAACAGGTCCACCAGCATCATCAATATCCAAAATGAAACACCTGTTACATAACCAAAGACCAGTTCCACTACTACTCCAATTGTGCCACATTCTGGTATAGATAGCATTATCAACCAAACAATAAGGATTACAAATGTTAGTATAATAACGATGCAACATACTCCCACGGGACTACCAAAGATCCATAGTGGACCCATGCATAACTAACCAGTACAAGAAATTATGGAGGCCTATCATCATAATCCATGAGATCCACACCATTATCACCCCTTCTCAAACCCAAACCAGGTAACTGCCAAATTATTGCAGCCTTGTCCACATCTCTAGACCATTTAACATTAAGGCTAATAATTTTCATCCTAATAATATTAACAATATGATTAAAAACCACATCACTTCTTAGCAAAGACCCTAATGTTTCTTTCTTGCCAAACAAAATAAACCGTAGCACCAAAGGTTAATCACTGAATAATGCTCCATATAGAATTAGAAGGCTTCCTAACACAAACCCCGGAAATAACCTCAGCCCAAATATTAGAAATATCATCCAGCTTAGCCATAACCTTAAGCTTATTCCAAATGTGTTTAGAGAAATCACAACTAAAAAATAAGTGGCTATGAGAGTCAGGGCATATATTGCAGAGAGGGCAGAGATTATTAGCAACATGAAACCACCTAGAAATCCTATCAAAGGTTTTCAACCTACCTTTTAAAGCCAACCAGAGAATAAACGAATGCCTTGGTATACATTGCGTATACCAGACATGTTCATACCACACAACACTAGACATATCAGATCTCAGAACCTACAGGCTTCCTTGACGCTAAAATCAACAACCTTTTGATCCTTATTAAGCCAAACAACTTTATCCTCAACCTCACTAAGCATGGGAACATGGGTATCAACAACTTCCTTAAATTTACCCAACCACTCTCTAGGCCAAGTCCAACTGTTATTATCAATCAAATCCACAACCTTATCATTCACATCAAAACCATACGAAAACAGAACATTATGAGAAATCAGCTTGCATAACGGGCCATTAGAGTGCCATTTATCAAACCACACAAAACTGCCCTTTCCATTACCAATCTTAATACCAACAAAACTACGGATTTTATTTCTAAGTCTCATAATATTCCTCCAACACCAAGAGGTACTATCCGAGACAGAAAGGTTCCAAATGCACCTACCCTTAATCCTATGGGTGTTAACCCATTTAACCCAAAGAGAGTCCTTCTTACTAATGACGTTCCAAAGATGCTTAACCATAAGCGCCTCATTCATTAATTCCATATTCCTTAGACCTAACCCACCCTGACTCTTAGGAGTACACGCGACATTCCAAGCAACTCTAGAAATCTTTTTAGTGCTATAATGTTATGATGACGGTACTTTTTAGTGCTATAATGTTATGATACCTGGGCCTATAAGAAAAAAAAATACAAAATGAAGAAAATCAAAAGTAAAAATGAGATGAAATAGCAAATAGACTATAAATGGAAAAATGTGACAACTAGTAAGATCCTTATGTATGTAGGAGGTTTTTGATTTAATTTTTTTTATATTAGTTTTGAGTTAATAGTTTTATATTATATTGGATGTTTTATAAGACGAAATAAGGGTTCATTTCCATAAACATAACTCAACTTTTGAAGACAATTAATGAATTATAAACTTTTATGATTCATTTAAAGCAAATTTTTTACTAATATGAATAGAATAAGATATATCAATATTACTGAAAAAAATAATTAGTATTTACAATAATGAAATTTTTTCTAAATATAATCAGGCTTATATAAAAATATTGATGATTGATGAATTCTACGTTATACAATGATAGATTTTTCTTAGATCCTTAATTGCCTCTTCCCATTTTATATCGACAATTGTTGGCCATTCTTTAGCTTTTTACTTGGATATACTTGGTATAATTCTCTAAGTCGATCCAGAACGCTCTCATCGTATGTCATATTAAGAATATATATATATATATATATATATATATATATATATATATATATATATATATATATATAAGAGGAGGCATGCCACATAAAATGCCACTTGGCATCCCATAATGCCATGTCATATTTCCATGTCATCATTCTATTTACGTGGCATTTTTTTTATTTTTTTAAATGACATGTGCGTTTTTTTTAATATATGTACAATTTTATTTTTTAAAATTTTAAAATTTGGTTTTTCTTTGTTAATTTTTAATTTTAAAATTGTTTAATTAAAAAGAAGTTTGAGCTTAACAAGAATCGAACTTGGGTCTCTTAGTCCACAAAGAAACATGATAACCACTAGACCAACACATGTTTTGAATTAAATCTTGCAAGTCCCAATCTATAAACCTATGCAACCAACCGTATACATGTGTTTTCTTTAAAAATAGTTAACCCTAAATTTGATTTAATATGTGAGGCTGTAGAAAAACATGCGACAACCAGAAAAAAAAGTGTTGACTTTCTCTCTGTTTTCTCTAAACCCTAATATGTCATAATATAGTTGGTTTTACGTTTATGCAAATATGTAGTGATTTATCTTGCTTTTTCATGCACAACTGTAAGTGACGATTATGAGAAAAGACGGATCATTCATATTTTTTTGGAGGTTAGTATATATCATTTTTTATGCTCATACTTAGATCTTAATCTTACTTCCCTAACTCCTGGCTGAGTGAATCCAGTGTCTACAAAGGTTTGCAGTTTAGAGGTTAGTATATAACTATATATCATTGTTTATGTTCTGATCATGTAGTATTTACTCATAAGTTTGTTAACCATATTTCCCCTCTTATGCATGCTGCTAATTTATTCATTCTTATTTGGGTTATACAATTTTGTGATAGAAACTATTCAATTTTTCTGTGAGTTAACTTTTTCGCCAATCTAATATTGCCTTTAGTAGTCAATATTGACTAAGTATTCAGGCAAGTCTCAGAATTACTGTTAGTTAGTGGCGATAGCAGATTCCATGTGCTTTACACTACAAAACTGGTGCGACAACGTTATAATAGTTTCTAATTATATTTACATTGCAAAGAAACCTTCAACACATTTGGTAAAAAGCCCAATCCAAAGACTGTTGTGCATAACAGGTAAAGTTTTTAACCAAACGATAGATTTACGTTCTTTATATGTTTGTATAGATATATATATATATGTGTGGAACATGTTGATGCTAGGAAACAGTTCATATGGGTACAGTCACCCAAAGTTTGTACTTTAATGCATAAAAACCTCCTAACTTTATTTATATCAGAACTTAATTGGTTATTGAAGTATTATATTGTATAATCAAAGTTATCGAACACAGTAATTATTTGATCAAAAATTTGAATATTGAGAAAAAAGCTTTCTAGATCAACCCAACCCGAGGCCTGAGACCGTATATTTAGAGGGCGATACATACCATTGTTTGAGGTGTTAACTGCTAACCAACCCGCCCGATGTATTTTTCCATCTCCACTGACAATATAATGTAGCAATAGGTAAAAAGGTAACATTTCACTGATACTTAAACAAGAAAGGAAACCTGAAATTTATTTTTGGAACATAGGGACTATTTTATTGGTATAACCAGTGGCATCAAATTTTTCTCACAGTTCTGAGTAACTATTTCGTGTGTTTTCTTATAGGGTAACATTGCTGAAACCGCCAAGAAGACGCATGATGGCCAGCTTATTTCTAAAATAATGTCTTATGTGAAATTTTATCGTGTAAGGTCTGTCCCGTGTGCTATTGAGAAGGATATAAAAGATGACGAATATGAAATGTTGATTCTTTTGCTTTTTGTAAAATTTTATCTCTATGAATTTCTTGCGCAGGAAACTATTGCTGCACAGATAGAACAGATGGAGCTTGAAAATCTAAAGAGGTAAGCTCTCATGATGAAAAGCAAATTTCTTGCGACTCCACATCAATAAGAACTTATATGCACTTAGATTTAGTGCAATGTATATTAGAAAATTTTAGCGTATATAGACTTTGTCATGCAATGTACTTATCGATTTATTTGGAATTTTTGACTACAACAGTTTGATGTGGATTTGGTAATGCTATCGGTATATCATTTTAGAAGTAATGCTACCATATATGTACAGGTTTCATATGCGCTCATTGGTGTATTTCAGTGTGCATTTTTCAGGTATGTATTCCAACTTTAAATTGGGATCAGATAAGTCAATGGCCATTTGATCAATAAACGAGAATTTCATAGCGCTTCTTCTTTATGACGCATATTTGTGACTCATCTTTGTATTATACTGATGGGAACAGTGCGTCAACTCAATCAGGTATTTGTTTTTTAATCTAGAAATGATCTCACGTGTACTCTATGATTTCGTGTTTCTGGCATTTTTCGTCGTTGGCTGATAACCATAATTATGCATCATCTGCTTCTGGAAGAAATCGAAGAATTTCTTAGGAATCCTACAAGATTTGTTAGGTAAAACTATGTGTTGACAAAATTTATTCTGTTTACAGGCCATAAACAAGCAAATATCATATGTATGCAAATGGGTAGATACCTCGATTGACTATGCTTTTCAGGCATTGGCACGTATAAAAGAATATTTATAGTTTCACCATACATACTGTCTTAGGATAATATTGTCTGTACTAATTGTTAACACTTTCTTCCTATTGCAGGCATTCTTGGAAGTATACAAAACAGTTGTATAAGGTTGTGCATACGTACGGAACGTGTACACTCTATGGGGCGAACTTCAAGACCAAACGCCCTAGGTATACTCAATTCCCTCCACATTTGTGTCATGGTATTCGTGCGTAGACTACATATAATTATTCATAACTATGGCCATTCGATTTTGTAACAGTTTCTATTGTTGTAGGCATTCGTGAGGCGTCAAAATACCTAAGCAGGCTCGCACACAAGCAATGAGCATGTACATTCTATGGGTCAAAATTCACAAACAACTGCCCACGGTATATACAAGCGCCACTACGTTCGTGTTACGGTATTCACACATGGAATATGCCCACCTGTTGATAAGTGATTCAATTTAGCTATATGCCTCTTCCTTTTTTTTTTTCCTTTTTTTTATAATTACCTTTTTCTTTTTCTCCTAACTTTTTTTACCAATTTCCTTTTTACTCATGTTCGCGTTGTTTGCGTTCCCTGATTCTTATTCTTTATTAACTCTCCATGCCCACCAGCAGATTATGTATGCTTGGGACATTGTGACCAGGTTTGTCAGCAAACAATTGAAATAGACGAACGCTAAAAAACCTATTCAACTTCTTGACGGTCGCGATTGAGACAAGTTACTTGCAGTGATAAAGCTGTAAGTTGTTACATACATACTTTCATAAATTTTTTTACTGTAGGTTGTTACCATTGATGTTTTGCATAAGGAAAACATAATATGATATTCGAGATTTTCACTATCAGAAAGTATATTTTTTTAATTACTTTTTTTTGATTGATTCATTGGTCTCAGGAATCCTTACTTTTGGAGTCGGTTTGCTGCTTATGTTTCTTTTTGCTGTTATACCTACCCTGCAATTCAAGTGAGCAAATTTCTTTTGATCATAAAAAAGGGTTCACTATATCTTTATCTGAGTTGGAAAATAATGTCGACTTAATTCGATTCTTATATTTGTTGCTCACAGTGTACAAAATGTTTATAATGTTCTAGAGCTAAAGAAAAGGAAGGCATCTGTTTCCAATTTTCTTGATCTGAATATAGCAGAAAATGGAGTATTTTTCTTTCGCAGACCTCTATTTCTTGATGCTACGAGGTATTCTCTAAGTTTTGTAGTTAACTTCTAATTATGACAGTTACATGCTGATTAGTTGTTCTGGGGGGATGACTTTTATGCCATATATCAGGATGTCCTTTTAGGTCACTATAGGTTATCTTCGATGTACGATATATCTATTTTCCCATTTCTTTACACCCAAAATTCAGGACTCATTGCAGTTACCATTATTTTTATTTTACGTACTATTAAAGATGAAACAAATTACCCTTTTTAATAGTATGTTTAATCTTACTTTTTTTGTATCGGGCCCAATACTTAAAAAAAAAATACCGCCCAACGATCAACGACATGAAACAACGCCGTTTGGAATAGCTTATTTTCCCGCCTTATGAGAGCTTATTTAATTTTTGTAAAGATGATCGACGACATGAAACATCGACGTTTGTAATTGCTTATTCTCCCTGCTTATGAGCTTATTTAAGTTTTGTAAAGCTGATAAGGTATCTTTTTGGGGCTTACGAGGTTACTTAGTTAAGCTTATGGCGCCATATGTTCCTCGGCTTGAATAGCTCCTAAAATTTGATTGCATATATTTTAGGATTTGTGGATGTGGAAGGATGGACTGTATGTGTTTAAATATATTATTTATATGAAAGATCAGTACCGGAATTTCTTATATAAAGATGTCCATTGCTACGACTCTCCATTATTTTCTGTTTCTTTCCTTTGTAATCTGCATTTTCTAATGCAATAAAGTTAGCAGGGCGAATCAATTCGGGGACATCAATGTTCATTAACGCCCTTTTTGTAAGAAAGTACCTAAAAGATGGATTTATCCCAACGACAGCCGAGATAGCATTTGTAAGTTATTCTGAACTTATTCTGATGAACAACGACATTGTCACAGGCACCAAGATGGCAAATATATATGTTATATACCTCCTGCAATACTTGAGCATGTGAGTAGTTATGTTCATTTATGATCCCATTTTTGTTTCAATGAGTTGGATGTGTAAAAGTGTTGAAATTATAATAGTTCCTTGCAGTACTATTCCATGCGAGTTTTTGTGGTAATGAGAAAGAAAAAAGCATATGAAGAAACATAGAAAAAAACACATGTCATAGAGCAGCAATGTGGCAAGGGGGGAGATGAGATCTTTGCATTGCATATAAACTGGTAACATCTTTAATGATGCCATCAGCCCACGAACAAAACAATAAGAAAAACTATAAAACCCATTTCACTACTTTTCAGTTTCTGTAGGTATGCATGTTTCAGAGCATTTATAGTACTTTATTTAGTAGCGATGTAACATAGTAAGCATATATAGCATGAAAAAATATTGGTATAATCATAATACCTAAACAAAATAGATGTAATAAGAGCTTGAAATGTTTTTTTTTAAATTATTATATCTTGGCAATTTAACTGATCCCATGAAAGTGTAGATGTAATGTTGAAAAGTTACCCATGCTTAGACCACAAACTCCCATTTTCCCTTAACCTACTTCACAATCTAACCAATGTAGAAGTAGCTCTTCCTAATAAAAGCAAATCACTCACACATAACAATTTTGACCCGCTCTGCATAAATGGCCTCCTGTGTTTGGGTGTTTGGGTTAGGTTACTCATAAGCCCAAAGAAATGCATTTAGGGGGTTTTTGGGTTAGGTTACTTATGGGTTTATCGGCTTATTGATATTTTGGAAAGCTAATAAGCTCATTGTTTCTGGGCTTATTAGCTTATCTACTTAACCTTATGGCTTATTTAAATCTCTGCAATAACAAAGATTCCAAATTAATGGTCATCAAATAGGTATTTTTTGGTCCAAGCGATACTATGGTTCATTTAAAGTGATATCAACCAAATGATGAAGTATTTAGACTCCGTACAGGACAATGATATAGGCTATAGGTATGGAAAGTGCAACACGATTGACCACTACATTGCGAAAAGTTATTACAAAACAGTGGATTTTAGGCTCAAAGCTAGAGGGACTGATTATGATTTCATATACAAAATAGATGATTAACCATAATTGTTTATGTCAAAAGTAATGGTTTCATATACAAAACAGTGGATTTTCGAGCGAATAAAAAGGTCAAGTAATAGTTCATTAAATAAAAAATTACATGTAATTATAGTAATTTTTAAGGATAATTAATGTGCATTAATTGCATTTTATAATTTTTATGAAAAATATCAGTTTGATTATCACACCTTAACATGTACTTGATGTTACATTTTATAAAAACCTAATTATTGATTACCATATCTATTTTTAGAGGTGAATTTAGTGTTTACGTTTTAGGCGCCTAATTATTCTTAGCTTGCAGCCCATAAACTTATCTTACCTAATTATTTTTAGTGGTTGCTATAATATTTCGTGTTATGTCAGCATCTGTTTAGCTCTCTCTACATTGTAACGATTGTTTAGTTATTATGAGTTTCTTTTTAAACAAAGCTAACAAATAGGTGGTCTCTCTAACGAACTACACATCAGTTTTGTTTAATCGATATCTATAATGACTTAGTTATATGAGTTTTTTTGCTATGTTTATTCAGATGGAAGTATATGTTAGGATATTCTTCAAAATCAGTGGAGTCCAATTTATGATGTTGCTGTTATCCTAACATCAATTCAGGTGCGTTTTTTGCTGTAGTATAATGTATTGAACCTACTGTTTGTAAGATATTAAATTTTTATCTTTTTATTGAGCATGATGTGAATGTTCATTATGTTACGGGAGATAACAACATGCCTGCAACGGTTGAAGAAAGTACCACTGCAAGCCACAAGAACAAGAGGAAAATAGGGTACAAGCATGATGTGCAAAAGTTAAGAAAATAACTAAGTGTGCTAAGATGATGACTATGGCCAAAAGTTAAGAAAATAACCAAGTGTCCATTTTTTAGTTTATTATAACAGAAAATTATATGTCAATATGTGTTTGGAAGGACCTTGTGTCAAACCTTCTATTTTTCACAATCTTTTTGTTATTACAGTATGGTAGGAGTAACCATAAATTAAAGTACTGTTGAACATTATAAATTGTGTGATGACTTCGCAATGATCTCTCCTGTAGCAGCGATTGAAAAAAAAATATTAGCAGTGGATGTGTGTTTGTTTGCTTAGTAGCCAAAGCCAATGGAATTTTCAGTTTATACATTGGAAAAATCCGTTTTGTTATTAATATACTAGGAAAGGGGCAAAACCCTACTTATATACAACAATATATGCGGGGTTTATTATACAAGACTACCTATCAAAGATACTGATGACAACAATGGACATGAGATCAAACAAAGCAAGTGGCTACCATGCCGTACGTATTGTTTCTACAAATGCCCGGTCATGTACCCCTTCGGGCATGAAATCAGCTACTCAAATTTCATTCATACACTAGCTAATGTTCCTGCCCTTTTCACATTTCCAGTAGACAGGCGCCACAAATATCTAAACTCGACCACAAATGCAATAAGGAAACACGCCAAATGTATAACAACAGGTTTTTAAAAGTTTAGTTTCCTGTTTTCAAATTGTAATATGTCTTTTAATTAATGAAATTTTTTTTTCCTCTTTGCTTATTTTACTAATAAGCACTTTAAGTGCTTATTAGCTTATTGTCTCCATTTAAGTAGTTTTAAAGTTTAATTCCAAGTCCAGTTTGGTTTTCACTAAAGAAAATATAATATCAGTCTTTGAAATCAGTTTTTAAAACAGTAAAACACCCATAAATGGTGTTTGGCAGTAGCTTATTTATGGTCCAAAAGTGTTTTTTTTACCCACTTTGACTCTCAAAGTCAAAGTATTTTGAGGTTTAAGTTAGTTTGCAAAAGGAGTTTAACTTGTATCATTAAGTTCACAAGTTTTTGATAGCCAAAAAAAAAGTTTTATGTCTTAAACTTTCTGCACAGAACAGTCACCTGTGTGTTGTTCCAAGTGCTTTTTAGCAGCCTGTTTTTCATCAAAATTATTTCCAAGCTGATTTTCCTACATGCTCACATATCCATCTCAGTATTTCAGTAGTTTATTTGTACTTGGTATCATTTTCTTTTAGCTCAAATGGCATTTCAAAATCTGCACTTGCTCATTTTTGTTTTTGTTTCAGCAGCCTAACTAGCCAAGGGGCACCACTTTTTGATTTTTAATTCGCTTATTATAAGTCCTTATGATCTCATTTTTGGCATTCATCTTATTTAGTTGGTTGTTTAGTTGTTAGTATTTTTTATAATTTTTAGATATAGCTTATCAGTAGCTTAATTTTCCCTCAAAAGTAGCCCTTCGGCTGTTTTTGCCCTGCACCACAGCAACAGTCACAGTAGGTACTTTCGATACAATTTATAACTTCCAACATGTGTTTTAGTCTTCATGAGTTTCAGTAACATGCAAAACACAGCGTGTTGGATTCTAACTATGAAGAAACAAGCTCAAGAACCCAATAGTAGGTCGCTGCCATTGTGTGTATTTTAGTTTTCTTAGTTCTATAGCTACTTGACACATTTAAGCTCCAACTATAGCTTTTAAATAAAAACTCAATAAATGCAGAACTTGCGAGCAACCCACTACAGCAGCCTGGGAATAAAGAGTAAATGAGGACATCATAAGGTCTTACCTAAGCTGAATGTTAAAGATTAATTTCACGAAAAACTTATTTTTTCTATAGCCCTTTTAGCCCACTCTAGCAGCCTGGGAATAAAGAGTAAACGAGGACCTCATAAGGTCTTACCTAAGCTGAATGTTAAAGACTAAAAGGTTAATTTACGAAGTATCTCGGCTGTCAGAAAACCTGGTTTTTTAGTATTAGTTATAACTGACACGGTATTACAAAATTCCAAAAGACTTTAATTAAAAAACAAAAACAAGAAAATTTGTGCACACTGAATGATCTGAACACAATGAAGGAAATAACGCGAAAACACATTATATAGATTTGCTCTGTTGGACAGGTACGCACTTTTTTATTGGCTTCAAATATCTGGTGAGAATTCGTTACATCACATTACTTAACGGCAAGGAAATAAGTGCTACAAAATCTAACTTAGAAACAATTTTGACCCATTTATATATAAATGGGTCGATTTCGGCTTTCTTTTAGTTATTTTGATAGGAATTAGAGAATTTAGTAGGGGGCTACGGCTACGCGCCGCGTGTGAATGTGATGGATGAGTGGAGTGAGAATGCGACGTTTGTGTTGTTGGAAGTGTTGGGCGATAGGTATATGCAGTTAGGTACCTACGCTTACATTCAATACTACTATCATTTTTCATTGTGCCAGTGCATTTATGCCCAAATACTTATACTTTTTTCTGTTTTTTACAACTATGACACCGCAAATAGCAGCTCCTCCTCCTTTTGTACAAGACAAATGTCGCTGTTGTCCGCATCCCAGCAATGTAAATATTTTATTATTGTATCTTTAAACTGTCATTTGTGTGTTTTATTCACTGATGGTTATCTGTGGTGCGTTTGTTACATTTCAGGTACAATAAATATGAATGATACAGCAGGTCTGGATATGATGATGATGATAAGATTAGAAGATGGTCTCCTAACATGTACATGAAGTCACTAGCTGTTATCATTCGTGCAGCTGTCAGACCTACAAAGATGGCATTGCTGGTGAACCAGGTTCAGAAGCTCATGGTGGGCATGTTTTAGTTAAATGACTTCCAAATCCAGTCAAGAGTTTGTCATTAAAAGATACATTACACTGATTTGATCACCTATAGCGTCTAAATTTGTCATTTTGTTCAGAGTTGGTGGAGGTTCACCAATCTGTTTTGCTTCACGTAAGGATTATTTACTTATATATGAGTGATTGTGACAGCCTTCGGATTCTCCCATCCTCTATCTACATGAAATCTCTGCAGACTCTGCATCTTAATGGCTGCATCAGTCTTGAAAAATTCCCAGAAGTCTCTTGGGAGATGGGGAGTTTGTTGGTGTTAAATATTGATGGTTGCGAGAGGATAATGGAACTACCATCGTCAATCCAACTTTTGACTGGCCTTATCATTTTCACTATGGGAAAGTATACTGACATGAAATTTGAGCATGAAAAGTATGACCAACCAAATGATTATGGACGTGCAAGTTCTTTGAGAGTAGTTGATCTTAAACGTAACCATCTTTCAGAAATCTACTTCCCCAGTTTTCTGTACAATGCAAGGTCCTCCTTGGGGAAGTTGGATCTAAGCTATAACAAATTTGAATGGCCATATTCAGCATTCCATATGTTCACTCATCTCAAATACCTCAACCTTAGCCGCTGCAACAACCTCAAGGCTTTTTATGTGCTTCCACTACTTATAAAAGTTCTCAAGGCAGATTACTGCCCACATTTGTATAAGATTAATCAGTTATTCTATAAATGTAAGTGGTTGTTTAAGATCTCATTCATCAACAGCCCCGGAAACTCCTTTTACGTTCCAGACGAACTTTTGGTCCGGGTATGTTCTTCATTATTTTCTCTAATATCTACGAAAAATAACCATATTTTCTATTACAGTTATAGTATGCTTTATGTTTGTGAATACAACAATGTACTATTGTGAATCATCAGTTAAGTGTAACTGTTCCTGGAAGAAATATTCCCAAATGGTTCAATAACCGTCAGGTGGGTGACAAGATCCCACTGAATTTACCCCAAGCTCAGATCACCGAGATGATTGGATTGGCCATATGCTGTCGATTAGATATATCACTCGGGGACAGAGTGGGCACTTATTCTTAGGCTATGGTATTGCTGGAACAGCATGGGCAACAATGGTGTCACAGGTATGCAACCCTAAAACACAACACACAAACAATACGTTCATATCATTAATTCTGTAATGTGTTGATCCTTTGCTCATTTTTTTTAATTGTTATTTCAGTTATTGGGTATAATAATATTCATTATCAAAGTGTGTAGATTTATGTGATTTTTAGTTAGTTAAAGCTCCACTGCCATTGGCCTCATTCTTTTTGTTTCTTCTTTTAGTATACATTAATGATTAACTAAAGCCAAGTCTTGAATACTTGCAGGAGATATTGCACATGCA